>JASCZW010005406.1:0-204895 GCA_034211315.2 Aedes japonicus | reverse complement strand
GCAGTATCAAACACGACCAGATTCACACCAGCAGCGCATGTACCGCCGTACAAAAACCTTTAGTTGAACGACGAGAAGCATTATCTCCGTCAAGCTTGCTTTCAATGAAGCCGTTTGGTTCGTGTTGAAGGTGCAAGCGGTGTACGGAAATGGGATGCAAGTGTACGGGGTACAGAATCAATCAGAGTTTTGAAATTAGAGCGGATTTCATTTGATCGGATTTCAAAAAATTATTTTTTTCGGATGGTGACAAAAAAAGCTAAGACAGGTAATTGCTTTTGATAAATTGTGGAAGGCAATTATTTAAGCTCACTTGCAAAATCCCCTACGCCCTTGCGAGCAGCCTGGCAGTTAAGTGCGTGTATTCATGTTTTTGAGTTCTGTCATCGTTTTATTTATCAATTCCTCCTCATTTTCTGCGACAAAATTGGTGATAGATTCATTTCCAGGTTGGCCCAGACATTTTCGATGGTATGCAGCTAGGGGACGTTGGTGGGTTCGTCGACTGTTTACCACATCAATATATTCAACCGCTTCATCTCTTCCGTATCAATTGCTTCGAGTAGTGGGCCAACGCCAGATCCGGCCAGAACAACGCTTCCTATGGTATTTTCTTGAAGAACGACGCAACTTCCAGCAGGCATTTCGTACTATAAATCTTCCCGTTCACGGCCAGTCCGAAGCGAAAGAAGAGCGGTTGAAATCCTCTTCTCGCTGATTGTCAGCTACAGAAACTATGGGTTTCCAACAGCATTGATTACTTGTCACTTCCCCAAAGTTACTCTGATTATTGATTACAAAGATTATTGTGATTACTCATGATTACTTGCTGCTGATTACTCATGATTATTTGTGATTACTCATGATTACTCATGATTACTTGATGATTACTTATGACTACTTGCGTGTTTCCCGGGCTGCACCCTATAATGTTCCATTCCCTGAAATAACATCGACTAGCATAATTTTACCCTATGACCTCTAAACGTAGGAGGCAGTCGCCCATAGCCGAACAGCGTGTGTCTCCGAATACTTTTTCTAATGTTTTTCTGTGTTCATTTGTTATTCTTTGAATAAATGTAAGATATTCGTTTAATGTAATAATAAATTTTCAAGTTATTACTTAAAAATTAATGGTTTCCAAGCACACCCAGAGAATTTAAACATCTTAACAAAGGCAGTTTTTTGACTGATACAATTTTTAATGGTGTGTTTTTGACCTTCATTCGGTATTAAAAAAATGTTACATACTTTGACGTTTTCGATTCCAACCTTCAAACTGATCTCAAATATCCAATTTTTGATCGATTCCGATTCAGTTGATATCAAATAATAGCTACAAATATCTTGATTTAAATACGTATAGAAAAACCAGATTTGGTATTTATGACCACCAGGAAATTACCCCAATTGAAAGCTCATTTTGGAGGCCCTAACTTTGGTGATCTGTAACTCTGTAACCAGTCAAGTACTCGGGAACTTCTGAGTACCGTTGAAAAGGTATTTCCATAGCCTATGAAAACAAATATTAATACCATGGTTACAATAACTACCGGTTCCGGAAACCTGGAATACCGGAAAAGTATATTTTTAGCAGATTACTTTCCATGCAATTGACACCGATGCTATTCTTGTGCTGCAGATTTTTACATCAAACTTCCTCAATCATCAAGTCTGCTACTCATGGCACCAATTTCAGGGTACTCCAAAGGAAGGAGGTCAATTTGGTAACGGTGATGCATTCCCTTCATTTTTTTACCAACACCAAGTGATCGACAGCTTATTATTCCTTGATATTTATGCAGGTGGTTATTTTAACTTGGAAATTAATGATCTTGGTCGTCAAGTTTTTGCACCAAAGCCACGCTCTCGAGGATCAAATCTTCGTGATTTGTCGTGCTCAAAATTATGTTAGGTTGTGAATAAACCATTAACAACTCTGTTCATCGGTGTCCCTCGTAATGTCCTCCGGAGAAATCAACAAACAAATGTTTTTACCAAAAACTTCAGTTTTACAGCTCAACTTTCGTGATTTTTCATGCTTATTGCTCTGTTATTACTGGAATTGATCTCTGACCACCCTGGTCTTAAGTAGCCACCGGAATATACCCTGAAGAAATCCTTAAATAAATTTATTTTTACTCTGTTACCATTCGTTCGACGGCTCAATCTTCAGTCCTTTGGAGATATTAGGGAGCGCACGAGAATTTTTGATATTATTCGAGTTTCTTTGTTTACAAAACTATTTGTTGATTTGTAAAAACAGCATAAATGCCAAAGAAAGTCAAAGAAAAGTATAAATGCCTAGCATTTAAAGGCTGGGAGAGAAGCTTCATATTGAGTCATGACAAAGTTACAAGGGGAGAAGGGATTGGTATTGAATTGTTAAAAACTATCAGTCATTCCAAATGGTATTATGAAAATAAGTGTTCTCATGAGATGACGCACAATCATTTGAAAATCTAATAGCTATTATATATTTGAATCTTGTTGAAATTCTAAAAGCAATACTTATGCTGGTCGTACGAATAGTTTGCTCTGTGTAATATATCGAAAAATATAAAAAAGAACACAATCTGTGATGCTCTTGTTGACCTTGGCTCTTGGGAGTTCGATTCAATTTAGTTGTGATATGTTGTATCAAAATCGATCTACTGCTGCTGGATGAGTAGGGGAAGTGGGGGTTAGCCCGGCCCCTCAAGCTTTATGATTATTTTAAAACTGAAGCTTTTATGATTTATTTTTTTCAACACAAGGTCCTTGCATAGATTGTTATGAATAACACATGTGTTGTAGTATGGTTTGAAACTGTTAATTTGTAACTTCTTTTTGTTATAAATTCAATATCCAAAAATGATGTTCTTGAAGCAGTGCGGGTAAGCTCATAACTCACAGGGGATAAGATCGACACCGTTTACAAAACGGATGTTTAACATGAAAAGATTTGGTTAAATTATATGTTTGGGAGGCGTAGTGCATATTGACCGTTTGCATGAGGGTTTGATCAAATATGACGAAACACAAGGGGAAGAGGAGGTAGTCTGGAAATGCGTTATTCCATTTCTTCATAGTACTAGTACAATTCACTGATATCAACTAAATGTCTTCAAATTTCAACAAGCTGTGACAACTGTCATTAAATCATGAAAAGTGAACATTTGTGGCCTCCCGCTTCAAACAGGGCGGTGGCTAACCTCCAGTAATCATTATTTTTTCAAAAGCTTTCTTCATTTCATATTATTGATCAAATTTATCTCCGAGCGCACAAATACGACGTTAAAGATTTACAAAGATAATGTGTTCACATAAACAGCAGGGTTCAATTTTTAGTGTTGACTTAACACTCAGGTCTGCATGAAAAAAATAAATAAAAAATGGCCAGCTGTATCACAAACGATGCTTGGGAATGTTTTGTTTATATTCTTGGCAGTGGAGTGGATTCACAATAATAATCATGCAAACTAATAACAATTTAATTGGACAAAAACTGTTTTCAAGTGAAAAGTCCGTTTGCTAAAGTAGGTCATATTTTTTAATGTAAAAAATTAAAACTTCGGAATTCTAATAGCCACTGAGAACCAGAGTGAATGGAAATTGACGTATCGAATGCAAGGCTTAGGTGTAATAAATTAATAGTCCCATAATTTACGGGGATATTCCAAGGTTTTACAGGGATATTCCGGAGATCAAAAGATCAGAGTGCTTTGTGATCCATTTCAGTGAAAATAGAATAATAAGCATAAAATCACGAAGATTGAGCCGTCAAACTAATGACATTGGAATTAAAATTGAATTTTCCTATTAAACGAGTTTCTCCGGTGGACACTCAGGTGGCCACTGAAGACTCGGTTAGTCAATAACTTATTTTCGAGCTTAAATAATCTGTACCATTAAGAATCACGAAGATTGAGCTATCAAACGCTAGGTTTTGGTGTTAATTCTAGGGACAATTAGGTGGCCCTAGAGGACTAGGGTGGTTAGTGACCCATTTTAGTGATAACATACTAATGACCATGGAAAATCACGAAGCCGTCGAAGTGATAGTTTTGATATGCAATTTGATTTGTTCTCTAATACGGGTTTCCCGGAGGACATTTTTAGGGCCACCGATGATCAGGGTGGTAAATGGTTTATTTTCTACCGAACACAATCATGACCATGAAAAATCACATAGATTGAGCCGTTCAAACGATGATTTTGGTACAAAAACTAAATAATCCATATTACGGGTTTCTCCAGAGGACATTCCGTTGGCCATTGAAGATCAAGACGGTTAGTGATTCGATTTCGGGTTGAACTGACCACGGACATAAAAATCCACGAATAATCAGCTGTCGATCACTTGGTTTTGGTAATAAAAATAAGCGAGTTGATCACCTTTACCAAATTAGCTTCGCTTTGGGGTACGCGTGAATCGGCGCCACGAGGACCAGACTTGATCATTGCTCGTTGGAAATGAGTGCTGGTAGTGTCTTGAATATTTCAGAACAGTTTGATGTAAAAATCTCTAGCACATAAATTTGCATTTTTGGCATAAGTTTTTTGAAAAAATCCACATTTTTCCGCCATTTTGTCACATTTTTTCCATATTTAATAATATAATATAACAATTATTTTTAATTCATCTAGAAGGTAATACTATAATAAATACATCCTATAAGTTTCATCTTAATCGAATAATTAGTTTTTGAGTTATCACCGGCATAAACTCCAAAAATGCTGTTTTGAAGAAAACGCGTTGAAAGTTTTAATTATCGGTCTGCGTGCGAAGAAGACGTCTTCGAAAAACGATGAAACGAAACACTTGGAGTTCTAATTTTGAAAAAAAGGTTTCAGGAGCGTATCTCTACGAGAAATTTACATAACTTTTTATGCAATAAAAAACAATGATTATTTTCGGTCGTTCTAACTGTATATCCACCCTTAAGGATGCAATACATGTACTTGTAGAACATAGTGTCCATTGAAAAGCAATAGTTTCTGGAAATATTTAAAGAAAAACTGAATTTTGAGAGCATTAAGGTTGTTTATATCCATAACTATGACATTTGGAGATTGAGATATTGTGTGTTTTAAAGTTATCTACAACTTTGCTGAAGACATCATATCGCTAAACCGTAAAATAAAAGTAAGATTTGAAAGCCTTCTGAGGAGGTGTTCTGAACTAAAACTTATCATCAGTCTCTCCGTATTTTTATATGCAGAATTTCTTCTGGCGTCACAATAACAATAAAACTACTACTTGAAGAGTTAACGAAAAAGTCCACGTTCATGCGCATTCGTATCACTGCGCGTCGGTTGCTAAATTCAGATTTAGCAAAGTTACAGCGTTTTGAAGCGCGCCTTTTCACGGCCTCATAAACTTAACTTGAAACATTAAACTCAATTATCTTGAAATGGTGTTTTCCAAAAATGTCTTTGCCATGATCGCGATGGTAGAAAAACAACTTGACAGATCTTCTAAAAATGTTACAGTTGCTCATCACAGATGCTGCTGGTACTTGAACGATTCCATTTTTATGCAAATTTTATTTCTGCGGACAAGAATTTTATATTAAAGTGTTTGAGCTAAAACATTGATGTTTTGGGTACAAGCGTTCCCTTATGCTCTAAAACAAAATATTTATAAAAACGTTCAATATCTAGGAATGTCTCTATACTAGTAATTTTTGCAGGTTATATGATTTCAGTAGACCTGCTGCAAAAACCTCTATCAAAACTTATACTTGTTATTTTATTAAAAAATGTATAAAAAATAGCTTATAATTTTGATGTTATAACATTAATGCGACATAGGTTTTAAAAGGTGCCCAGGATAAAATTGCATCATTCATAAACAACTGATTTTTTACCGTGTTTGCAAATATCATAAAATGTTCAGGGATGTTTCCTCAAAGTATTCCTGTGAAAAGGTTTGTAAAGGTCTGAGAAACATGTTATCTGAGTTACTGTCGAAAGAGTAACATTTCGCCTTTAATATAATATTTAATATTGTAATATTGCAAGCTTTTCTGGTGACTGGTTGTCTCGGGAATGATTTTCTGAGGAATGTTAAGGAACTTAGTCGCTATAGGATGAATTAACCATTTTTAGCCCTCTTTACCCTTTTTTGCAATTGGCACTACCTATTCAAATTACGCAGATCAATAAAGGAACGGGCCAATTCAAAAAACACGTTTGAGTAGTGCCAAAACTGGCTAAATTATCTAAATTTAAATATAATCTCAAAAATATTAATTATTTCTATAGCTCAGGTAAATCCGTCCCTATAGTTGGTGCATCTGTGTATTCCAATAAAGACACGTCCTATCGCAGAACACTGGTCTATCGATGGGTAAATTATAAATTTTAAAATTGTTGCGAAATTGATGGTAGAAAAAGTTACGGCAGCCTTAAAACAGCATGTTGAACAAACTGGAGGAACCCGTATTTTTCTCAAGTTTCAATAATTTATTCTTTTGAACGAGAAAAACAGGTCATTATTTCATGAAGATGTTATGTTTTCGTGTTATGAATATGCACCATGAACAATATTCATGACCAATTGATACCAATTGATACCAATTGATACCAATTTTTCCGCCGCAAGGAAATCATGAATAAATTGGATCAAAACCATGAGCTGCATTCCTGATACTAAAAACTTTATTCATGAATTTAGCATATCTACTTTATCGACTTTAAATGTATACAAAAAATAAAACTACCGTTAGTATTCAAACCTAGTGTGGATGTGAAGAGCTGTAATAGTACTTGGAGGATTTACTTACTACGCTATAGTTATTATTGAAAAGACTCTTGACTAATGAAGCTGATTACACAACTTCAGATTGGAGGCAAAACAAGACTTCCTAAGTTCATGACTCTATCTGTCGTTTCAATAATAGAACATGAATAATAGTCATGAATTAATAAAATAAGATGAGAGTTCGTTTCATGTTTTTTATTCATGAAACAAGAAACAGATTTGTTTCCGTGTGGAGCCTAAACTAAGCATTTTAGAAAGAGTGTTTTGTATATGGTATGCAGTATTCTTTGCTCGTTTCTGGCATAAATGGGTAATAGGAAGCAAGTCATGAGTTGAAGATTTTTTCATCACATCCAGTTCACTGTTTTGCATCGAAATAAACGCGCATGAAATGTTCAAAAATAATTCTCTATTGCCAGGAAAGCAATTGCCGCGAAATATTCATACCACAGTATTTCAATACTCAGTGGAAATGAATCTTTTTATTATTATTATTATTATTAAATGCGGTCTATGAGTTCAATATATTCAACAGTCACCAACTTCTCGGTTCTTCAGTCATTGTATAGAATAAAAAGGTGCGACTTCTTATTGTTATTAGATATATTGTTATCACAATGCAATTCCATGATAAATCGAGATTATTACGTTCCTGATGAGATACCTACTGATTTGGAAGTGGTAGACATGATAAAAAGTGCCAAATTCGATGCCATGACTTATCTAAAGCTGTTGGCATTCAATTCAATCCTCTGACAGAATGTACTTTAGGACCTGCTGTGCGTAGAACTACAATACCAAAGAAGACTAAGATCAGTGCTAAAAGATCACATTTAATATTCACTGCTTCGTATGTGAATGAACAAGCCAACCTTGAAGACGAGGAGTTAATTATTAATATTAATGATTTGTTCCTGAACACAGAAAACGATATCGACATAAAGGATTGCTCTCAATTTCATGCAGTAATCAATGGAATTAAGTGTAACAATTAAATTTTATTTAAAAAAAAACAAATTCGAAATCAGCTGGTAGCTGGTTTTAACCAAATGAAGAACTTTGTTTAATTGCTATACATCAGCATGCACCGATACCGATTCGCATGAGCCATATAAATACTCCAAAAAATTGGATTATGTTGAAATTAGTTAAGATTACTTATGATTACTTACGGTTACTCCTGATTATTGTGATTACCTCACGATTATATGATTACTTTGCGGAAATAAAAGTAATCTCTGATTATTTGTCACTTCAAAGCTTGTTGGAAACCCCTTGCTCAGCCTGTTCGAAATTTTATCGCTTAATTATCTTCTCAAGAATTATTTCTTATCTTAAGGCTCTTATCATGGATTGGATTTGGATTGGATTTGGATTGGATAGGATAAATTTTACTTAACTTAAAAACCCGAATTTTGAAACAACACTTTCAAGGGCGTATTCGTAGAGCATAAATTTTTACAGCCCAATGTCATGATATGACAATTGACAACCTCATTAAAGGATATCGACCTACCATCTGAAATATTGGTTTTGAAATAGTTTGTAGTCGAAGAAATAATCAACTTCAGACTCCGTTAGGAGAGCATGATTGATCGCCTGAGGTTGCTTTATCAATCTTGCCAGATCAGCTGTTATTTTTCCGAGAGCCAACAAATGATGCTTGGGACTAGCATTCATCCTCAATGTGTGAAAACTTATGATCCCAAGTTAACACAATACCGGCGCTGGTCTCGCCAAAATGTAGGTCAAGTATATATGTTGACGTGATACTCGTTTTGAAGGAAGCTGAGAAATCCTCTAACCTTCCACGCGGAAGCAGTGGGATGTTGAATGAAATAGTTGGATTTGCAGCAGGATCCATTTTGGTAAACGGTGTGCTGAATTCAACTGACGTTGGCAGCGAATCGGATATTTAATCATGTTACCGGGTTGTTGTACTGCACAGAGGGTCCACATTAAAGTTCTTCAAATGTTCAAACCGATTTCAAAGTCAACAGTAAGGGGTTCAGGAGCAGTTGGGGCCACTCACAAGTGTGGTGAATTATTTCAATGGAATACAAGAATACATTAAGGAGTCTGGAGGAAGTCCTTTTCCATAGGGCACGTGCATTAATTACGTCACGCAAAAAGAGACTTTTTATAACCCCCCCCCCTCGCCCCCCCTTGTCACGATTTTTGTATGGACCCTCATTTTTTTTGTATGGATCGTCACGTACTCCCAAAGCCCTCCTCCCCCCCCTTACCACGTTACATAATTAATGGACCTTCCCATTTGAATTATAGGTTATGTTAATTATCACTTCACGATTTTTTTTAATTAAATTAAGAAACAAAATAAAACAAACAACACACAAGTTTCTAACCAACAAATGCTCCAGCAAACGATCCTTGAACATTTCACGCATGAAGTCCTAATAAATAGTATTTGAGGTTTGTACTCAGAAAACTTCGAAGTGATAGGGCTTGATCCTTCATGTCCTTAAAGCAGAGACTGAAATTTTCGCCTACTTGAGAAGAGAAATGTCCTTTTTCACCCGCTTGGAGAAACAGATGAGAATGTGAGAAGCGAGAGACTATTAACGCTCACAGCAGTTTTCGCGAGAAAAGCAACGGCGATTTATAATTTTTGGATAGCATTAGTAGCTGATAAATCGTTTCTTTTTCAGTGAATCCTAGATGCCGATAATTATTTTTCACTTTCTGAAACCTGAAAATGCACCTGTCTTCATGTTTAGTATTTCATTCTGTCATTATAATTCGATAATGATGGTCCATGGCGGTACCAGTGTGCATCGGTTTGGCCTTATTTTCGATTTTTGCTCCTCGTATACGATCTAGGTTTTACGAGCATGTTGTCAGTGGAAAATGTGACATGAGAAAATATTTTCGTTGAAATTTGGAGATAGATATTTTCGCATACGCAAGAGAGAGGATAATGAATTATCGGCGAAAAAGGAGACATGAAAATGTGAACAGTTCGCTACTCATCTACAACCTGCATGAGAGAGCATGGTTTTCACTCAGCTGAGTGAGAATGTCGATCTCTTCCATAAACATCTAACTTGAGAACCGATTTGAACCGTAAGGATGCTGTTGTGACCACTCACAAGTGTGGGGTATAATGCTAGTTCTGGTGATTCCGCGAATGCATGTTGTTGCTGATTGTAACGCCAGTCTGACTGTCAGTGGACGCATTGGGTCCAGGAGTAGATGCTGATGTTGTATAGATTTTTCAGACCGATAATAGTTGATTGTTCCCCATTTTGGAAGTTTATGATTTGAAGTTTGACACGTGGGGGGGGGGGGGAGGGGAGGCATTTGGGAAATTTTGACACGCGCAGCAGCTAAGAGATCTTTGTCCAGAGGAAGTGCGCGTGTGAGATTCCACCTTCTTGATGAGATAGGTCCAGTTCAAATGATATCACTGTTAGAGTTGTCGTTGTTGATGTTGTTGTTGTTGTTGTTGTTGTTGAAGTTATTGTTTCGTCGTCGTTACTTGCGTTTTTGTCTGGCCTTTTCTTTTAATTTTCCCTGGAGGCAATGGAGACGCTGCTTGGAATCATACTCAGTCCAATCAGGCCTCCTTACTATTTTGTTGCCAAAAATACCGCATTGCGATGGTTCACTTAATACCAGAAGTGGAAGCTCCGACCGCTTTTGTTGCTGTTGTTTTTGTGTTCTTTCCTATTCATTCCTTCTCATCACCATTATCTTCCGATCTATCCTCTATTCTCACGTGCTATCTTGTCGGTGTGCATTCACATTCGGGGGTCGGCTATGGTCGGACAAAAAATAGCCTCTCACGGCCACGCGTCTCGAACCAACAATCGAAGCGGGAAAAATGTTACACTGTGCGCATGGGACATTTACAATTATACGTGCATTTACTCACGGGACCACCTTGAGATGTGGGATTACGTTGACTGCTTGTCGATTTGTCTGCTAGATGCTCGCTGTGTCGATCGGTGCTGTCGCTGGTCGATGAGTGAGTCGATCGTTAGCTGTTGGTGGGTGGTTTTCGCGCCGATTACCACATGCTGGAAGTGTGCTTACACTGCACGCACGAAATCAACCGTTTTCTTGGTGATCGCCGATGGTTCATGTGCCGACGGTGCCTCACTGATTACATGTAACGGTAACAGGTACTGTTGATGCGCTTTCGGTCGTCACCGATCCCGGGAAACTCACGGTATTTTCACTTCTGCCTTCAACCCTGTCCGGGGCGCGATATTAACGGGCGCGGCCCCCTTCGGTCACGTGTACTACCGGGATCCTTTGAAGCTGGTAGAGTGGGGTCAGGAATAGCTGTCTGGGAATGATGAGGTGGCGGGCTTTCGGCACGTTGCCACAAATCTGATGGAAAAAACCATACCTCACGTATTAAATTCAACCCTCACCAAGAGGCACGTGATTTACCTGGATAGTTTTTCGACACTCGCAAGCACGTTTCACTTCCTAACGTTAGCACGTTTAAGCCTAACTCAACTAGCTACGAGAGAGAATAAAAACTAAAATTAGTAACTTCGAGGAGCATGTCACACTCTTTCACCTGTTACTTCACCTCACGACACGAAACGAAACTAAACTACTCCTGCCTCTTCCACAATCCAGATCAAAGTGAACGAGTAACAGTCAGAAATCCTCAGATAAAGCGCAAGATTTTCGTGATCTACGCAACCTGAATTGACTTCACAAAGTCCTCAAATTGCCTTTACCCTCAATTAACCACCCGATATGTAGAAGGGGACTTAGTTTTCGGGTTGCAACAAATTTGGCCAGCCGAACTTAACCGAAAACGACTTCAAGAGGTCAATACATTTTGAAAGGGATTGGCACAGGTCGATGGCCACCCAACGACGTTCTATGAGATGAACTCTAAAGCGCCTGCATCTGCTGCCACATGGTTTAAATGCTTTACATTCAAGAGAACTCATTCGTTCTACTCTTTGTGAGTGAGCTTTTATAGCGTAAAAGTTTTTGATTGGGCTTTGAAGAAGCGGTGAATATGATTGAAGATATTTTCCAAATTTATATAATTAAATATTTACAACAAAATTTACAAAATTAAACACTATTTACAAAACCAACCTGTTCCGACCCGAAGGAGGTAACCCAAGTACATTACTTGTTTACCGCAAAGTCTAGATTTCTCTAGTGAGATCGTAAGTCCAGTTTTTTTAGCCTGTCTGCGACAATCTTAATCAGCCTCAGGTGTTCTTCGAATGTGTTAGATGCGATCACAATATCGTCGAGATATACGAAAACATGAGGCTCTAAGTCAAAACCTATGGCTTTATCCATTAGCCTAGACATGGTGAACGGGGAATTCATTAAGCCAAATGGCAACACTTTAAAGCGGAACACCCCCTTAGCTGTTCGGAACGCTGTGAAATTACGACTTCCTTGTTTTAATGGAATCTGGAAGTAAGCGTCTTTGAGGTCAATCACCGTGAAATATTTTGCTTGTCCCAATTGTCGAAATATATCTTGCTTATTCCGCATAGGGTAAGAATCCTTCACTGTCAACTTGTTAATTTTCCTCGAGTTGAGACGAACCCTCACTCTCCCGTTTTTTTTAAGAACTGGGACAAGTGGGTTGGTCCACTCACTGTTACATTCTTCTATAGCATCTAGTTTTTTTTAAAGCGTTCCACCTCGTCGTTAATGGCTTGTTGCACGTATGGGGAGCATTTGTATACCGGTGGATTCCGAGGCTTGGCTCCTTCCTTCTGGATGATCTCATGCTCGATAAGGTCCGTCCGACCGAGTTTACCCACGCACGTTAGCTCAAAGTGCCTAATTACGTTCGAAAGTTGCCTTCGTTCATTTTCCGTCAAGTCGTGTTTGGTTTCAATACTGTCTAAATCCGGTGTTGAGTCCGTGGGTCCTTCGTTAACTGGAGTAACGTGTTATCTTCTTCCAGGTTTTCCAATTTTGGTAGTTCTCCAGACGGTTCGATTATAAACATCGTGGTGATTCTTTCCCACGTTGAATTGTGTCGACTTCTACGAGACCCTGACCTAAATCTATGGTTTGATTCCGAATGTTTTCCAGAAGTCCGCGCCTAAAAACAGGTGGCGAGATATTTCTGGAACAACTAACGTTGCTACTACCTGAGTGACACCTTTGAATGAATATGGTACATTCACATACCCTAGACAGCCATACGCTGGACCATCAGCAGTTGTTACTCGGATGGATGCAGGTTGTATTCTTGGTGCATATCTGTTGACAATATCGAGCGAATTTAGGATACTAATGCCTGCTCCAGAGTCCAAAAAGGGTTCTAATTCGGTTTCGAAAACCTTCATTTTTATGTGAGGACATGTTGTGTTGCGAATATTTATATGATATACTAGAGAAAAAAGACCGTAAAGACGATTCGTAGATGATGTTTTGGGAATATCGACTACCAGAGGGATTAACGATTTCCCAGCGTCACCCCTCTTTACTCGTTTTCCTGGTTTTGGTTGGTACTATCCGATAGTCTGGAGCAACGTTCACAGTTCCGGATTACCCTTCCAAGGTTTCCGCAACCGTAGCAAAAAACTAACTTTGGTCTTTGACATTGTCTCCACCTGTGTCCTGGCTGATGACCGTTCCAGCAGTTGAGTAAGTTCACCAGATTAGGATTTTCTTGGCGGGTAGCTGCATTTCGTTGTTCTCTTTGATTGGTAGGTTGATCGTCGTTGTTTGTCGTTGGATTTCGTTGCTCTCTCGTAATGGGTTGCGGTTCCTGTCTAAAATTTCTATAAATCCGATTCCCAATCGCGTTGACTGATGGCGATTGATCGCTCTCATAATCGGTGCCGTCTGCCTGAGTTTGATTTATGGGTCTACGGATTGGTGTCTCTCCTGTCTGTTGCTGCAGTTGAGGGTCGGCTGCATCAATGCGATGGTTCAGAAAAAATCAAGTGCTTGAGGTCTTTCACTTCAACCAGAGAGATTTTAGATCTGTAGTGTTGGCGCATATTGTCCCATATCACCTCGAACTAACGACATTTCGATAGGGGTTGAGACAACAAACGATCTAACTTTTCAATCTCCGATACAAACCCGATGAATGGTTCTCCTCGTAGTTGCTTACGTTCCTGAATTTTTGAACGAATTCCCTGGTCCATGTTGGGGTTACCAAACCTATATGTGATTGATGTTTCAAATTAGTCCCATGTTTGCAATTCATCTACAAACGTGAAAAACCAGTCAGATGCTGGACCGTCTAAGAGCATGTGAACATCTCTCAATAGGATTGCTCTTGGAACGTCCTCCCGATTGTCCATATTACTGGTGAGCACAGACAGGTCGTTTTTCAATTCTGCAATTAAATCTGGTGGCAGGTCAAGTGCTGTTATTGCTTTTGTTTTTGCTAGTTCCCCTACCGCTACAGTTGCTGCCAATTCGACTGCATTTTACATAAAGTGCTGATAATTTGTTTTTGATTTCTGAGGCACTGGATTTGCTGATGCTAGTTACGTTGGAAATGTTACTTGTGATGTCGCCCAGCATTTGTTCAATGTGTTCCTGTACTTCGTCGTGGGTAGCACTAAGATTTTGAAAGTTTGTGATTTGCTGCCAATGAATGCTCTCTGCCTTGGGTAGAGTTCTGGATGTGTTTTGACAATACCTTCAGATTTAGCTCCATTATTAGCATTTCCTGGCAGTCATGGCAAAGAGGCAGCATACATGTAAACTGCGTGAAACGCTTGCAGTTTCCATGACAGGTCCAGAGAGAGCGATTATCGCTTTGCGCACTTCATTGCACTCCACGGGTAAAAAATATATATATGTATAATAAAATTACTTATGCAAGGTTCACGCGTACATCAGTTAAAACGGTAAAATAAAATTGTTTACGCGAAGTTTGCGAGCGGGTCAGTTGAAAATAATATGTACAAAAAAAGTTTTAATAATCACCGTACAAGAGCGTTTCAAAAGCGCGTCCGAACTCAACGGTGGTTCGAATGGATGTGACCCATTAACGGTTGATAGTAGTTTATGGAACAAAATACGTATTTATTTACCCATTATAAAGAAACCAGTTTCCTTCAAAATGGGTTAACAATACTCATTTTTGCCAATGGATTATTTAGCAGTTTGGTGGATTGTAAATTAATGGTGTTCATTGTACTTAACCAATAATGTCTTTATTGGTAAAGTAATGGAAACAACAACTCAATTAATGAATATTACGCATATATTTGAGTAAGACTCGACATCACTAATTTCTGCTAAAAGGACTTCTAAAATATAGAAACAAGTTGATTCACACTTTGTGTACTGTCACTGCTTTCAATCTTGTAGGCAATTACTTCGAAAATCAATAATCTTTCTAACGGTCGATGGAACTGGGACTCCGAAAACACAAAATCTCTCATAGAACACATCAATTGTCTTGAGCGACGATTTGATACAATGCAGAATTTTGCCCTCACCCTAACACTTTAGCTTTCCGTACGTTCAACTTCTTTCGAAGTTCCTCCTTGTTTGCAGAATGATTGTTAACGCAAGTTTAACAATCGACTATCTGGAAGCATAACTTTGAAGCATTAGATAACTTATATACAAAAAATATCAATTGTCTTATTTGCTTTACATTTAACTAATCATGTTTTTAGTTGTTGCATGAAGCAGGTAATCATTTATTACTTGCGTTCTTCCGAGAGTGTATAGTTCCAAATATTATTTAAGGTTTTTATAAAATTAAAAACTGAAAAAAACTGTGCTTTCCACTTACGAAGCACCGGGTACGCTCGGTTTTTGAACTTATTTTTTCGTCCATTAAAATGGGAAAATTTTACCATATTTTTATTGTATGAGGTTTTCTCTAATGGGTATTTTCTACCCATTGTGTGTTTGAGAAATTCCCCCATTTTATGCCAGATAGGAATGCTATTTGAAAATGGATGGTTTGTTACCCCTTAATGGGTTTTGTAAACAACCTTGTATGTCATAAAGCTCATAGATTACTACAAGCTGTAATGATTTCTGCCATGTTGCTATGATCTACGAGCAAGTTTAACGGTAGTCAAAACACAAGTTTAATGAATTCTTTATCACATGCAGCCAAAATATCCAAAACCTAAGATAAAATACATTGTTAAAACGTTGATGGGATAACAGTTCAAAAGTAGTCGCCATTTGGTATCAAACAACCCAAAGCATAGATTGATGCAATTCCTAGAAGGAGGCATTATTCAAACACTCAGAGAATCACTCTTTTCCCATGGTCCTTTTCTCCGGCAGACTCAAAGTCGCCTTTCGAAGCGCTAGAGATCATCCGGTGCGATAAGATCGATGTTCATCCCGCGCTCTTCCCTAGGGGTGCATTAATCGCTTTGTTGTTGAGCACCCCAACGAGGTTTCACCTTTGTCACGAGCATGTAACACCGGGAAAGGTGTGAGAAACTGCCGAATTCGAGCTGAGAAAAAATCGTCCGGTCTTTTCTTTTCTTCTCTTTTCTTTGGTGGGCTAATTTTGCTGAGTCATCGTTTGAATAATAATTACCCTCTGCAGCCAAAACGTCCATATTTCTGGTGGTCGATCGCAGCCAATCGAAATTTACCCACAATCTTAGTGGTCTGGTCGTAGCACTTAAGATTAGTGCCAAGCTCACGTCAGTCAGCCATCAACCAAGGCACCGCTAGGGTGGTCCGTTTGAGTTCGCCTTATTTTCCGATCCCACTTCCTCAAGACCACCCTCGCGGAGGAGCCCTTTCCATGGGAGTACCCGATTTCCACCCGGACAAAAGATGATGATTGATTCTTCTTGTTCCGAATGGTTATGAATGAACTTAATAGTAGCCTTCATTGATTAATTCGTGGTTTTGAACAATGTATATGCATTACGTTTGCTCCGGTGGGATCCCCATAGTCATGCTCAGTCCAAAATAACCACACCGAGTGAGAAACGTTTAGCGGCTTATTTGGATCATTTGGGATGCGGTTGGAGAGTAGCAAAGCTTCTTTCAGCAACGGCAGCTCCGAATTAGTGGGCGATGAGAATCGGCAGAAAAATCGTTTCCATAGGATCGATTTTAGGGCAATCGGTGGTTGGTTTTTCGAAACGGTTTCGAACCATTACTCCTCCGGACTTGACAAATTTTCGTTGCTGGCTCGAGCTCATTTTCTCGATTTTCCACACGTCATTATTTCTCGTTAGTTAAATGGCAATTCTCCGGTGTTCCTTTCGCTGCCGGAATATATGTTTGCTTAATCCCGTTTCAATTTTCTCGGCTCGTCGTCGTGGGGCGTTAGTCACACTCTTGTGGCGGTTTGTCTCCCTCTCTCGACTGAGAGCTGCCTTGTTACGCCATTCACCGACGATGGACGACTGGCCTACTGCGTGTCACTCGGATTTTCTACTCAGTCGTAAAACTGTTGGCAGTTGAAAAGAAATTGTCGATTGGAAACCGTGAAATGACCATGTTAGGATAGTGTGAGGGTGCAGGCTGTTGGTTATGTTTGACGGTTGGCATTTTTGAAATCTGGCTGGAGTCCTGTAGATATTTAATTATTTGAAATTGATAATTATGTTTCCTGTTGAGAAAACTGGTCCAAATTAATGCAAGTAGCTTGTCCGACAAATCCGTTTGGAACTAACGAAAGGGTTATCAGCACATATTTTACGCTTGGAAAAAATGTTCAATAGCACGTGATTGGTTGAGTGCCCTAGCTGAAAACTACACCCATTCATACATCATAGATAAGTTAACGAAACATCACTTGCTGGATCCCGGCACAATTCAAACAAGTAATCAGCTAACCGAAGTGTGATGACTAGCACCTTCCGAGAGTGTGGGTGCCACTGCTGGATGCTCTCATCCCTCACGTACAGCTTGATTAGCAGATGCACTCAGCATAATGAAAACAAATCAGAACTCCCAGCCCACCGACTGACGCCTCCAGCCTCCAGTGATTTATTGGCCTCGAACTTTGACGAGCCTTGCGGAAATCAATCTGCAAATTGACCGGCGCCTTCTCGACACCAACGACAAGTTCGTCGAACGCTCCCGACTTGTTCATCAGCACCCGTGTGGGATGTGCATGCATATTTCATTAGATCAAACCAAGACGGCAGTAGCGGCCCTCTCGCTTCCCCCAATTTGTCGGAAGGATCAAAAGTTAATTCTTCAGTTGATTCTAATGCGCTTGAAATGTGATTATCTTTCACACGATGATGATAACATCAGTTTTCCCTGCCGCCGAAGGAAGACTGCAAGGCCAAGTTAAATGACGCAAATCATTTCTGTCACGCGACCGACCGGACGCCCTCCCATCCCTCGTCTCTCGTCGTTCGTCTATCACTGCCTTATAAAGGATGTGGCTAATTTGCACCGGATTGCGCGCTTGCTGAAAAATGAGCCACCAGCCAGCCGAAGACGATCTATAAATTTCGATTCGATAGGCCTGATTTTCGATGGAGACTAGCTTTAGAGGAAAATTGAATTTCGCATCCCTTCGGGAGAGCGAGGAGCCAAGCGAACTGCGGCGGTCGGAACGTCTACGGTATAGCGTCCTCTCGTTTAATTTGACAGCAAACTCGAGCGCACCTAGTCGACAGTTCTCCAGAGAGGTCACGTGACCGATGACGGTGACTATTTATTGGATGGATTTAGGTGGGATGAGTGATTCACCGGGAAGAATATGAGTTTCAATTTTCTAGATATAATGTAGCTGTGCTTTGTTGTTTCGTCCGTGCTTGAGTAAAAAATTTATAAATCTGATAACATGGCAATGGTTTCAATCGTACCTCACTGACTGTCATCTGGCTGTAGTCATAGGAGATTGTCAGTCTCACATGTTCAAAGCCACGTCTGGCATACCGCAGGGTAGTCACTTGGGACCGTTGATTTTTTTTTATCTACTTCAACGACGTAAATTTGGCTTTTGAAGAACCACGATTATGATGCACGCAGATGACCTGAAACTCTATTTTTGAGTGCACTCACTCGATGACTGTCGCTTTCTTCAACGTCAGCTGAATGCTTTTGCCGACTAGTGCAATTTGAATCGCATGGACTATTTTATTCAAGTATGTCTTGTTGGGCACCGAAATTGAGCACGTCAGTCAAGTCAAGGACCTAGGAGTAATTCTGATCACCCAACTCACCTTCAAGCAGCATATCACGTACACTGTCGGCAAAGCCTCCTGCGTTCTGGGGTTCATCTTCTGGATTGCTAAAGACTTCACCGACATTTACTGCCTCAAATCGTTGTACTGCTCCTTGTACCGTTCAATATTAGATTATTGCTCGGTTGTGTGGACTTCTCATTACAACAACAGTGTCGTTAGAGTAGAGGCTGTTCAACAACGGTTTTTGAGATTTGCGCTACGTAAACTACCGTGGACGGATCGCTATCGTTTGCCAACCTACGAAAGCCGTTGCCATCTGATTAACCTGGAGTCCCTGTTAGTCCGTAGCCAGGACTTTGTTGATCACAGACATCTTGCAAGGCCGCATCGACTGTCCTGATCTTCTGGAGCAAATCAACATTCACGTGCAACCCCGAGCCCTGTGGAATAGTTCGATGCTGCGGTTACCTCAACAGCGAACCAATTACAGCATGTTTGGCGCAATTGGCGGTTTACAAAGACTCTTTAATAGAGTTTCCAGCTTGTTTGATTTTGACGTGACTTGCCAGATGCATCGTCGTATGTTTAATCGTTTGTTTTGAAGACCTGTCTAATTCGCATCGATAGTGTAATTTTTAGTTTGTTTTATGTCATGACCATTAATGTACCGTTCTAGTTTAGCTTAAATTAACATCATTGAGTCGAAGAAGAGAGACGAAAGAGCAAAAGCACAGGTAGTTGAAGACGTAGAAAAACAGATGGGAAAATTTGGAAGAAGGCAAGCAGAAGAAGACAAGTGGAAGAAAAAAAAGGAGCGTAACGGAATCATCGGAAGAAAAAACCTGAAGTGAATGGAGGAAAGAAGGAAAAACAGAGAAAACTGAAGGAGGCACAACGAAAGAAGAAAAGCAGTGGAAAGAAGCGAAATAAAAAAGTAAAATATAGAAAGACACCGTGAATGAGAGAAACCAAAGCGGATGGAGGAGAAAATAAAAAGCAGAGGGAATTGGAAAAGGCACAACGGAAGAAGCAAAGCAGTAGAAAGAAGCGAAATAGAACCCTAGTAGCACACATGTTGCCATTTAGTTGAGAAAACATAAATGTGCCTTTATTAGTTATAATCAAGTTGATGCAACAAATTATGATCATAGTGTGCTGCTTTGGAAGAAGCTAACGTAAATGAAGGAAAAGATGCACAACTGAAGAAGTAGAAAGGCAAAGCGGACAAAGTAAACGAATCGAAGTCGAATAAGAGAAACGGAAGAGCATCAGCACAAGAAATTGAAGACTTAGATGAAAAAAAATGGAAGAAGATAAGCAGAAAAATAAAATGGAAGCAGTAAGAGAAGCGTATCGGAATCAACGGAATAAGGAAATCGATGCGGATAGAGGAATAAATGAAATGTAGATTAAATTGAAGGAGGTACAATAGAAGAAGGAATGTTCTGGAAAGAAGCCAAATTAAAAAGTGAAATAGAAGAAGACAACATGAATGAGCGAAACGTAACACAACTGAAGAAGAAGAAAAGCAAAGCGTAAGAAGAAAAGTGGAAGGCGAAAAATCGAAGAGAAGGAAAAATAACAGAGATAAGAAAAGCAGAACAATCGCAAGAAGCAGGAAAAAATTTGGAGCAAACCAGCGAAGAAACAGAAGGTAGAAGAAAAATAGATGAATAAGGGTTGAGAAGGGCGGAATGAAGTGAAGTGGGAAACGAATTATTGGATTAATATAATTTGAGAATATCAGGAATATCATCAATAAAAAAACGTCATTGGGGTTAGAACATAACCTGTTGATAAATAGAAACGAATGAAATTATCCATTATAAGGAATTACGGTGCAATGGTTATCCGATTACAAATCGTATAGGTAATTTCATTTTTAATTTAATTTTGCAGTGCATTGTGGGGCAATAAGAGTGTTTTCCAAGACAGGCTACCCCATTTAACATCAATTCTGAATAAATGTTTGTTCATACAAATTTGGAGGAGTTGTTCAGCTTTTTTTCTAGAAGGCTGAATAACTTCTAGAAATTTATTTGAATAAGCGGTTACTCCACACTTTCGTTTGCTGGGACATACTCGCCATGGGAAGGGATTACAATTATAATAAAGTAGTACCTCAGTTTGTTGAGTTGACATCCCAAGTGACAGTTTTAGTTTTATTCCAGCCGTAAACACTCTTCCCGGCTTTGTTGATAAAAATATATTCAAAACTGTTCTGTTATCAACACCTCCTTTACGATTCCCTAAAGCCGAAATTTGTACAAAGTGGCTCACTCTATCGCCGGTTGTGAAAACAAGTTAATAAGACTACTTATTAAACATGACACTTCAGAACCTTCATAAAACCTATTGCCATGAAAACCAGCATACGGCAAAATGGCCACAGCTGTCAAACTTCACTGTGATATCGTGGTTGGTTTTTGTTGTTCTCTTTTGTTCGATTCTCCGTTCTTCTGATCCATTAACAGAACATAAATCTGGGCAGATTAAATTTGGAATATAACTAATTTGCTGTTAGTTCAATCCAAGATGCATTTTTTATTCATTTAATTGTGCATTATTAGTTATCTTAAAGTTTATTTTAGTTACTCAATTAGGCTGCATAAGGCTGCACTTCAGCCCTTAGGGTCTGTGCAGACTTCTCTGCAACCAATTTAGCTGCTCTTGTCCAAAATTTTCGAAATTTTTCTATACTTGTAGATTGTTGTTAATATTGAGAGAATTTTCTCTTCACGAGAGCCCAATACTGCTCGATAGGTCGTAACTCCGGGTAGTTCGGTGGATTCGCCTCTTTCGGTACAACATGGACTCCATTCACTTTATACCGTTCCAACACTTGTTTGGCGTAGTGACAAGATGCCAAATCAGGCCAGAATAGCGAGGGAGCGTCATGGCTTCCTAGGAATTGTAACAATCGCCTCTTTAGGCATTCTTCACGGTATATTTCCTTGTTTACCGTTCCAGTAGTGATGAAGCTTTGGCTTGCTCCACCACAGCTGCATATTGCCTGCTGGAGCACATATTTTTTTGGGCAACTTGGCCTTTTTCTTCGTTTTGAAATGCTCCTCTACGCCGTTCCGTTGCATCGCAGTATAATAAGACATTCCGGGAAGCTGCTTAAAATCTTCCAGCACATAAGTTTCATCGTCCATTATCACGCAGGAAAACTCTGTTAAATATTCGCGATACAACTTGCGAGCCGGGTTTTAGTCGTTCGTTACAGTTTTCACCTTGAACAACTTCATAGCTTGCCGGTGCTTGGAAGTATGCCCAAAAGTTGAGGACATTTTTATTTTTCTAGCCAAAGTACGTACCGAAAGATCTGGTCTCTTCTGAAATATTTGCTTCACCTTCGCGTCCTTCTGGTGGTTCCTGAGATCCGTTTTCGTTCCGCTCCCAGTCTTCTATGCTCTTGCCAAACGTGTATCGAAAGATTTAAGAACGCTATGGACAGTACTTGCAGGAAAACCTAATTATTTTGCAATTTTTCTTACTGACAGATCTGGATTTTCGTTGCGACCGCACACAACCCAGACAACCACAAGTCGTATAACAGAGTTCAAATAGTATCGTATATTCCTTTATTGTTAGTCAAAATCGCAATTAATTGTGGCCTTTATCGTATTATGTTTAAGTTAAATCGTCAAGAGTGCAAATTTTCGACTTCAATACGATGTGTCATTTATTCATCGTAGTGCGTCACAAACTAAATCGGATATACATCGCTAACCTTTTTAAACCGAATTTGTTATTACATATTCAATCGCAAACGATATCAAATCAACTCGTTTAAGAAAACAATCGAATGTGCACGAATATGGCCTCCACTTATGCATGTTTAAGCCATATTTTTGCATTCTATACGATTTGTTTACTTACATATATGTTTGTATATCATGAAAACAATTTGCAATATACGTGCATTTTGGTTGTCTGGGAATTGCTTTTCGTACTTGCTCTTCTTTCGACGCCATCTTCGATCTTCACGCGTTGATGAAATATTTCCAGTGATATACGTTCTTGGGGGTGTCCACATTTTGTCACGAGTCATAAAGATGTTTTTAAACAAATTAAAAATAGAATAACTAATGCACAACACGGCTTTTCCAAAGACCGTTCAACTGCTACGAACTTACTGGAATTCGTCAATTACTCATTAAATTCAATGGACAAAGTTCATCGCGTAATAGCTCTTGACACCAACTTCAGCAAAGCGTTTGATAGACTAGACATTCCAATGTTGATTTTCATGCTTTAAAAAGTGGGAATTAAGATGAGGCTGCTCAATCGGATCGAATCGTATTGAGGTGATCGTCAGCAGATTGTTAAGTTTAATAATAAAAAGTCTAATCCAGTTCAAGTCGCGTTGGGGGTTCCTCACACTTAGGATTTGCTACACAAGGTGTAGTAGAAGTCCACAGAGTCTTTCGAAAGGTCGGCGACAAAAAGGTGAACACCTTCTCCGTGGTGTTAACTTTCGAGGGCTTGAGTTTCCCTGAAAAGGTGACGTGCAGGCTCTTCATAATAGACACACACTTACTATGTACCACCGCTGCAGTGTTACAGCTACTACAGGTTTGAACAAGGTAAAGCTGGTTGCAAAAGCAATATCCGGTGCCGGGTCAGCTCTGTGGAGCATGTAATTTCCGCAAAGTGCACAGCAAAGACCTTTTGCTCGAACTGTCGCGGCATTCACTAGCCAACTAGTCGTAAATGTACCATTTACGCAAGGAAAGCTGGTATTCAATTTGAGCGTCTGCTACCGATATGCTAAGAAGGTCTACAACAAGGAGAATAATGCTCGGGGGACTTATGTCTAGATGGCAAAGTCCACGTCTCTTGCCACCCTTCAGAAACAGGCCGTTTCTCTCGCTCCTCCGACGAAGAAACAGAAAAATTGAAAGTCCAGGCCTAAGGCTAAGAATGCCGATTCTAAGATCGGTGGATCGGTTGGAGCCAATGGACAAAGGGGTACTAATGCTGGCAAACAGGGCAAACCGTACACACCAAGAGTATAGATGTGGGCACCGGTCCCCTTGAAAACAATAGTGCGAAGCAATCTGAGACCAACAGCGTCCAAAAGGGCTTTGTGCCATCCACGGTAGTTGACACTGGTCCCATGTCGGACGCTGAGAAATCTGGTTCTGTCCCTGATGGGGAAAAACAGCTCCACAAAGACCAGGTGGAATGTCCTGTGGAATGAAAAAGTCTCTGGCAGAAAGGAAATGTACTGTCATGGTGGAAGAGATCGATATGTTAAGCAAGAACACCCCATTGAGTGAGGATGACGGTGGCGCTCCACTTACCCGCCGTAAGAGAAAGCAAATTGCCAAAACCTCAAACAATAACAGAAGGGAAAAATCCAGAATCTGTACCCGAAGGATCGTGAAAGCGATGCTGTTACCGTTGTAGAATAACATCATGTCTGCCACCATGCAACAGACTGATGTATAGCCACAAAACATTGTACTGCAATGCACCCTGGGCCAGAATGAAAAATTAGCAGGAATAAATTATTTTCGCTATGAAGATGCAATCTTAGAACAAAACTGTCTTAGGCAAAGTTGCAGCTTATCATTAGGGCTTTAATTTGACATTAATTTAAGTTAGGGTGGCCCTTGAATATATTGAAATAAAAATTCTATTGTTAGAGCGAGATAAATATTGTGTATCGACAATTTAGCTTGGCATGGGCATCCCTACACTCCACCAGCTGCAAGAGAGATTCTCTCTCTTGCTTGTTCACACAGCTACTGTTCGTCCGATCGCTAACGATCGAGTCAGCTGTTTTTACCAGATAGGAATAGGAATAAAGAATGAGTCTAAATAAATCGTCGCGGAGTTATATTGAAATATGGTGATTTATTCGTCATTGCCATCAACATTTAAGAAAAAATCATGAATTTAATTTTAAAAAGGACATACATTCATGATACCATTTAACCTCAAGTTCTTCCAAATTCACCTGAGTATTTGTATACAAAAGAGACCTCTTATCTTTGTCATTCATATGCAATCGTATTTGCATCCCCGTTTTCCCCCTTTAAAAAATAATGTAATTTGAAAAAATCGTAATTTTTGGACTAAAATCACGATATCTTTGAAACGAATGTATGAAATTACGTTTTTTCTTCATCAAAGTGTGTATTTAAACAAGTTCTAAAAGTATGTGTATGTATGTATGTATGTATGTATGTATGTATGTATGGTAGCCACCATCCCCTCTAGCCCTTGGCTTGGATGCAGCTCCACTTAATAGCAAGATCAAATTGGGCCACCGATCTGAATTCGCACTATCGCTGTATGAAGGGCCAAAAACGGAGGGGTGGACCCGTAAGCAGAGACACTTACACGAAATCTACGGGAAATTAAGAATCTCCTTCCAACGATATGATCCAACAAATCGAATAACACAATTCGCAATACTCATTAAGCTTTCTACAGGATGGCTTGTTAAGAAGGGCGCGTCACTCTCCCTGAAACTGTTGGAGTAGAACTCGCAGCACCACACTCGAATCGGTAGGATAAGAAATGATACTGTTTGTTCCCTCCTAGACTCAGGCAGTCAATCAAACCATCGTCCAGTTTCAGCTTGAATAATACCCTGGTGCTCCCTCCCAACCCAGTATTTATTATATTTATATAAATATAGATGTAATGTAATAATAATATGTTATATATGATTATATAGTAGAGCAAAAATTATATAAGGATATTTAGTTAAATTATGTAATAGTTGGAGTTCACGAGCCTATGATAACCAAGTTAAACTAAATTAATTAACCTGCTGAAATAATAATATTAAGGCGGTAATAATAATATGCAGCTTCGTACCACTTTGTATCACTGATGGGTGACTGTATCTCTGGAATGTGAAGGTCATCTTGTTATTCATTGAGGTATAAATATCAATAAAGCATTCAATTGTATATAAAACCATAATATTATATTATTACGTATTTAATCATGACATATAGATATGTAACCTTCTGGAATGAAGAGCATTTATTAATTTTGATTATTATTTGATATAATGTAATAAAATAATTATACCGGCCGGATCACCAAACTGAAGCAATTAAAATTTTATTAATTATTTTATTACTTCTTCCATAATATTATATGTATGATATGCAATTGATAATGATGAACAGCTGTGTTCCTCTGAACCGCTCAAATAGTAGTTGATGATCGTGTACTGAAATGTTAAGGTCATATTACGCCATTTAATGGAAAATATAATGAAGGAATTAAAGGTTGAGCGGTCGAGAGAGTCGTCAACATTTCTATTAATGAAAATATGCTAGAGCTTGTAAAAAGCATGCATCATATAATAACACATACTAGTATCTACACATCTATATACACATCCATTGCTACTTTCGAGAAGGCCACTCCGACGGTGCTAGATACAGCTGAAAATTGATCCCCATTCTTACTGCTGCTTCTACCAGAAGATGATCATCCTATAACCGCAAGACCTCCTCTCCTAAACTGTATGGTACCTGAGAGAAATTTACCTTTCTGGCGTAATAAATGTAATGAAATATACAGAATTAGGCTATGAATAAACAATGTCCTATAAGATAAAATATATAGTGAGGGTATATTGTAATATGAACTGAAAATTACATGTGTGCCGACTGCTGTTTTGTTGCAATTGTAGACAAACTTGCGCATCCATTATGAACCAGAAAATTTAGGCAATGTATGACCGCCATGAAAAAAAGAATTTTAAATTTTAAATTATTTTGTAATACCTGACGACCTGGAAGACCTGAAAGATATGAGAATGGAAAATTATGATATGATGTACCGGTCGCACCCCTCACTTCGCTATTGTCGGATTGACAACATTGCCCAGGCTACGCCAACCAGCGTCTCCATGTTTCAGCTGGCAGTCTTTTGTGATCATATGACTCGTGGAGGCGTGAGGTAGGAACTTGTGAGGACCAGAGGTCGGTCGCACCCTCCTGTCAAGTTGTCAACTCACCATTTGAAGCCCTGTATTTAAACAAGTTCTAAAAGTTTGCTTAAAACACCAATGTCATAAAGCTTGAAATGAAAAAGTTAAGCGAAAAATACTAATTTTTTCAGGGCCACCCTACTCTTAAGCGTAAAAATGATCATAACTAATGACACAAAAGACCTACGACTATGGTTTTTGCAGCAAAGTTGCTTAAAATTTAATTAGAAACAACTTTGTTGAACATTGTATTGCTTCATGTCAAGAAATGTGAAAGATAGAATTTTTATTTCAATATATTCAAGGGCCACCCTAACTTAAATTGATGTCAAATTAAAGCCCTAATGATAAGCTGCAACTTTGCCTAAGACAGTTTTGTTCTAAGATTGCATCTTCATAGTGAAAATAATTTATTCCTGCTAATTTTTCATTCTGGCCCAGTGTGCAATGGAACGCGCACGGATTGAGATTAAAGCTGTCTGAGATCCAACTCATAGCAAATAGGCTAAACCTTTGCACCATGGGTCCTTCAACAAACCATGATCAAGGTAGCTGACTTAACTCTTGAATACCTCGGGGGTAAGTACAAATGATATATTAAGCCTCACAAGAATGCCCCTATCCATGGTTGTGGACTAGCTGTTAGAGAAGATATACCGGAGAGAGTAGTACAAATGGACACTGATTTGGAAGCCACTGCGGTCACCATACAGTTCCCTATGAAGCTTGTGGGGTCGGCAAGGAACAGCATGTCATCGGCAAGTTGGAAGACCTCGTCTCCCAACTGACTACACCTTATGTGATCCTGGGCGATTTTAATGCGCACCACCCCTAGTGGGAATCACACAAAGATGACATTCGCGGCAAGTGGCCTTTTCAGCTATTGGACAGGTTGAGCTGTCCAGTACTAAATAATGGCAAACCGACGCGGCTCAAACGGCTCAAGGCGTCCCGCCTACTGTAACAAGACTTAAGTGGAATTTGAACGAGGTGGACTGGGATGACTTTGGCAAGGAAGTTTCCCGCAAGATGCCAATTAACACTATACTCAGCCCAACTGGTTGGATTGAAATCTTGAGTGTGGCCATGCATGGACATATCCCAAAGGCCAGAAGTAGAAGTGGTAAGAGATCTGTACCTTGGTGGGGGTCAGATGTTCACACCGCCGTTAAAACCTAACGTAAAAGTCTGCGAGCGCTACGCAAGATGGCTTCTGACGACCCGGCTTGGGGT
Organism: Aedes japonicus; assembly: GCA_034211315.2. Classification (NCBI taxonomy): domain Eukaryota; kingdom Metazoa; phylum Arthropoda; class Insecta; order Diptera; family Culicidae; genus Aedes; species Aedes japonicus. The sequence goes on along the minus strand of JASCZW010005406.1, from coordinate 176,865 downwards.
GCATAGTTGATAGAGTTTCAACTTGCCCGGGTCAAGACAAGAAGGGTCACGAAGGAGGCCACATGGTCGACTTTCACCGCGGATATATCTGAATCCACATGCTCCACCGGTACTGTGGAGGAAGGTGAAGTCCATTGATGGTAAAATTGCACACCGGTTACACGAACCAACTGGAGCTCATCGCTGAGGCCTTTGCTGATCAATTTGCCACAGTGTCGGCAAACAGCAATCAGAGTGATGAGTTTCGTCTTGTCAAGACAATGGCAGAGGGGAGGTACCGTAGTACCCACAAAGGTCTGTGTTGGTGTACACCACCAACTACAACAGGCTTTTGACCTAAAGGAGCTCAACTGGGCCATGCGCCATGGTGTTGGGGACGCAGCAGGGTCAGACGATATTGGGTATCCCCTCCTGAGAAAACTACCACTTATCTGTCGGTTGGCCTTTCTGAGGAAAACACTCGAGCGGATGGTAAACCGTCGCCTATCATTTCAGCTAGAGAGGCATGGCCAAATCCACCCGAACTCGATCATTTATTGGACAAGGCCAACGCAGAGAACCTACACGTTGATGTAGTATCTCACGATTTGTCCAAGGCATATGATATGACATGGAGGCTGCCTAACTTGACTACCCTCAAGAAATGGAAGTTCCCAGAGGGGCATGTTGGTTTACGTGAAACTTCCTACATAATAGGAAGTTTCGAGTCTTGAACGCCGGTGCAACCTCCGAACCAAGGTTGCTAGAGAATGGCATCCCGCAAGGGTCTGTCATATTTGTCACACTGTTCCTCATTACCTGAGCTTAGCTTAGCTTAGCTTCTGACTGCACGTATCAATGGTTTCTCCTCCGTGTTTGATTAGAAGCAGTGAAATTGCACAATGAATGCACAACTGAATTGGGCTGGGAGTAACCGACCATTCTCACTGTACAGGGTGGCAACGTAGAAATGATACACACGGAAATTGTTATAAAACTTAAACAGAATTGTATTTCTCATTCATTTCACTTTTAATAACAAGACAAAATGTTAAACTTTTATTGTGCTTAGTGAAGTTCAAACCTTTCACCTTTGTATTTAATCACGGTACGGAGACGCTTCTCAAAGTTTTTGCAAGCCGCACGCACCACCTCCTCCGGCATTTGATCCCAAATCTCAACCAAGCGTTTTTTAAATGAGTCCAAACACATGTGCTTCATATTGCCCAGTTTTCCAAGCATGTAGCCCCAGATGCTGAAGTCCAGTGGGTTCAAATCAGGAGACGATGCAGGCCATTCTGAGCAGCTGATGAAACATGGTAAATTTTGCTTACACCAATGCTGAACAACTATGGCCTTATGCGCTGGAGCTGAATCTTGCTGGAAGCAAAAACTTTCCGCACCGAAAAGTTTCTTAGCATAGGGAAGTAGGTGGTCCTTGATGACGTATTGTTAATAGAACTCTTTGTTTATTTTCACCCCCCTGTCTATGAACAGCAGCGGTAATTTGCCTTTTGACGATATTGCACCCCAAACCATCACCGCAGAGGCATTTTGATATCGTTCAACCCCTCGTTTGTCAGCCGGTATTTCACGAAGATTTGTTCCATATACACGATCATTTTGTTTGTTCAGGGACATTTCCAGAGTAAACAATTTTTCATCTGAAAAAATTATGTTATGACCAGCCTGCGTCTTAAGCAACGCACGTGATTTGGCAACTCTGTCTTCAATATTCTTGCGTGTCAATCCGTGAATCCTCTGTTTTTTGAAAGCTCCATATCCAAGGTCACCTTTCAATATATTTTGCATTGATGTGTGACTCATTTTCATTTCACGCGCCATTTTTCTCGCCGACCGAGCCGGATTCCTTCGAGTTCGCTCATTAACTGCCTTGATCGCTGAGGGCGTCCGTACACTGCGTTTTTTACCGGGTTTCTTCTTAGGGACAACAGTACCAGTATCTTTGAAACGTTTTATGGTCCTGTACACAAATAATCTGCTCAACTTCAAATGCGACAGCTTCCTTCTGATCTCCAAATTAGTCAATCCGTCAAGATGCAAGATCCGAATTTGTTCTCTACATGAATCCATTTCTATTTTCGTCAACTTAAGAGCACTAATTCAGTTTGTTGTTTACGAATGAACTGACAACAAGTCACTGTTTCAAATCGTACACAAGGGGTCTACCGATAATGGTATACATTGTAGCGAGGAGATCACAAATGAGTGTATCACTTTCATGTTGCCACCCTGTACACTTTTCAGTGACTCAATTTCTTTAATTATCAATAACGGCACCGGCGCACGTCCTTGCAATCAGGTGGGAATATGGAAGGAAAGTTAGTGTGACCTTTGTTGATTAGGGACCGTGTTTACCTCTGCATCCCCACTAAGGTCACAGGAAGGGGGGTTTTCTATGTAAGTAGGGCTCGATAGATCAGGTTTCACCGTGATAAGTGATGTGATCATGTACATAATTCATAATAAGATTAAATTATATTTAATGTAGGTTCAAAATAAAGTGAAAGGGGGACAAAATGGATAACAATTACCTGTTTCGCTCCGCGTCTTGAGAACACTTACCACCTCCCAAGCAACACAAAACCGTCATAAATGGTTGCAGCAACTTAATTAAGTCACACTGATGTTACTTTCACTGGATTGCAACAAGTGTGCTAGTAGGGCTCTCAATTGTCTGAAAATCCTTTGCGGGGTCTGACTGGTTAGCATTTTGCGTTCACCACGGTATCCTGGTGCTAGCCCCTTATAGTCTTGCTCGCGGTAATTTTTGCACGAACGGTTTCTGGTTCTCGCATATTTAAACCAATTCTTCGGCATACTTAAAAGGAACTTTCTGTCACACTGTTCTTTTTCGGGATGAATTCAATATTTGAACGCATCCCCGAAAATGTACACATCCTAGTGTTGGCTGACGATATAACCCTCGCGGTATTTGGTAAATGCGAGAGGGTAGTTAGAGACAGAATGCAAAAAGCAGTGGATAATGTGATTTGCTGGACAGAAAGGGTTAGCAGCAGACCATACACGTCTGCTTTGGTCATACTCACAGGTCGAGGTTACCTCACGTTTGTATCGACGAGCTTGAGGTCAAGACAGTACGGGAAATGAAGCTTCTCGGCGTGCCGATCGATCACAAATTGCGGTTTCTGAAGCACGCCAAGGCAGTGAAATGTAACGTCCAATACAAGTTGAATATTCTCCGGGCCCTGAACGGCCACTTCTAAGGAGTGTATCGAAAAGTAGTTATAAACTTCCAAATAATAAAATAGGCATGAAAACATGGTTAAAATTAACATACTATTTCAGTTTATTATAGCTTAACATGTTTAAAAAGATCCAAACGGAAAAACTAGTCATCATGTTCATTTCTGTAGAATGCCCGTACCTTTGATTTGACACCTGCCATCAAATTCTGCACAGTGACCTTTGTGCACTTCCTGGATGCCGCTGCCCAATTTTTCTTAAAATCGGTCATGTTTTGGGACACTGTACCATCCTTCTTAAATATACGCTTGACTATTGCCCAATAGCGTTCGATCGGTCGCAACTGGGGACAGTTTGGTGGGTTGATGTCTTTTTCTACGAACTTGATGTTATTCTCCGTCAGCCACTGTAGAGTGGATTTGGCGTAATGTGCCGATGCCAAATCTGGCCAGAAGAGAGGAGGACTGGTGCTTTCTATACAATGGTAGCAACCTGTTCTTCAAACATTCCTTTTGATAAATCTCAGCATTTATAGTTCCTTTTGTATAGAAAATTGAAGAACGCAAACCACATGTGCAAATAGCTTGCCAAATGAGCACCTTCTGACCGAATTTCTCCATCGCAACAGTCGTATCTGCGGTTGGCACACGTTCCCCAACAGATTTAGTATAAAACTGCGGCCCCAGTAGCGTTCTTGAATCTTCTTTAACGTATGTTTCGTCATCCATCAAAATGCACTGGTCGACATTGTCCAAAATGCAGCTGTACAGCTTTCGAGCCCTGGTTTTGGCACGAGACTTTTGTTCGGAGTTTGTTTGGGCACTTTCTGCTTTTTGTACGTCTTCAAGTCATTCCTGCGCTTGATTCGTTGAATCATTCCGATGCTGGTCCTGAACTTCTTGGCTAGATCGCGAGTAGAGGCAGATTTGTTCCGTTGAATATAATCCACAACTTTTTGGTCCAAATCGGGGTTGCTGGAGCCGGGTTTCCGGCCACTTCTTGAGTAAATCCTTGAGGAGCACTCCTTACCAAACTTTTCGATGATGCGTTTTACACTTGCCGGGTGAACATTTACTCTTTTCGCAATCTGGTTGTAAGTAACACCCTTTTCGGTGCACCAAGTGTGCAGAATTTTCTTTTTAGTCTCAAATTCAATTCGCGACATTTTGAATACAACTTTATCAACGGAAATGAATGAACCGAATAATCATTTTTGACATGTAAACAAAGCAAATGGCGCTTACACGCTAAAAATATATACAGTAGTTTATGCGTAATAACGCATCGAATGTTTATAACTACTTTTCGATACACTCCTTATGAAGCTTCTCACTGTACATTGGCCAAGATTGCACGGGATATGATTGTACCGTTGAATATCCCTGCTTAAAATCCTAGAACCTAAATGCAATGAGGCCTATAGGATTAGTAGCGGAACACTTCGGACCTAACCTTTGGCTTCCCTATCGTTGAAATGTGGTAAGGTTCCCTTGGAAAATGTTGTAACTGAAGACATGGGGTTAGGGACCTCAGCCTCGACTAACATATGTAACATAAGTCCTGGGAAAAATTCAAAAGCATGGTACTTGAAATCAAATAATCGGATTTTAAAATGCTCTTCAGGGTATTTTATTCTATTAATAAATTGTTGAAAAATATATTTACAGTACGCTCAATGAACCATTATCTTCGATTTTACGCAGTGCACGGCGAACATGTTGAATCAAGTTGTGGACGGTGTCTCTGTCTATTTCTTTCATCTTCCGCTTGATTCGATTAACCAATTGTTGCTCATTGTTAGTTTCCCAGCCGTTTTCGTTCTATATTGGACGAGCCTGAGGCACGTTAGGTGGATTGTTATTTTTCGGTACAAATGGTATGTTTTGCTCAGTTAGCTAATCTAATGTTTTTTTCAAGTAATGACAGCTTGCAAGATCCGGCCAAAACATGATTTCGTCGTCAGCGTGATATTTGTTGATGAATTGCTTCAATTTCGGCAAGCATTGGCTGATATACACGTCAGAATTGACAGCTTTGGCCTTGTTTGGGCGTATCAAAGGCGCCGAGATACCCTTCGATGACATGGCTGCCCACACTAACACCTTTGGCTCATATTTCGATTTTCTGGCATATTTAACATCGTCTGGTGTTGTTTTAATGTTAGCAGTATAGAAACCATCGCTGTCACTCAATTCATGGTGCGAAAACGTGAAGTAAGATTCATCATCCAAAATTATGCACTTTCCATTTGCAAAATGCTCGCGACGAAGAGCACGGCAGCATTTTGGTATTTTTTCGAGTTGTTGCTGTGTATATTTTGGTGCACGCTGATTACGTTATGTTTTCTCAAAATCCGATGGACTGTCATGTTTGAAACCTGAAATTTTCGTGCTAATTTGCGTGTTGATTGGCCAACCTTGTTTTCAGCGCTTGACAGCAGTTTTTTCGTTGTTCTGGCACTCAATTTTGGTGGGCTACCACTTTTCTTTTTATTTTCCTGTTCTTTACCATCACGACAATCTTTCAAAACACGGTATATTGTTGATTTTGATATTGGCTCGTCTTTGAACACGCTCAAAATTTCACTTGTACTAAGCCGTCCAAAAAGGTTGGCGACTTGTGCTCGTAAATCCAGCTTGTACGACATGTTTTAATGAAAACTACTGCGCAATTTGAGTTTGACAGTTCAGTAGGAACACAGATGAACGTGACAAGTGCATTGGTTGACATCTGCGTGTTTTTTAATGCTGTGAAATAAACGCCTGAAAGTATTCCCAGGACTTATGTTACACATGTTACAGACCCACCGTCTGTAGAGCAAAATAGTGGTGTCTCAACTTCCTAGGCTGGGGCAACGGGCAGGGGACTCTACGCGCTCCAAAGCGGATTGTAGCATCCGGCAGTTATGTGGAGCAAGGGCAAACCCTGAGGAAGTGAAAGCGGCCTATAGAGAAATTGCCTCCACATATGAAGACCTAAACTTGCTGTTTAAGGACGGTTCGTTAATAGAGGAAGAGGTTGGTTATGAGATATCTGGGAGGGCCATAAGCCGTTGCGATCGGTAACCCGGCATCTGCGACTCCGACTATTGTGTTCTCCGACTCTGCGAGTTGTCTGTCTACCCTTGAGCATGGGCAGTTGGGACACTCGTGGCTGTTGGAAGTACAACAGTTTTCTAACGTAACCTTTGTCTGGGTCCCTGGACACGCAGGCGTACCTGGTAATTCTATATTGTTGTGCACTTCAAAATGATATTGACTGGTTGACATCATGGTGTCAGTTAAACTGAATGCCTGCCAACACTGCCAAACGCGAATTCACCACCTTCACTCGTAAACACTCAGCGGTCAGATTTTCCTTTAAGAGTCTACTCCACCAAGGATCTTGGACTCATCGTGGATAGCAAACGAAGCAAACATGCACAAATCAGTGACCACTTTTAAAGCAAATTCCATGCTTAAGGTATATGGTTTTTAAGATATATGTCGTCAAAGTAACGAAGAGTCATGCAAATCTGTTCATAATAGCATCCGTTTGTGAACTCCATTAACTGATATAATTATGGGGCTTTCTATTCATTTACAATCATTAACTCCAAAAAGCATTTGAATTTGAAATTTACCACTAGACTCTGACATTTTTCTTTTTCATGAAATGTCATTCGGTTTATAATTTGAAACAAAAAACCACTCCATCAACATTGCTTCTACCATATGTCATCTTTTGCAACTCTTCGCACCTTAAAAGATCAAAACAAATCATCAAGCCAAAATCCCTTCACCTTTCCCTCGAGCGCATTTGACATACACACTTAATTCCCTCGCCGCCCTAATCTCCACCGTCGTCTCATCCTCATCATCATCATCATCATCATCATCATCATCGTCATCATCGTCTCTTCGTTACCACGCCTTGTGCGGGCCAGCATAAATCATTCCGAACATAAGATCTCAAAATTGTTGGCGTGTAAATATGAGCTCCCACCAAAGCGTATAACACATCACTTTGTCGACTTGTCAAAATTCTCAACTGAAATCTCGGAATCCGAGAGCCGTCAACCAGCTGCGCGGCAGTCAACTGTGTCACCCAAAGACGACGACGACGCGACAAAGATGATTTTCCACCGTGGTTTTCCCCCCCTCTCTACGGTAAAGAGCAGCACAGGAGCAAAAAAGAGAACGTGAATAATTAACTACAAAATTATGTGTCTTAATTACCCCGAAAATAATTTAAAACTGCCGCTGCCACAAAAGTGGAAACTTTTCCTTCGCCTCGCCGGTGAAAATTCCATTCACCTCTGCCACAGGAGCTCCCACCCAGGTTCAGTTCGGATGTCTTTTCACTAACACCTCATCCAAACTCGAAGACCGCCAGCTCTAAAGTGGGTAGATGAAACTCCTTTCTTTCATTTTTTTTTTTGGTCCTCGACATCATAAGATTCTCGCGCACAACTCTGACAGACAGCATGCGACTTGACATCTTGTCCCACTTCTGCCGCTCGAACCCAACCCACCCTCGTTCGAACGAGCGAACAAACTGGCCATCGTGAGTGTGAGGACTGAGGAGTGTTTGCCACGGGTGGATCGGAGTGACTGCGTGTCACTGCTGATTAAGACGCACGTCTCAACTTTCTTCTGTTGGTTTTGGTTTTTCTCGAGGAGACAGAGACTTTCAATTCTTCTGTCGTAGGACCAAGTGGCGGGCGACATGGGAGGAGACCGCACACGCAGAAGCCCAGCCGTCGTGTTTGACATCATTGTTACCGCACTACCGTCGTCGTTACTGTCACTAATGATCGCTCGCGTCGAGGAAGGGGGGGAGGTGGGATCGTTTTGCGTCTAATAGATGGGTGGGGAAAGTCGTTTGATTTCAGACGTTTTTAAATTGATGATAAATTACGGGAATTTCCGAAGAAATTGAAAAACAGCAAACTAAGCTGAGAAGCAGCAGACTGATTTGTATGACATTCGATTCAATCAGGGGCACAGTTGAATGAACGATAGAAAATAATCCAATCGATCTTGTTTCCAAGAGAAACATGCACATCAAAGTACTTAAACACAAGCGTAAGTTTCGCTCTCGAATGCTATTTCCGTAGAGAATTTGGCGAAGAAACAGCTTTCACCTACAAATCGGCATCGGAGTGGAATGCGTGCAAAGAGAGCAGCTCGACATTAAGTCGATGACATCTTTAAATTTGTCACCATTTTTCCTCGAAGCAACACCATGTCGCTAATTTTATCGTATGAGTTAAGTGCCAACTTAAACAAGGTTTTTCATTCACTTGTTACTCAACTAGGCATGCGACTTCACGAGACTTAAATCGAGGATTTCTAGAAAGAAATTACACTAAAAAAACATTCATTATCTGGAATGTTTACTAGCCCGGAGTATCATTATTCCGATTTCAATTTTGATTTTGATTGTAAATTAGAGGATTTGGAATGGAATATAAATGTTACCATCTTCATAATTTTGCATCAATTTCAATGTTACTTGAAATCAGGAAGAAAACTTAGTATTTTCCATTTAATTCCAACTACCTTTGCTTATCTTGACAGATACGCGTATTTCGTCTACAATGTGCAGACTTCTTCAGTGTTTCGTACTAATAACTCGACTAAAAGGCGAACACGAAATTATTGCGACACATTCAACAGGGCATAACTTTTTTACCATTGGGTAAAAATCAACTAAATTTTGCACACTTTCTCATTGATGTGTATTGTTTTCATGCTGTCAAACTCGAAGTCGTGTTTTTCGATTCAACGAAAATGGAGGTGAACCAACGCGAGTCGAGAGAACAAATTCTTTCCAAACACCTGGAATTTCCTGACCTGTCGCACCGGCAGTTGGGAAAAATGTTGAACATTCACCATTCAACCGTCTCCAGAGTGTTGAAGCGGTTCCAGGAGTGGTTGACGTGGGACCACGGCAAAGGAGCTGGAAGAAAACCGGGACCGGAGAACAAAAAGATGGAGGGAAAGATGAAGCGGATGATTAAAGCAAATCCCAACGTCTCAAGCCGTGATTTGGCTAAAAAGATCGGCATGTCGCAGAGCTACGTCCAGAATGCAAAGAAGAGAGCTGGACTACATACATACAAGGTACTGAACTTCCCAAACCGCGATGAGTGGCAACAATCGACGGCTAAAACTCGGGCACGGAAGCTCTACGAGAAGATGCTGACAAAATATGGCTGCTGTGTGATGGACGTATATAAAAGCCGATTTTAAGCAAATTCCGGGGTTGGAGTTTTTCACCGGCAAGCACAAGTTCTATGTGGACGACAAATTTAAGAAGAAGAAAATGTCGAAGTTCGCCTCCAAATATCTCATTTTGCAGGCCATCTGCTCTTGCGGACTGAGGAGTGAGCCTTTCGTGACAAAGGGCACAGTAAATGGCGAGATCTACAAATCTGAGTGCCTCAAGAAGCGCGTTTTGCCGTTCTTGCAGCAGCACGACGAAGCTCCGCTATTTTGGCCAGATTTGGCATCATGCCACTATTCTAAAAGTGTCCTGGAGTGGTATGAGGCCAATTCTGTCCATTTTGTTCCAAAGGACATGAATCCGCCAAACTGTCCGGAGCTGCGCCCGGTGGAGCAGTACTGGGCAGTGATGAAGCGGGAACTTCGGAAGAGCAAGAAGGCAGTCAAAGACGAGAAGGACATGTTAAGAAAATGAAAAAAAAAAAAAAAACAGAGAAACTGGTACCGGATGACACTGTAAAGACTTTGATGGAGAACATCAAGCGAAAATGCGTTCAATTTTACACTCAAGGCTCCATCGATTAACTTTTCTTTTGATATTTGAAGTAAATTTATGTATAAATCTACCCTAAAATTTTGGTTTGATTCTAAACATTATAAAAAAATTGGCATGCCATTTTCGGTGTCGCAATAATTTCGTGTTCGCCCATTAAGTCGACTAGTCGAGTTATTAGTACGAGACACTGAAGAAGTCTGCACATTGCAGACGAAATATGGGTATCTGTCAAAATAAGCAAAGGTAGTTGGAATTAAGTGGAAAATACTAAATTTTCTTCTGATTTTTAGTTACATGTATTCCACTTAACAGCTCAAACTCTCTAAGATTCAATTTCAATGATTCTGAATTGAAAATCTACCGACATGAAGAGTCTCTATATTAATATATTGCCTCGTTAGTTGAAACTGTTTGTAACAAAATAGAATTGAGATTTTCCTGCTATCAACAGCACAATTCAACTCATTGCTGAAGAGCTTATTCTGTCGACAGTCGATATTGGAGGAAAATCTTGACAACACTTACACGTATCCCCAAGGCCCATTCAGAAAATAATTGTGAGAAAATAAAGTACAGTTTTGTGGCAAACTTGTGCCCTTTGAGTTATTTATTTTGCTCCTGAATTTCCTATCTCTATATGTAGCTCGATGCAACCTGTAACTATCACTTGAACTGCACTGGAAAGATTTTTTTTGTGCGCGTTTTACATAAGATTCACTCAACTTTTCGCTGAATTAACCTCGACAAGAAAGTCTAGGAAAAATCAAATACAATTTTACATGGGAATACCTATGTGCCACAGAAGTGATCACTTAAAAAATCAGATTACAGCAAAACAAATTAACCAAATCATATCACCAAGAGACAAAACCGACATATTTAGTAGCAGAAACTTGATTGTAACTGAATTGCGTCACATTAACGTTTTTTTTACTGATTTGCAACAAGTGTGTTGCTAGAATCATTTATATGTCTGTTGCATCTACGCGAAAACCAAAATAAGACCACTTTCAAAGGTGGGAAATACGCGAGATGCAGTGGACTATATCACCCATGGATAGATCAGTTCCGGAAATGAAAAAAATAACTTCACTTAACGTAACTATATTTTGGGATCTTATTATAGGTACGTGTCTCCTCTAGGGAGTTCATTTTCAGACAAATAACGCTTCAGACGCTCAGACTACAACCTACATTACTTGAAATAGCATATCTTGATACCAACATTGATACATCTAGTTTTCACTCAAAATAATGACATACGAGATCAAGATTACAGATGGGCAATCCTATGACAACCAGTTCTAGGTTTTTTTTTTCATTTGGGTGAATCTACAATTGAGAGATTCTCTCCGGGCTCGCTCTCTTTCATTCATAAACCAATCACATTTACGTTTTTCACTCTACTTTTTGTAGAGTATGCTAGCCAGCACTGTTGTGTTTCGATCTGTACTAAATAATGCCTCGTAAGTTTTGTAATGGCGCTGTAATGAATGAAAGAGAGCGAGCCCGGACAGAATCTCTCAATTGTAGATTCGCCCTGATGAGAAAAAACCCTAGAGTTCTTTAAAAAAGAATCGCAGCTCACCAGCTCACCCGTTCTCACCGTTCCCACTGTACGCACTGCTTTTCCGTGAACTGAACAATTAATCGACTTCGTCAAATCAAAATGCGGAAGAGAAAAAAAAATTCTCGATTGTTTCGATTAACAGTGTGAATGTAACGGAAGGTTATTAAGTATGACATGAACGTAAGAATCATACATGAAAAAAAATTGTAAAACGATGATGCCCGAAGTATAATAAATGATGATACTGATGAGGGAGTTGGTTAGACTTGAGAGTAAGAAATGTAGGAGAGCGCAAAACAAGAGAAAAATAATCTGAACTCTCGACGCTTCATCAGGATCGGTAGTCCTGATTCTACGATCATTCTTTTTTTGGAATTCTGAAGAAAAAAGTACTATCCGAAGTGCCGGTAAAAACTAAAAAAATAAATAAAATAAAATGGCCTTCAAGCGTCAGGTTGGTTTTTGGAATGAGTTTTGTTAAAATATATTTTCATTTTCTTATGTGTGACTTCAATAATGGCGTTTTTATTTTTGTTTGTGTTTTTAATTGAACCTTCGGGTCGGTAGTTTCAACCATGTTTTTTATACAAGCATTTTATAGATAAAAATGTCATCTTCATACTACGTCGTATCACGTCAATTTGATCGTAATTTTCTCTTGAATATCATTAGATTAACCTTGTGCATAATGTAGCACTGAGAGTAATTCATGTATCCTCGTTACTTGACTAAAAAAGGGTACACACTTTTTTCATACCCGAGAAATACATATTTTGGTTTTGATTCCCATGTTTGGTTGAAATTAGTGTATAATTTGCCTTCCCTTTCTGAGAGATGAGGGGTCTTGAACCACCGAAGAAACATTTCTTGCTTGTAAAAAACCCCACAGGCCAAATTTGGTTACATTTGCATGATTATTGCTCGAGTAATGCAGAAATTTGTGTTTCATTTGTATGAGAGCCCTCATTTCGTTGAAGGCAGGGGTCTTTAAGCAATCAAACATCTCCACATGCAAAATTTGGTTCGATTTGCGTGAGCAGTTCTCGAGTAATGTAGAATTGTGTGTTTTATTTGTCTACGAGCCCTCCCTTCTAGCAAATTATTTGTTGATCAATTCTTGAGTTATGCAAAAACTAGTGTTTTATATGTATAAGAGTCCCTCTTTTCAGAAAGGGGAGGTGACTATCATAATAACATTTCTCGGCCCCAAAAATCTCTGGATACATATTTTCACGCCGATTGGTTCTGTAGTTTCCGAGTCAATATGGGTCAGACAGACAGAGAGGCAGACAAAAACTCATGTTTATATAACACTAGCTGAACCCGGAGCAAACGGTACAACGCTTGCAAAAAAATCTATGAAAATTTTATAGAACTAGCACGTTTGTGGTTGTTTTTTGGAATGATTTTTTTTCTTGCCTAAGTAGGGGCTCAAATTTCTATCATAACATTCTAGTTACCCGAAAAATACACGTTTTGTGTTTTAATAACCCGGATAATTCTCATGATTAGTTGAAATTTGTGTTTCATTTGTATGAGAGCTCCTTATTCCAGAAGGAGATGGGTCTAAAATCACCATACATGATTTTGCCATCAAAATACCCACATGCCAAGTTTGTTTCCATTTGCTTATTTAGTTTTCAAGATATTATTTGTGTGTTTCATTTGTATGAGAGACTCCCCTTCAGATGCGGAAGTGTCTCAGATTAATTCTCATTGTTTCATTTGTATGCCAGCACTTTCTTCCGGAGGAGGGAGGGGTCTCAAACAATATTTAGATTCTTCCCCAGCCCCGAAATCATGCCTGCAAAAACCCCAAATATGGTTTGATTTGCTTAAACAGTTCTCGAGTTACTACCCCTTCAAGAGATGGGGTTTTCTTACTATCATAGAAACTTATCTTGCCTTCAAAATACCTCCATTCCAAATTTGATTCTATTTGCCTGATTTGTTCTCGAGTTTTGCAAAAAAATCGTTTCATTTGTATAAGAATTGGAGCTCCCCCTTTCAGAGAGCGGAGGGGTCTCAAACCACCATAGAAACATTTTTTGCCCTCAGAAACCTGTACATGCCAATTTTGACCAAACCTCATGCTAAATTTAGTTCCATGCTGGGCTGGTTATTTCTTGAGTTATGCAGAAGTTTGTGTTTCATTTGTATGGGAGTCCTATCTCTCATAAGACAGACAGACAGACAGACAGACAGACAGACAGACAGACAGACAGACAGACAGACAGACAGACAGACAGACAGACAGACAGACAGACAGACAGACAGACAGACAGACAGACAGACAGACAGACAGACAGACAGACAGACAGACAGACAGACAGACAGACAGACAGACAGGACAGACAGACAGACAGACAGACAGACAGACAGACAGACAGACAGACAGACAGACAGACAGACAGACAGACAGGACAGACAGACAGACAGACAGACAGACAGACAGGACAGACAGGACAGACAGACAGACAGACAGACAGACAGACAGACAGACAGACAGACAGACAGACAGACAGACAGACAGACAGACAGACAGACTAGACAGACAGGACAGACAGACAGATAGACAGACAGACAGACAGACAGACAGACAGACAGACAGACAGACAGGACAGACAGACAGACAGACAGACAGACAGACAGACAGACAGACAGACAGACAGACAGACAGACAGACAGACAGACAGACAGACAGACAGACAGACAGACAGACAGACAGACAGACAGACAGACAGACAGACAGACAGACAGATAGACATGACAGACAGACAGACAGACAGACAGACAGACAGACAGACAGACAGACAGACAGACAGACAGACAGACAGACAGACAGACAGACAGACAGACAGACAGACAGACAGACAGACAGACAGACAGACAGACAGACAGACAGATAGACAGACAGACAGACAGACAGACAGACAGACAGACAGACAGACAGACAGACAGACAGACAGACAGACAGACAGACAGACAGACAGACAGACAGACAGACAGACAGACAGACAGACAGACAGACAGACAGACAGACAGACAGACAGACAGACAGACAGACAGACAGACAGACAGACAGACAGGAGTTCATATCTCCAAACGGGCGCCTCCCCAGGTGGCGGATAGGGGAACGCTCGTCAATGATAAGTTGAAGGGTACCGGGGAAATAAAATACCCGGGTGGACCAAAAATCATAGGAGTGCCACCAGGCACATCAGGATCCACGCCAGTAACATCCTGATTATGGCATACTGGCTAAGGCTTACGACAACGGACTAGATCGGAATATGGATCGGAAAACGACGATGGGTAGCTCAAAAAGAGGGCCAACCGGCACATCAGGGTTAATACCAGTGAGATCCTGATTATGGTATACTGGTCACGGCAAACGACATCGGACAAGTCTCGGTTTATGGATAGGATTAGGCGTCTATGGGCTGACAGTCGAGCTATTCTGTTTCCTGAGTAAAAAGAGTGACATCTTCTTGAAATGGCAAGCAGGCTAATGGTTCGACTGCCTCCGTCCCGGTAAACAACCTGGCAGGCCTCCGGTAACGCTCAAAACCCGGCATCTATATCGATGGGTAGTAGGTTCAGATGCACCATTCCTGATTTACGCCGATCCGGCTTCTGAACACGGTGCTATAAGGCACCGGAGTCAACCCTTGCATGGACCTCACTGTTTACAAAGGCACCCATGGGATCACAAGAGGCGACTATCTGCAACAGGTAGAGATAACGGCCCGGAGGGGGACCCTTTAACATGGAAACAACAGAAGCAGAAACAAAAACAAAACAAAAACAGAAAAAAAGAAACAAAAAGAAGGCGCAGGCGAGGCGAATGTTTTCGCCAAAAGTGGAAAGCTGCAGCGATCTCCAGTGATGCCACAGGCAGCAGTAGCGAGTACCAGCAGTTTGGCGAAGACTGGTGAGATCCAGGCAGGCCAGAAGGAGCTAGGAGCCGAGAATAGGGTGTCCACACCAAGATCGGAGAATAGTGCTAGTCAAGAGGAGCAACTTGGGAGGTCCAACCTGATGGAGGTACGGAAGCGAGTCAATGAGCTTTATGACTTCGTGAAAGACAAGCACAATGTCCATACGAAGATCAAGCTACTAGTGATCGAGCATCAAATCCGCCGTTAAAGCAGCCGAGCGCGAACATGACACGCCTCAAAGTAGAGCTGAATCAGCTGAAAACGCTGAAAGAGGCAGTGAGGCACGCAGCGGAGCACGCAGCGGCTGCGGCACAGCAGACACCAATGAGCCCTCGAAATACTCGCACGGAGAAGCGAGTCAGGGACTCGCCAGGAGAGCACGAAGAAGCCCTGAAGAAGCAGCGCAACGCAGGACCGTGCTAGCGTACTGGAGGAAGGCGTCAAGAACGGTGATTGGCAAACAGTGGAAAGCCAGCGGGAGAAGAGGGAAAAGCAGGAGAGACACGTGAGAAAGAAAAGGAGCAGAAGAAGAAAGAAAAACGTCGGTCTCCTCGGAAGAGGCTCAAGGGGGATGCTTTGATCGTCGAAGTAAAGATAAGACGACGTACGCAGCGATCTTAAGAAGAGTGAGGGAGGACCCGAGCTCAAGGACTTGGGTGAAAAAGCGGTGAGGACTAGACGCACCCAGAAGGGGGAGTTGCTGTTCGAGCTGAAGAAGGATCCCACGATCAGGAGCTCGGCCTTCCGGGAACTTATTGCCAACTCCTTAGGTAGTGAAGGAAATGTAAGGGCTTTAACGCAGGAGGCGGTGGTCGAGTGCAGAGACCTGGACGAGATCACTACGGTAGACGAACTGGAGGGATGCACCGAACTCACAATGCGCGCTGAGTGAAGTTCAGATGACCATTCGGTTGAGGAGAGCGTACGGTGGTACACAAACTAGCAGCGATAAGACTACCGGTAGAGGCTGCCAACAAAATGGTGGAGGTGGGCAAGGTGAAAGTCGGATGGTCAGTGTGTCCGTTGAGACTCACCCTCGAATAAAAAACAGATGGAGAGATGCTTTAAATGCATGGCGTTTGGCCACCAAGCGCGAAACTGCAAAGGTCCGGACAGATCCGGTCTATGTAGGAAATGTGGTGAAGAAGGACACGCTGCTAGGGACTGCACTGAAGCAACCGGAGATGCTTGCTCTGTAAACCGGAAGACGGAAACGACCACGCGACGGTGGCTTCCAATGCCCTGCATACAAGAAGGCGATGGCGGCCAGGATTAATGGAGATCACCCAGTTAAATCTCAATCATTGCGACACCGCACAGCAACTGTTGTGGCAGTCGACAACAGAATCAAGGTGCGACGTGGCAGTTATTGCTGAACCTTATCGGATCCCCTCTGACAACGGCAACCGGGTGGGGACTCATCAGGGATTACGGCTATCCGAGCGATGGGCAGATTCCCTATCCAAGAGGTGGTAGACAGTTCAAGCGAAGGTTTCGTAATCGTCAAAATTAATGGGATCTTTGTGTGCAGCTGTTACGCACCCCCACGGTGGACTCTGGAGCAGTACAACCGAATGCTGGACGCTCTCACAGAGAAGCTGATCGACCGAAGACCGGTAATCATTGGAGGCGACTTCAATGCTTGGGCAGTGGAGTGGGAAGCAGACTGACTAACCCCAGAGGATACAGTTTGCTGGAAGCGTTGGCGAAGCTGGACATCAGGCTGTGCAACAAAGGTACCGTTAGTACATTTCGCAGAAATGGCAGGGAGTCCATCATCGACGTCACGTTCTGCAGTCCGTCGCTGGTGAGGAGCATGAACTGGAGAGTTTGTGAGGACTATACACATAGTGATCACCAGTCGATCCGGTATAGTGTTGGAACACGAATGCAGACGGTTGTAAGAGAGATAAGGACAAGCTGGCGGAGATGGAAGACGAAGGACTTCGACAAGGATCTTTTGATTGAAGCACTTCGCGCAGACAGTGGCGCTGACAAATCTTGATGCAGATGATTTGACAGAAACTCTGGCGAGGGCTTGTGATGCGACGATGCCAAGGAGATTGGAGCCAAAGAACAACCGGCGGTTAAATTACTGGTGGAACGAAACTCTTGCTAGCCTCGTGCTGCTTGTCTCAGAGCTAGAAGACGCTTTCAGAGAACAAGGTCCGAAACGGTCAGAGAGGAGCGTAAGATAATCTTCCGTGAAGCTAGAGCGGCCTTCAAACGGGAGATTAAAATCAGCCAATCCAACTGCTTCAAGGAGCTGTGCCGGGAAGCTGACGATGACCCTGGGGCACCGCTTATCGGGTCGTAACAGCGAAGATCAGGGGTCCAGTGACGCCAGCGGAAATGTGCCCGGATAAGCTGAAGATCATCGTGGAGTGGTCTTTTCCCGCAGCATGATTCGGACGACGTGGCTGCCTACACCATATGAAGATGAAGACCGAGTAACCATTGCAGGTTTGCAAGTCTCCAACGACGAGCTGTCATTAGTGGCGAAAGGTCTGAAGCTGAAGAAAGCTCCGGGTCCGGATGGCATTCCAAACGTGGCTCTAAAAACTGCGATACTGGCGTTTCCAGATTTGTTCAGGATGGTGCTGCAGAAATGCCTCAGCAGATGGTTACTTTCCGGATAAGTGGAAGATCCAGAAATTGGTGCTGCTGCCGAAACCAGGGAAACCACCGGGGAATCCAGCATCGTATAGGCCCATATGCCTGTTGGATACACTGGGGAAGCTTCTGGAAAGGATTATACTTAATCGACTGACGCAGTTCACGGAGGGCGAGACCGGCTTATGTGAAAAGCAGTTTGATTCCGAAAAGGGAGATCAACGGTGGATGCAATCAGGACGGTCATTGAAGTTGTAGAGAGAGCGTCCAATAAGAAGAGGTGCGGCAATCGGTTCTGCGCGGTAGTAACGATCGACGTCAAAAACGCTTTTAACAGTGCCAGCTGGGAGGCCATCGCCACAGCGCTGCATGGTATGCGGGTCCCCACTACTTGTGTAAAATCCTTAAGAGTTACTTCCAAAACCGGATTCTGGTCTACGAAACGAACTCGGGGCAGAAGTCGATTAGGGTTACGGCGGGCGTTCCGCAAGGCTCCATACTCGGCCCAACGTTGTGGAACATAATGTACAACGGAGTCCTAAAACTGAAGCTGCCCAAGGGCGTAAAGATCTTCGGGTTCGCGGATGATGTCGTCCTCACGATAACCGGAGAGTCGCTGGAAGAAGTAGAAATGCTGGTTGCAGAGTCGACCGACGCAGTTGAAAACTGGATGAATGCAGTTAAGTTGCAGCTTGCTCACCACAAAACGGAAGTGATGCTGGTCAGCAACTGCCGAAAGATCCAGTGGATGCAGATTACCGTAGGAGGGCACGTCATACCGTCCGTGCGGGCTTTAAGACATCTAGGAGTGATGATCGATGACCGGTTGAATTTCAACACCCATGTAGACTATTCCTGCGAAAAGGCGGCTAAAATGGTCAGTGCGCTTGCAAGGATCATGCCGAACATCGGTGGTCCGAAAGGCAGCAGTAGGCGACTTCTGGCTGCCGTATCATCCTCGATACTGCGGTACGGCGTTCCAGCATGGGGAGCCGCGCTCAAAACGAAACGCAACCGCAGGAAGTTGAACAGCGTGTTTCGTCTGATGGCAATTAGAGTCGCGAGTGCGTACAGAACCATCTCGTCGGAGGCAGTTTGCGTTATCGCCGGGATGATTCCAATCTGCGTAATCCTAGCAGAGGATATCGAATGCTATCAACGGAGAGGAACCAGTAATGTGAGGAAGACGGCGAGGCTAGACTCCATGGTCAAATGGCAGCAGGAGTGGGACAACGCGGAGAATGGAAGGTGGACCCACCGGCTCATCCCCAATGTGTCGACGTGGGTGAACAGGGAGCATGGAGAGGTGAACTTTTACCTCACACAGTTCCTGTCCGGGCACGGATGTTTTCGCCAATACCTGCACCGGTGTGGTCATGCGTCGTCACCTTTCTGCCCGGCGTGTGCCAACGTAGAGGAGACTCCAGAGCACGTGGTGTTCGACCGTCCGAGGTTTACGGAATTGCGAAGGGGAATGCCTGCCCCAAGGCCGGATAATATCGCAGAGCAAATGTGCAACGAGGAAGACACGTGGAACGCGGTAAGCAGAGTTGTGACGCAAATACTGTCGGAGCTACAGCGTAAATGGAGGTGGGACCAACAAACAAGCGCCGGTTCTGAGGAGTATCCAGCGCAGTGAGCAGTGTTCGGCTTCGGGTCGTCGTGGCGCCGGTGAACCGGAAGTCTTCTGCCAACCGAAATCGTCGGGCCGACCTCGGCACTCGAACAGCCAGCCTGCTGAAGAAAGAAGAAAGAAGAAGAAAGAGCTTCGGGTATGTAGGACACCGCCAGTGTGGACGTCATCTACCACCGGAACTGTCGACCACCTCTACAACCTGAAGACGAAGTCGGCGCAATGCGCGTTAGCGTCCCCTGCGATAACCACCGGTAGTCAGGGCACCATCAGTGCGGAAGTTTCTTCACCGGAACTGCGTGACCACCCTCGACGCCGGGGGAAGCAGGAGGATTCGAGAGATGGATACAACGTAGCAGCGGAACAGTGGATCATCCAGCCAGTCGGCGAACTAGCCTTAGCTAGGGGTCGAAATTTTAGAAGAAGTGCATGAGCACAGCCCCCCCCCGAAGTAGTCGCAGCATTGTGGTCCCGGGGGGATCAAGGCAAGGAGGATAAGGGATCCGGATTTTCCGGGAGGCACATTTTTAGCAGGTCGGGCAGGAGCCCAACCCTGTTCGCCTGAACATTGTGTGGTGTTTCAGGTGTCTGTCACACAGATTTTTGATGGCCTTTCAACCCTTGTAAAAAAAAAAAAAACAGACAGACAGACAGACAGACAGACAGACAGACAGACAGACAGACAGACAGACAGACAGACAGACAGACAGACAGACAGACAGACAGACAGACAGACAGACAGACATAGGAGACTGCCAGTCATAAGTACGGACTCACTTGGAAAAGTATTGTCCGTCTCAGTTGACTATTACATTACTTCGAACAGTTTATCATCACCTAAATACAGGTACATTCATGTTGCTAAATCTCGAGACTCTTAATATCTGCAAAGGTGCGGTCTTCAGCAAAGTTGTTCAGAAAGGCAAGGATATTCAAAAAGTGGACCGTTTGGTTTGAAATTTTACCGCTACGTGGCGCTAGTCGGCATGGAAAATTTTGCATTCCCAACTAGTTCTATCTCGTGATTCTGATAACATAGAAAGTTCGAGTCTTCACAGAAGGGGCTATTGGGGCCTGATTTACTTCGTATCCAAGTGATTTACGACTGACTCACTTTAATTGAGGTGATTTAGGACCGACTGACTTCTCATTCAAGTAATTATACCTTCTTTAGTTCGGATTCATTTTGTATTCTAGTCATACAGGTATGATTAACTTAATATTCAAGTAATTCAAAACTGACTCACATCACACATAAGTGATTCAGGTCTGGTTTACTTCACATTCAAATGGTTCAGGACTAATTCACTTAATATTCAAGTGATACAGGACTGACTCACTTTACATTCAAGTGATTCAGGACTGCCGGATTTTTCATTCAAGTATTTCAGGTTTGATTCACTTCATATTCAAACGATTCAGGAAGGGATCACCACAAATTCAACTGACTTAGAACTGTTTCACCACACATTCCAGTGATTTCTGTCTGGTTCATTTCATATTCATGTGATTCATGGCTGATTCACTTCATAATCAAGTTATTCAGGACTTATTTAGTACACATTCAAGTGATTCAAGTCAGATCCACTTCAATTTCTAATAATTCAGGTCTGATTTACTTCATATTAAAGTGATTAAGGGCTCCTCATCGAGTAATTCAAGGCTGACCCACTTCGTATTTTAGTTAGTGAGTCCTGGTTCACTTCATATTCAAGTCATTCAGCACTAACTCACCACACATTCAAGTGACTCGAAACAGACTAACTTCACATTCAAGAGATTAATCGTTTTGAAGGTCTGGTTCACTTTGTTTTCAAGTGATTTAGGTCTGATTCAAGTCTGACTGACTTGACATTCAAAAAATTATACACACTCCGATTATTTTACAGAAATTCGTAAAATTTTACCAAATTCTCAACAGTTGAACTTTCGGTAATCGGATTTAAGGGATTTCGGTGGAATCTTACAGTTATCTGAAAAAAAATACTGGATTTCGGGCAAATTTTACCGTAATCCGTAAAATTGAACTACCGAGCGTTCAGCTGTTAAGAATTCGGTAAAATTTTACAGATTTCGATATCAAATGATTCAGGACCACCTCACTCCACATTTAGTGATTCAGGTCAGATTTATTTCATGTCCAAGTGATTCAGCACTGGTTCATGTTCACTAATTCAATATTTTATTGTCTGGTCCACTTCATATTGAAGTTATTCCATATTTTGACGACTGAATGCCTGTACATTCAAAGTGGAAGAGGCAATCAGAAACTGTGGCGGTCAATTATATATTTGATCCCAATTTTCCATTAGCAGTGGGCGATCTCGATCCGTTTTTTACTGGATCGATTTTTTGGGTTCGATTAATCAATATTTTGAATCGATCCTATACAGTTCGATTTTTGACTGAATCGATTCTCTAGTGATTCGATAAGTGATTGCAACATGTTAAAACGTTGTTACAAGCTGCCAGACCTATTCCGATCGACATTGATCAATATCAAGAACCCTCCTCACCTAGCATATATGTACACTTTGAACTTTGACATTTTTTAACCTCGCTCCCGTTCTTTCGCTTTGCATAGCAAACCTCTTCCAAATTTTACACGTTGGAGAAAAATTTCAGAGAAACTTCGGGCAGGTTTCCGCTTTTAGTTTTCCAAACGTTTCCAGAAGACTAAAAATCATCCCATCTTCAAATTTCATCACTTTTTGCGAAATTTTCCATGGTTAAAGTTAAAGTTTTTCTGTCTTTTCTTTGGAATTTTCCTTCACCCTAAAACTGTTTGTTTTCTTATTTGATTGTTTTCTTTATATTTGGGACTAAAAACTTTTTTCCGCGATGCTCCGTTCTTGAGTTATGAATTTTTGAAGTTGGTAATTTTGAGAAAACTGGAAAATTTCAACATGAGTTTTCCGGAAAAATCTGCTTAACTGTTCCAATCGATGATTCACATGCTGCTGTGTATCTTGCGAAACAAATGGAATAAATTTGAATTTAGTGGAGTATTGACAATTATAAGGGATAATGATACTTTTGTTTTCTGCTACAGTTGAATAAGTTTTACTGATAACTGATACTGATAACATATTTATTGACTTTATATCAATGTGCTTGTAAAAGATGGTGCAGAATATATCGTAACTGCTGCCAAGCAATTTCCTCAACAGGATGACGATGGTAGCTATGGTTACATTGCGCTTGGTTGAAGGTATACTTGATATAAATCAATAAATCAAACTAAAGCTTACACATTTGAATACGCTCTCTGGAAATGTAACAAATTACCTAAAACTGCCAATGCAACTGATTATAAAAATTACAAAGCGATTTTCTTCGAATCGATTATTCCGCAGCCGATTTGTTCTCGAATCGTTTTTTTTCGATTTTGGGAATCGATTCAGCAGAATCAATGAGACATTTGCTACATTGCTGTATCGACGAGTGCCTCGACAATCGAAGCAACTGTTGGGCTTTTACACCACTTATTTCATCTCGTTAAAGTGGATGAATGGCTACAACCTAGAGCCACGACGCAGGATGCCTCAGGTTCGAATCTCAGTTGCATAGTGTGAGGGTTTTCTTTTTTTGTGTGAGCTATTGAATTTCCGGACTCCAATATCATACTCAATACTAATACACTGCATAACCTCACTCACACATTGAATTTGATTGACATTGCAAATTGATGTGTTGCTTTTTTACCCACGACCAATGTTGCATTTTTTCTCCAAGTTACGATCCATTACGAGAAATGAAACAAGATCATGCGAAATTGCATAACACTCTTGCTTTTTTTTAATTTGGGTGTAAGCAAAAGAGAGAGAACGCGTACCGCGCCGGACACTCGGGAAGAGTTGAATGCTGTAAGAAGCTCTCCTCTTTCCGTGCCAACGGTGCGTCGACGGTTTCTCGAGAAGGGTTGAAAGGGTCGTGTTTCTTAAAGAAAAACGTATGGACAAAATTCTTAAGAAAGAGGGCTATTTAGACATCCTTAAGCAAAGTGTTGTTCCAAATGAATTGGTAAAGGCTTTGTCCTTCAACAGGACAATGATTCGAAGCACTCCACCAAACTGTGCCGAGGGTTCGTCTAATAAAGAACTGCTATGGGATGAGCTTTACCGGAACTATACATTGCGAAAACTCATTGAACGAATGCCGAGAATTTGTATGGCTGTTATTGGACCAAACGGCGGGTATTTCGAGGAATCGAAAATTAAACTGATAACAACAACAAACTTCAAATTTACCAACGGCTTTGCTACTTAAAATGTCGAACCCCTGAGCTTGATATTTTCCTTGGATTTTTGAAATAAACAACTTCTCATAGAACAAAACTTAAGTAAACTCATTCTTTTTGCCACTAACCTTCTTCACCATCCGGATATCAACAACTTGACTCATCTGAACAATTTGGTCTCTTCAGAAAAGCTTTGCCGAAGTCTAGAAGTTTCTATCTGATCAGAATCACGAGATAGAACAAGATGAAAATGCTCAATTCTCCATGCTCACTTGCACCACGTAGCGGTGAAATTCCAAACAATGTCAACTGAGTGTTGCAATACTTTTCCAAGCGAGTCCGTACTTATGACTGGTTGTGTTATAGATAGATATTAAGAACATTATATTTTGAAGTAGTCCTAACGATTTTTAACATCGAAGATAACACAAAAATGATAAAAATAGACCTAAATGATGTTGTTCCGTTACTAAGTGCGCCATACTTTAAGTAAAGGAATGTCTACAAAAACGTCTTCTTCCGTCGTATATGTTTTTTGTCTGCCTTGGCGTCATGCCACTACACAAAACAAGTGCTGGAATAGTATAAGGCACATATGGTCATCTTAGTACAAAACAATCGTACAATTTTGGTCTATTATGGAGCAAGAATTACGTAAACATCCTAAAACAGGTGTCAATTTACAAAAACTTGTCGGTTCTTATGTTGTTTCATCTGATGGAGGGTCTAAGAGAAAAGTGAGAGCATTTGGATTTGGTGCATAAGTTGAATAAAGTGAACATGGCAAAACTTAGGAAACACGTTTTATTTGACACTTCGGAAATTTCAAGGCAAAAGGTTCACAGACGGAGTTTGAGCAAATTGCCATTTTTCGGAAGTGTCAATTTGATTTCGGTTAGCAACAGAACCATTAACAAGAAAATTAGAACTGCCAGACTAAACTGTTTCCAATACCCAAGAAACACGCAACTAACTAAATTGGTTGCAGTAACTTGATTTTGACTAAGTTGAGTTGCATTCAACTACCTGCAACTGATTTGCAATAAGTGTGCTGCTAGGGTTCATTATCATATAGAAGTGATCACGGAAGTAACATATGTAACATAAGTCCTGGGAAAAATTCAAAAGCATGGTACTTGAAATCAAACAATCGGATTTTGAAATGCTCTTCAGAGTATTTTATTCTATTAATAAATTGTTGGAAAATATATTTACAGTACGCTCAATGAACCATTATCTTAGATTTTACGCAGTGCACGGCGAACATGATGAATCAAGTTGTGGACGGTGTCTCTGTCTATTTCTTTCATCTTCCGCTTGATTTGATTAACCAATTGTTGCTCATTGTTAGCTTCCCAGCCATTGTCGTACACCATAACGTTCGAGAACACTCCAAATTGGACGAGCCTGAGGCAACGTTAGGTGGATTGTCCTTTTTCGGCACACATGGTATGCTTTGCCCAGTAAGCCAATTCTAATGTTTTTTTCGCGTAATGACAGCTTTGCAAGATCCTGGCCAAAACATGATTTCCGTCGTCAGCGTGATATTTGTTGATGAATTGCTTCAATTTCGGCAAGCATTGGCTGATATACACGTCAGAATTGACAGCTTTGGCCTTGTTTGGGCGTATCAAAGGCGCCGAGATACCCTTCGATGACATGGCTGCCCACACTAACACCTTTGGCTCATGTTTTCGATCTGCTGGCATATTTAACATCGTCTGGTGTTGTTTAATGTTAGCAGTATAGAAACCATCGTTGTCACTGATTCACGGTGCGAAAACGTAAGTAAGATTTAGTCATCCAAAATTATGCACTTTCCATTTGCAAAATGCTCGCAACGGAAGAGCACGGCAGCATTTGGTATTTTTCGAGTTGTTGCTGTGCATATTTTTGCGCACGCTGACGTTTCCGATTGATTACGTTATGTTTTCTCAAAATCCGATGGACTGTCATGTTTGAATCCTGAAATTTTCGTGCTAATTTGCGTGTTGATTGGCGAACCTTGTTTTCAGCGCTTGACAGCAGTTTTTTCGTTGTTCTGGCACTCAATTTTGTTGGGCGACCACTTTTCTTTTTATTTTATTTACCATCACGACAATCTTTCAAAACACGGTATATTGTTGATTTTGATATTGGCTCGTCTTTAAACAAGCTCAACATTTCACTTGTACTAAGCCGTTTAAAAAGGTTGGCGACTTGTGCTCGTAAATCCAGCTTGTACGATATTTTTAATTGAAACTTCTGCTCAATTTGAGTTTGACAGTTCAGTAGGAACACAGATGACCGTGACAAGTACATTGGTTGACATCTGTGCGTTTGTTAATGCTGTCAAATAAACGCCTGAAAGTATTCCCAGGACTTATGTTACACATGTTATTCTAAAAACAGCCCTAGATATTAAGTACGATCCGCATATTCAGGGCGAAACTGCACATGGCAAGAAGTTGAGCGGAGTGGAATTGTACGAAGTGGCTCCAGACAAACAGAAGATGAAGAAACTAGCAAACTACGATAGACTAAAGAAATTATGAAGAAATATCGAAGATATGTAAAACGCCTTATTAAACTTGTAAACGTGCCATTGACGAAACGACATCATACAAAACAGTGGAAATGAACAGGACTGAGAAAAAAGGGAAGCAAACTTGAAAATGTTGCATCTTTTGAGGCATGATCTTTGCACGGCTAGTGAAATGATTAAGTTAAAAAAAAGTAGTTAAGTTTTATCATTCTAACGGACAAGTAACAATACAATAACTTTTTATGTTTGGATCGAGAAAACTGCTTCGGAAGACTTTCAAAGCACATAAATGACACAGAAACGGACTGAGCATCCTGAAAAAATTACGAAACGCCATATTGAACTTGTAAAACGTAACACTGACTAACAAAATAACAAAAGACAATTGAAGAAACAAACGAAAAAACTCAAAAAACTCAAACGTGATTCCTTCCGAATCATTTTCAACATCGTCATCTTGGACGACATGTTCCGTGTACGTGGGGCAAAATTGATTCGAAAGGATATTCTACTCATGCAGAGTCCCGCCAGTAAACCTTCATAAAAAAAAACAAATCATTAATTGACCACCCAAGTAGCACACTGCGATCATAATTAGTAGCAGGAACTTGATTACGACTCAGTAAGTCATATATATGTTATCTCAACTGAATGGCAACATGTGTGCTTCTAGGGCAGATCCTTCTTCAAAATAATCTTTTTGTTTTTTTTTATTTTGTGTAGCTAAGGCTGAATCATTTAGAAATGGGGCACTTCATTTAAGAGATTGTGGCGCTCCAAGTGAGCGTATATGCTAGTTTTTCACAGCGTTTTGTTTTTTGTAAACAGTTCTACTCGGTGTATTTGGCAGAGCTTAAAGCTTACGTGGTTCCGCGATATTTATCATACAGGAAGAGAAAAGAAAAATTATTGTGCACAGTTACCTGTAAATCCATCTGCGTCAACTCTGGCGCTGGCAAACCGGCTGGATAATCCTAAAAGAAGTGTTCCACGAGTGATTAAAAAGTACAAAGAAACTTTAACAACTGTCCGCAAAGTGCAAATCATGCGTCGGACTGGAACCGTTGACCTTCATCTACGGGTGAAAGATATTCGGAAAATCAAGGCTGATCCCAGTTTCTCGGATTATGATTTGGAAAAAAAAAACTCAATGCCGACCCTTGTAATGTGCGGTGAATCTGTCTCCGAGACGGTGAAAAAATGTTACCGAGCAAGTAAACAACCAAACCGGAGCCTCAAACAACAAACAGAACTCGGACCTGTAAGTTGTACGACCAAGTTCCGACGAAACTCGATGGATGTCTCTTGATCTATGATGAAATATTTGCCAAAGCAGATTTCCAAAAAATCCTGGGGCTCAACTTCTCAAGGTTCCTGCTCGAGGCAAGGTTCCTGGCAGATTCAAGTTCATGTTCGCAGATAAGTTCGCGAAAAAAAAAATCATGATTTGGAAAGATAATCAGAGTTTATCGGATGTTACCCATCGTTGAGTCCGATGATGGTCCAGTTACGTTTTGGCCGGATCTAGCTAGCTGTCACTACAACAAGAAAGTGCTACAATGGTACAACAATAATGAGGTCCAGTTAATCTCAAAAGAGCTTAATCCACCCAATTGTCCCCATTTCCATACAAAAAAGAACTATTGGGCGATAATTAAGCGGAAGCTGAAGATGCAGGGAGAAGTCACCATTGACCAAAAGAAAAATTGGTGGAATCAGCTAGCCAAAACCATGACTGAAGATGGTGTGCGCAAGCTGATGAGCGGCATCAACAGAAAAGTGCGAGAATTTCTTCGAAATAACGATGAATGATTTGTTTCAATTATTTATGTGAAATAAAATAATATTACCTTTGTTTGATTCTTGAAAAATTTTTAGATTGAAGGGAAAGTTAAGGAAATACACGCATTTGAAAGTGCCATAAATCGATTGAACCTGAATTGACCCCGTTGATGGCTATAAAAAATCTCATTCTCGTTACCGATACTTTCCTATCTCCAATGGATTTCTTTCATGCATATAACTATTACCATCGTTATTGAACTCACATTATTATTTATTTCCCGTTCTTCTATTTACATGAAAATTCGTTCAAATTGATTTTAGTTACAACTATTTCTGAGAGCATATCAGCCACTTTTTCCAGTGTGCCCCTTTCAATTCAAAATAGCATCATAGTACCATGTTGTATTAGTTTGCCTAGGAAGTGAACTAAGAATAAATTACAAATCCAATAAAAATCGATTAACAATGTGATTACACCAATTAAATGGGTGGAAAATTTGTGTCAACACAGAACAAAAGAAGCAAAATAAATAACAGCGATCGACAGAACATGATATTTACACAGTGTGAACATAAACAAAAGGCCCTAAGCAATGTCAGTTAGCAATTATTCCCACGTAAGTATTGCATGATATCTTGGTTTTCTTCTTCTAATTCGGTGGACTTCGTGGCGAGGGTGGTTGATTGTGCTGGGGAGGCACATGCTGCGGCGGCAATTGGTAGGGGCTGAAGCGATTTCCGAAGTGCTTGGCCCGCATGTCCGACGGCGACGGAGACCCCGAGCTGGACGAGGACGTTGAAACCGTGGTGTGCGAAGATGGCGGCGTCGAAGCTTGCGAAACGGCGGCAGATGCTGCGGCAGCCGCTGCGGCACTCTGCAGGAATGCAGCCGGTGGGAGCTGCTGGGGCCACGGTTGGCTCTGCCAGAAGTTGCCCAGGTTCATTTGGGGAGGACGTTGGTACATCTGGGGCAGCAGGAGATCGTTGTACGGCGACCGACCCCAGATCTGCAGATGTTGGCGGGCTTTTTCCAGCAAGGCTGCGTGGGCTCCGTCCATCTCCTGGCCAGGGGCGGTCGCAAATTGAGCCAACAGTGGATCGGGGAATAGACGCAGGGGGGCACGCAGGTGCTGCTCTAGCAGGAGTGCTTCCATTGGGTCTCTGTTCAAAAGAGGGAAAAATACAATTGTTTTCGATGCTGCAGAAATAAACGGCCGAACTAAATACTTACATGCTGGGGAAACTGAAACGAAAATAAGAGAGAAAATTCTAGTCAAAAATTCATCAAATCAGAGTGATAATCAACGAACTTCAACGCCGACTGCTTCCTCTTATCGGAGGAGACTTTCGGAAGAACAACAAACGCGATCGGGATTCGATCGAAGCCAACACGAAACCGAATCAAAGGGGGGCAACCATTAATCACCGAGTCAACACCCGTTAATTAGAAGCCGGCGATCATCGGCCGCGGCAGACCAGCGCATTTTGGGGCGTGGATTCTGCGAGACGCCTTTCGGCATCTTGATCCGCGCTGCTCGTTCGGACCCAAATTAACTCTTCGATGAAAGGCGCAGCAAAATGCGGGTTGTGATGATGCTGCCGGCTCGAGATGGTTGGATTTGGAAGGAGAGGGGGCGCAACGCGATATACATATATAAAAACGATGTCGGCAATTTTTGCTTTGTTCTTCGAAAATCCGAGAAAACACATTATAAATTGCTAGTTTAATGTAATTAAGTTAACATCTCAACATATCATAAATCATGTTTTTGTTTTTTCTTCTACGGAGCTAAAACAGACAGTCGGTCGGTCGGTCGGTTGGTTGGGTTTGATGGAGTTGGTTGAGACAGGTGCATTAAGTGAATGTGTCTTACCTGTCGAAATCCGTCAGTCGGGATGAGTCCCGGAATCCTTTGGCGAACGGATTGGAATCGATTTTCAGCTTGGTAATGAGCTGGTTCTGATAGGCCGTGACGCCCGTGAACACCGTCTCCGGGAAGACGAACGTTTTGTGGTCGACTTCCTGCAGGTCTTTCGGGCTGTTGGGCATCTGCTGGCCGGGACCGAGACGGACCAAGTGGATCCGTGGCTGGTATCGGTGCATCGAGTTAAGGATGATCTGTTTGAAGGCGAGAAAGAGAAGAATGTTTGATGAATAAGCTATCCAGGTTGCGGTTGTCAGCGGAACAAACAGCACACGTGGGTCAAACTTTGAGAATTTGTTACACTGCATATGCAATCAATCTCCCAGCACCAAGAGCCATCTGTCGCCACGTCATCGACGCGTTACGTCACGGAAGAATTACGACCTCCTCTAGTAAATCTATCTACTCATAAACCGAATGTCCCCACCCCATGAGAGTCGATAAAGATGCCAGCTTCAATAATTATGGCGACAGCTTTAGAGGGCGATAGCTGATGATGTCGGCGCATTCACTTTTGCCAAGATTAATTACATCCTCCCCATGTTCGTTCACACACACACATACACACACACTATAAACGCTTGACGTGCCTAATTGTTCAAACCAGAATTCGCACCGCCGGACACCGGGCTGTTCATAACTTTGCAGATCATTATCGACGGGTTTAATTGTGATTCTTCTTCGGGGTCTTCTTTCTCTTATAACAGACCCGAGCCAAGCGTTTAAATAATCATTTGGTTAAGCGTTCGAAAAAATACGGTTTTCGAGGCACGGGCCTTGAACAGAGTGGGACACTGCAGTGCGTCTAGTTTTTCGCTGCGTGCGGTTACAATCGGTCCAACATCGAAATTCGATACACCCCTGGGCGAAGAAGTTTGTGTGTGGTTTTGATAAGTATCTTCATCGTATGTATATTGCTGTTGACCACCTGAGGCGCCACCACTGACCCAGTGATTGGTTTCGGGGGACAATATTTTTCTTTGGTATGAAATGAACTTTGTTTGATATTTGTAACTTGATACGGGAATCTGGATTCGAATAACTGTAGAGTTATGAACTGATGTAATCTTTCGTGTATTGGTTAATAGGGTGGTTCAGATTATTGATTCTGCTAAATTTCACTCAACTAATTCCTATTTGACTGACCCTCTCAAAAGCATTGTTATGGCAATGCTTCCCACTGTGAAAACTTTTTTGCAGAAATTAACATTAAAGTGGCCCATCCTTGCAGCTATCATTTCCTTCAATGGATAATTTTCCAAATTAGGTCGGGGATTTGATCACTGTTCTGCAATGGAATTGTAGCAGTAATATTCCTAAAATGGAAACTTTAAATTTTTAGCTCACAATACCGGTTGTGATGCATTCGCTCTTTGTGAAACATGGCTCTCTTCCGAAATCTATCTTCCGATTCATGATTTCAATATTATTCGTCTTGATCGTGAGGATTCACGTGGAGGGGGAGTACTTTTGGGGATCAAAAGTGCTACTCCTTCTATAGAGTGAATTTTCCTCCAATTCCAGGTATTGAAGTTGTCGCATGTCAGGCTGTTATTAAAAATAAAAGCCTTTGCATTGCTTCCGTTTATATTCCTCCAAGAGCCTCCATTAACCGAAAACAACTCTCAGATGTTTGTTCGGTTCTTCCTGCTCCGCGGTTGGTCATGGGAGATTTTAACTCTCACGGTACAGGCTGGGGAGAACTGTACGATGACAACCGGTCTTCCCTAATATATGACCTCTGTGACAACTTCAATATGACAGTACTTAACAATGGAGAAGTTACACGTTTGGCTGGTACATCCTCAGTTGGCAGTAGATTAGACCTCACACTTTGTTCGAATTCATTATCGTTGGATTGCACATGGAATGTGATTCAAGATCCCCACGGTAGTGATCATTTGCCCATACAAATTTCGGTTGCCACCGGGTTCAATCCGTCGAAATCTGTCAACGTCACGTATGATCTTACCAGTCACATCGATTGGACAAAGTTTAGGACAGCAGTAGATGAAGCCGTAACGACGGTAGAAAGGCTTTCACCGCTGGAAGAGTATAACTTCCTCTCCAACCTGATCTTAGACAGCGCGCTTCAAGCTCAAACTCGACCAGTTCCAGGGACGTCATCTCGCAGGAAACCTCCTTCTCCATGGTGGGATCAGCAATGCACCGAGGTTTACCGAAAAAGTCCGACGCGTTTAAAGTTTTCCGTAGACGTGGAACACCTGAGCACTTCGAAGTATACGCAGCTCTCGAACGCGAACTTAAGAGCCTCATCAAGGCCAAGAAACGCGGTTACTGGCGATCATTCGTGAACGGGCTGTCACGCGAAACGTCGATGAGTACTCTTTGGAACACGGCGCGAAGGTTGCGTAACCGAACTACGAACAACGAGAGCGAGGAGTACTCGGACCAATGGATCCTCAAGTTCGCGCGAAAAGTTTGTCCAGATTCTGTGCCGGCACGGATGATTCCTCGCGAAACCACGAATTCGATAGATGAGATTAGCCAACCCTTTTCAATGGTAGAGCTCTCTCTCGCACTCCTTTCGTGTGGCAATACGGCTCCAGGGGCTGATAGAATCAAGTTCAACTTGCTTAAGAACCTCCCAGACGTCGCGAAGAGGCGCATGTTGAACTTGTTTAATCAGTTTCTGGAACTCAACATTGTACCGGATGATTGGAGACGGGTGGAGAGTTATTGCCATTCAAAAACCTGGTAAACCCGCGTCCGACCACAACTCCTATCGACCCATCGCGATGTTATCCTGTATTCGAAAGTTGTTGGAGAAAATGATCCTTTTCCGTCTGGACAAATGGGTTAAGACGAACAACCTGCTTTCAGATACTCAATATGGTTTCCGTAGGGGTAAGGGAACGAACGACTGTCTCGCGTTGCTTTCCACAGATATTCAGTTAGCTTTTGCTAAAAAGAGCAAATGGCTTCGTATTCTTGGACATAAAGGGGGCTTTTGATTCAGTATCTGTTGAAGTTCTTTCAGATAAACTCCACGCTTGTGGCTTTTCACCATTAATGAATAATTTTTGTACAATTTGCTGTCAGAGAAACATATGAGCTTTTCTCATGGAACCTCTACAGCTTCACGATTTAGCTACATGGGTCTCCCCAGGGATCATGTTTAAGCCCCCTTTTATATAATTTTTATGTCAAAGACATTGACGGTTGTCTAGGTGACAACTGTACGTTGAGATAACTTGCAGATGACGGCGTAGTGTCTGTCACGGGACCCAATGGGGTCGATCTGCAAGGACCCATACAGGATACCTTGGACAATTTGTCTACTTGGGCTCTAGAGCTAGGTATCGAATTCTCTACGGAGAAAACTGAGTTGGTAGTTTTTCAAGGAAGCATAACCCTGCACAACCAAAGCTTCAAATTTGGGGTAAGCCGATAACTCACTCTATGTCCTTTAAATATCTTGGGGTCTGGTTCGATTCAAAGTGCACCTGGAGATCCCATATTGAGTATGTGAAGCGAAAGTGCCAGCCAAGGATCAACTTTCTCTGCACAATTACCGGGACCTGGTGGGGAGCTCATCCACAAGATCTTCTAACGTTGTACCGGACAACGGTTTTGTCGGTTATGGAATACGGTAGTTTTGTTTTGAGTCAGCGGCTCGGTCGCACATCATCAAACTGGAACGTATTCAGTATCGGTGTCTTCGTATCGCGTTAGGTTGCATGCACTCGACTCACACCATGAGTCTTGAAGTGCTGGCTGGCATGTTGCCACTCTCGGATCGGTTTTCAGAATTATCTCTCCGGCTCCTCACCAGGTGTGAAGTTATGAACCCCAGGTGATCGAAAATTTTGAGAAGCTTCTTGAGTTGAATCCTCAAACGCGCTTCATGACTTTGTACCATTTGTACATAACACAGGATATCAGCCCTTCGCCGAACATTTCCAACCGTGTTTGCTTCTCCGATTTCGACAATTCGGTTCATTTTGATTTATCCATGAAGCAGGAGCTTCGTGGAATCCCAGAGCATCATCGTCCTATGATTGCTCCGGTGATATTTGCTGCAAAGTTTGGCCAAGTTGATTCCACTAAATCGTTTTTCACTGACGGATCTTTGATAGAGGAGTCAGCAGGCTTTGGAATATTTAATGAAATTTATAGCGCCAACCGTAAACTTCAAGCTCCTTGTTCCGTATATGTCGCTGAATTAGCGGCAATACATTTTACGCTAGAAATTGTTGCCTCACTAACACCGGATCAGTACTTCATTTTCACGGATAGTCTCAGTTCTATAGAGGCTATTCGCTCATTGAGGCCGGTAAAGCACTCCTCGTATTTTCTCATGAAAATACAGGAGCTTCTAAGTGCTTTATCTTCGCGTTATTTTATCATCACCTTTGTATGGGTCCCATCTCATTGCTCAATTCCGGGCAATGAGAAAGCGGACTCACTTGCAAAGGTGGGCGCTATGGAAGGCGATATTTATGATCGACAAATCGCCTTCAACGAATTTTTTACTATTTTTCGTCAACAGTCACTCGTCAGCTGGCAGTATAAATGGAGTAAAGGAGATTTGGGGCGATGGCAACATTCTATCATCCCAAAGGTGTCGAAGAAATCTTGGTTTAGCGGGATGGATGTGGGTCGAGACTTCATTCGTGTTATGTCTCGCCTCATGTCCAATCATTATTCTTTGAACGCTCATTTAAACCGGGTTGGGCTGAGCGACAGCAATCTCTGTGAGTGTGGGCTATCAAGACGCAGATCACGTTGTTTGGTCATGTGCTGAACATTGTGGAGTCAGATCGGGGCTATATGATTCCCTTCGGGCTCGAGGTAGACAACCCAATGTGCTAGTTCGAGATATTTTGGCTGTACGTGATTTGGAGTACATGAAACTCATTTATGTGTTTTTGACTAACATTAGCTTTAGATTGTAGTTAGTTTAACCTGTATGTTTACTTTAAGTTTTTTTTTTAATCTGTGTATGTGTGTGTTTTTTTTTTCTTTTTCAAAAAATGTTCAAGTCAAAAGAAAACCATAAATTGTATAGTTATAAGTGTTTCAATAATTTAGAATTTAAATTTGATGTGTTATGTAAACCATACTTTAAATTCCCACCCTCTTTCCCATCCGTAATTTGTAGTTCCTATTAACCTCGAGACGGCCGCGAGTAATCGGCTCTTTCCTCCTAACATTAGTTTTAAGATAAATGATGTAGAAAAACATGAAAATTTGGCTCTGTAAAGTTGATTCGATTGAGCCTGTACAAATAAATGATTAATTAAAAAAAAAAAATCCTATTTGGGTACTAGCTATTTTCTAATTTTTTTAGCTCAGTTGATTGCAAACTCGAACTGCACTAGCCCTTTGAAGTTTCTATGGAAATTTCTTCTTGATTTGATCCTCCTAACATTATTTGCAGTACTAAATTAACTTGAACATATACAGATTCGAAATACTCGCTATTTTCCCTCGGCTCCATCTATTAAATTTTGTACAACAGCTTTACTCATCTGTTTGCCCAAGCAATTACAAGCTGTATTGCTGTAAACAAGTTGAAATTACTGTTAAATGACATGTTTCTGTAATACAGGTAAACAAAATAAGTGTATAATACTTCATTTCATGCTTCAACACGACGTAAAAAGCGCAAAATTGAAGCCTTATTAAACATACAATGGAAAAAATCATTTTTATACAAAAATATAACAACGCCAACAGTGGGATTTGAACACTAGTCCTTGGCATTATAGGTTTGTAGCTTCTTTGCTTAGCCAACTCCGATTGTTGGAAAATGAATTCTGAGTATCAATGATATGCTTCTCGTTGGCAGTGATAGCACAATCTTGTACAAAAATTCATCTTTATGAGAAAAAAGAACACATTTTACAAAAAATGGTTGGTAAAATGTAATTTCAACGGTATTTAGAACTACCCATCAGATCTGGTCCTGTTTTTGTTTTGTATACGTATAGAACTATGTTTTTATGAACAATAATAAGGTATTAATCACTTACGTGAAAATAGTATTTTAAGCTCGATCGTTAGACAGAGTGATATAGAGAACAAGAACTTTTGCAACACGTTTATAATACATTTATAAAACAGACACTTATAAACCATTCTAAAAAGATGTTTTGTGTGTTACTTGGGTGGTGACTTTCATTCAGATTTTTCACAGTTCTATCTAATTTTCTATGATTTTGAGCTGTCTTCTTGATAGCTCGACATTTTTTAATCGGGTGAATTTCCGGTGAATCGTTAGAGTTCAAATCTTTTGGCACAAAATGTACATCATTGGCCTCGTACTACTCCAACACGTTCTTATAGACTGTTCCGAAAAATATAAATATACTTTCTTTCTAAAAAACATACTTTACTGTGATTTTTGATTATTTTAATCTCAAACATAGTACATTTTTTTAGAGCCGTGAAAACGACTGCAACCAATTAGAGGAGTATTGTGGTATGACCCATTTGATTTAGCAGACCAGTTTACCCATCAATATTGGGATGTCATGGGCTATGTCTGAGCCTGCATTTTGTCCCAGTTAGGATCGACTTGCCTAATAAAGTCTATTACCTTACTGGGACTTAACTGCCAGATTTCATAGGGCTGTAGAAGTCCTTTTCCTAAAATTCGAAGCCGAGTCCTAAATAAAACACTACAATCACAGAGCAAATGTTCTGAAGTATCACTTTCTAGTTGGCAAAATCGGCATCGTGGGTTTTCAAGTTTCCCCATCTTTTGTAAGTGGTATATACTAGGGCAGTGGCCAGTGAATAGACCGGTTATCATAGACATTTCCCACTGCTTAAACTCCATTTTTAGAAAACAATCTGCAACTCCACAGAATGGCTCCAGACCTGTGAGCGCAGCGTCGGAGCCCTTCTTGGCCAGACTATCGGCTATTTCATTTCCCTCTATTCAGTTTAAAAACAAAGTTCATAAAAATCAGCCGTCAATCTCAAAACATAGTACATACAATTGTTTTCTTTCGGGTTCTCTAACTTTTCCCTTAACACTACTCATAAGCTTCTTCACAGTTCTTTCTCCTACCATTTTCACCACTTTTGGCCATTCTTTCTTAAATTTTTCAACACCACTCACTGGTTTCATATGTTTTCTCAGTTTTGTCTTCGTCAAAGCTCAGAATGTTTCAATAGGGTGAATCTCTCAGCAGTTTGGTGGTTTTTTTGGTACAAATACGACATAGTTTCTTTTGTACCACTGTAGTGCATATTTCGAGTAAGGCTTGCTTCATTTAGAATTGGAACAAACTTTTGCTCATATTGTGGCGCTCCTGGTGGACGCATTTGGAAGTTCTTGGCGCCCACGTGTCGGGGTTTGTCAGCTTCACGTATGTATTTTTGACATTCCGCAAATCGACTGTACATTGTAAACAATCAACATGGAAGCCGAAAGAAGGGAAAAAATTTTGCACAGTTATTTGGAAAATCCATTGTGGTCTGCATCTAGGCTAGCTAAACAGCTGAAATTGCACAGAAATACCGTATGGCGCGTTATCAAACGGAATAAGGAAACATTGACGACGATTTGGAAGCCTCAAGCCAATCGTCGGAGTGGAACTGTCGACCGGAAACTGCGTGGTAAGATTTTGAAGACGATTAAGAGGAATCCCAATCTGTCGGACCGTGATTTGGCCAGAAAATTCGGTGCTGCCCATAGTACCGTGAGGAGAACTCGACTCCGGGAAGGAATCAAGTCGTATCGAGCTAGCAAACAGCCAAATCGGACCATAAAACAGAATAGTGTGGCCAAAATCCGTGCTCGGAAGCTATACGACCAGGTGCTGACCAAGTTCGACGGGTGTCTTCTGATGGACGAAGAAACCTATGTCAAGGCTGACTTCGGGCAAATCCCAGGTCCAAAATTTTACTTGGCAACGGCTCGGGGGGATGTTCCAGCCAAATTTAAATTTGTTTTTGCCGACAAATTTGCACGAAAATTCATGATTTGGCAGGGCATTTGCAGCTGTGGCAAAAAAACGAAAGTTTTCGTTACAAATAAGACAATGACGTCGGAACTATACCAAAATGAGTGTCTCCAAAAACGAATTTTGCCGTTCATTCGATCCCACGACCATCCCGTAATGTTTTGGCCAGATTTGGCCAGCTATTATTACAGCAAAGTCGTTCAAGAATGGTATGCAGAGAAAGGGGTCCAGGTTGTTCCGAAAAACCTTAACCCACCCAACTGCCCCCAGTTCCGCCCTATTGAGAAATACTGGGCAATCATGAAGAGGAGACTCAAGGCAAAGGGAAAGGTTGTCAAAGACATCAATCAGATGAAGACCTGGTGGAATACGATAGCTAAAACGATGGACGAAGAAGGTGTGCGTCGCCTAATGAGCCGTGTTACAGGAAAAATTCGAGAATTCCTTCGAAACCGTGACGAATAATTTTATCCGTATTTTTTCTTAACAGTATGAAGAAAACGCTACATTTGTATGAAAAAAGATCTTGAATTCAATAATAAATAACTGAAATACAGGCAATTGTTTTTGTTCCAATTCTATCTGAAGCAAGCTTTAATGACAGGAATCAGGATAAGGCCAAAAGGCTTGTTATGCTATTTGTTTAAGGGCAGCAACCTTTTTTGCAGACACTCCTTCACGTAGGTTTGACCATTCATTGTGTTTGCCGAAATGAATGGAAGAGATATTTTTCCACATACACATATGGCCTGCCACTCCATTACCTTCTTGCCGATGTTTTCAGTGTAAATTTCACATAAGTTTCACTGATCCAGGATTTCATCTCAGCGCCGAAACTCCCACGAACGAACCGTCATTCGATACTGTTTTGGTAATTTTTATCTACAAACGTTGTTCATAATCTAATACTGAATTGGGGATAACATGCTACCGGGCAGAACAAATGGTGTATTTATTCTTAACATTGGAACTATCAGGAAAACTTTCAGGAGTGACAGAGAGCAACATTATTCGATAGAGGAGGTTCACCATGAGCGCTGATTTTTAAAAGATTTTTGTTCAATATGTTTAGGTAACGGACGGCGACTACCAACAGTGGATTAACTAATCACCAACTTAATTTCTTAAATATTCAAATATGTAGATTGTAATACAGCGTGCTGAGCGTAAGGAGTGTATCGAAAAGTACTTATAAACTTCCAAATAATAAAATAGGCATGAAAACATGGTTAAAATTAACATACTATTTCAGTTTATTATAGCTTAACATGTTTACAAAAGATCCAAACGGAAAAACTAGTCATCATGTTCATTTCTGTAGAATGCCCGTACCTTTGATTTGACACCTGCCATCAAATTCTGCACAGTGACCTTTGTGCACTTCCTGGATGCCGCTGCCCAATTTTTCTTAAAATCGGTCATGTTTTGGGACACTGTACCATCCTTCTTAAATATACGCTTGACTATTGCCCAATAGCGTTCGATCGGTCGCAACTGGGGACAGTTTGGTGGGTTGATGTCTTTTTCTACGAACTTGATGTTATTCTCCGTCAGCCACTGTAGAGTGGATTTGGCGTAATGTGCCGATGCCAAATCTGGCCAGAAGAGAGGAGGGACTGGTGCTTTCTATACAATGGTAGCAACCTGTTCTTCAAACATTCCTTTTGATAAATCTCAGCATTTATAGTTCCTTTTGTATAGAAAATTGAAGAACGCAAGCCACATGTGCAAATAGCTTGCCAAATGAGCACCTTCTGACCGAATTTCTCCATCGCAACAGTCGTATCTGCGGTTGGCTTACGTTCCCCAACAGATTTAGTATAAAACTGCGGCCCCAGTAGCGTTCTTGAATCTTCTTTAACGTATGTTTCGTCATCCATCAAAATGCACTGGTCGACATTGTCCAAAATGCAGCTGTACAGCTTTCGAGCCCTGGTTTTGGCACGAGACTTATGTTCCGGGTTTGTTTGGGCACTTTCTGCTTTTTGTACGTCTTCAAGTCATTCCTGCGCTTGATTCGTTGAATCATTCCGATGCTGGTCCTGAACTTCTTGGCTAGATCGCGAGTAGAGGCAGATTTGTTCCGTTGAATATAATCCACAACTTTTTGGTCCAAATCAGGGTTGCTGGAGCCGGGTTTCGGCCACTTCTTGGTAAATCCCATGAGGAGCACTCCTTACCAAACTTTTCGATGATGCGTTTTACACTTGCCGGGTGAACATTTACTCTTTTCGCAATCTGGTTGTAAGTAACACCCTTTTCGGTGCACCAAGTGTGCAGAATTTTCTTTTTAGTCTCAAATTCAATTCGCGACATTTTGAATACAACTTTATCAACGGAAATGAATGAACCGAATAATCATTTTTGACATGTAAACAAAGCAAATGGCGCTTACACGCTAAAAATATATACAGTAGTTTATGCGTAATAACGCATCGAATGTTTATAACTACTTTTCGATACACTCCTTATCCTGAAACCTACCCTCCCAACTAACATAATTCCACATTTCCCGGAACACTTATGAGTGGTCGTGGAGTTCTCCGTATCTCTCTTAGGTAAGTGTCGGACTAACATTCCTTCCTTATTACCACCAGTTGCAAGGACGTGGCCAGGACAGCTCTGGTCTGTTGGAAGGCGACACACCCTTTATCCAAGAGGTAGGGATTGCTCCCAAATCACTATATAACAGCAACCGATGAAGGTGCGTCTCCCTATTAACAACAGTTCAGAGCATGTACCACTTGCAACCTGGTTTATGCTATGCTATATGGCTTTCACTGATCCAGGAACATCCTTTCCCTTCGGTGAGTTATACAGGGTGCGGCAGAAAATAATGCAAAAATGTTCAAACTTGAGTATTAGGTTAATTCGTGTAGCTAGTGACTAATTTCTGTCGAAAGTGTATTTTTTTATGTTTACTTTCAAGTGCTGCATCCAAACATTCTATTTTTTATTGCAAATTCGTCAAAATGTTCGCGAAAGAAGTGTTTACCAGTTTGTTGTTCGCCCAGAAGAAGCCGAAAGAGATTGCCAAGGTGGTAGGGTGCTATTTGGCAACAGTTTACCGCATGAAAGAAGTCCCTGCAGGATGGTCCTATGCAGCGGAAGCCGGGAAGCGGACGTCCACGCCGAACGTGATCAAATCGGTTCGTGCAAAAATTGCTCGCAACCCGGTGCGCTCCATAAGAAAACTTGCAAAGGAAGCCAATATTTCGGAGAAATCCATGCGGAGAATCATCAAAGAAGACCTGCATGCATCTTCCAGAGCCAGAGTGAAACGCCACTTGATTACGGACCGGGTCAAGGAACTACGAGTGACGCGTTCCAAGAGATTGCTTTCCTTGTTGAAGAAGGAAAAAATGATAATCCTGTTCTCCGACGAAAAGCTTCACCGGTTCATTTCACCGACCGGTTCATTTCACCGCAGAAAATGGAGAACGTTCCGGAAAAAGTGAAATTCAAATTTCAAACCAAACATTCGGCTGGTGTCATGATGTTTAGCTTGGTGGCGTCCAACGGTTTGAAAATGCCGCCTGTTTTCATTGATGCTGGAGTTAAAATCAATACCGAAGTGTATTTTATCGGATTTTTAAAGGACCAAGTGCTTCCCTGGGTGAAAGCCAACTTCTCCGTGGACCAAAACGTTGTCCTACAGCAGGATGGAGCGCCGTGTCACACGTCCAATCGAACCCAACAATGGTTGAACGATAACATGAAGTTTTGGCCGAAGGATTTGTGGCCCCCTAGCAGTCCAGATCTTAATCCGTTGAATTATTAGATTTAAGCATATGTTGTAACACGAGTCTGCAAAACGTCCCACCCTAGTGTGAAAACCCTAAAGTCAACCATAACACGCACATGGCAGTCAATGTCGGAGGATTTCGTCCGAAAGGCATGCTCTGGCTTTCGGCGTCGGCTCGAGGATGTTATTAATAAAAATGGAGGACACATTGAATAAATTTGTTTAAAAGGACTTTATAAAGATAATTGCACTCAAAAATGTTGACATGATTGCTTGAAAATGGGATTTAAAAGAATTAGAACCAATTTTCGCTTTATTTTCGGCCGCACCCTGTAAAGCAGCTTCCGATTCTTCAGGAATGGCAAGAGTCGCTTAAATTCTTGTAAAAAGTTAAACAAATTGATTGGCTAGCGTGTAGGAAAAAAATATGACATGTGGATTAAAATTTTGACCGAAAATAGGTAAGGGTGTAATGTAGCCTCACCCTAATTTTTAATATTTGTTTTAGGATTTTAATGGTCTTTTTATTATTTTTTACGTAATTGTAATGATTGTCAGTTTACCCCTTTCCTTCCCCAAAAACCGCAAATCACACTGTGTTGTTTGCATTTAAAATTAAAATTAGGGTAAATGCCCCTACCTAGGGAATTTACGCTACCCATCATCTCCTGTGCAACACTTACGCCATACTTCTTACGAACTTTTATCCATTCTTTCTTCAAATCCTTTTCGTTTTTGAAGACCTCCTGTGTTTTCTGGAACTTGGCCTTCATAATTGCCCAGATTTTTTTCTATTGGGTGAAGTTCTGGCGAGTTTGGCGGAGTCGCCTCCTTTGGCACAAAAACAACATCATTGGCTTCGTACCACCACTGCATCATCGGTTTCGCGTAATGACCAATGTCAAACCCAGCCAAAGCAGAGTTTCACCTTCCGGCGATTCTTATATACCTGGCCGTTGATGGTGCCGGTCGTTGTGAACGACTTGCTGAATTTACCGCACTCACAGATCGCCTGCCACACCAAGTACTTTTTGGCAAATTTGTAGACCTTCTTAGTTAAACAAATTTCAGATCAGGGATCTGCTAGCCGTCCGCTTAAATGTACGTCTAGTTGTCCTTTACGATGCATTTCGGTTGCACCAACCACTCGGTGGTACAGCTTCCTGGCACGGAATTTGGCTACCGTATTGTGTTTATCGGTTCGGTTAGACGCCTTCCTTATCTTGAAGACATGAAATCCGGCCCGCTTTATTATCTGCTGGACGAACCAGACGAAAGAATTGACATTCTTGGCCAAAGCTTTCAGCCACTCATCTCGATCGTTCCGAGTTGGCACATCTTGGTAGGTTTGAGGAACACCTAGGGGAGAGGAAAAGCGGGAGGAGGTTGTAAACAGAAATATACTTCAGAAATTTACATTGGACATTTACATCTTCGCGTCTTTCTATTTGTGAAGGGAGCGCTGCGGTTGTAGATCCAGTTGGCTCAGCCTGTTCTAGATCCTCGAAGATGTCTTCACTTATGTCTGAATCTTCCCTTTCGTCATCGGTATGCTTCTCCGCTTCAGGCACTCGTGGTTCAGCTTCCTCTTCTTGCTTGTACGACGGTAACACCAATAACTGTTTCTCATCTTTTCTAGGCATCTCATCGAAACGGACGTCACGAGCAATAACCACGTCCCTGATTTTC
Organism: Aedes japonicus; assembly: GCA_034211315.2. Taxonomy (NCBI): domain Eukaryota; kingdom Metazoa; phylum Arthropoda; class Insecta; order Diptera; family Culicidae; genus Aedes; species Aedes japonicus. The sequence goes on along the minus strand of JASCZW010005406.1, from coordinate 133,288 downwards.
TTTTTTCAGAGTCGGTACCTATTCGGGGCACAGCTAATCATGATGGATTTCTGGCTTTTGTTATCCAACTTCTTGTGGAGTTGCGCAGGAATTCACGCAGCCAAAAGCCCGTAGGTTTGCTAGATCCGGCTTGGATCCAATCCAGTATTCGCCCGGTGTACTATCTTTCAACACCGTTGCTGACGGACTGCGGATTATCAAGTACACTGCTGTAAGAGCTGCTTCGTACCACATTGGTTGTTGAATCCCTCAGTCACGCCGTTCTGCGGAGACGTGTAGGCGACGGTGGCTTCAACCGGGATACCCTATGTCCTGTAGAAATGTTTCTGCATTGTCGATCAATATTCCTTGCCTTGGTCTACAGTCAGCTTCGAGATCTGCATACTAAATTGAGCAGTCACCACCGCTTCGTATTCCCGAAACTTCTCGAAGACCTTCGACTTCCGTTTCATGAGGCAAATCATGCCGAAATGAGTTTTATCGTCGATGAACGACACGAAATACCTGGATCCATCCCAGGCCGGTGTATCAAATGGGCCGCATACATCGGAAGCACCCGCTTTTGATCTTTCTGGCAAACTTTTGCAATCGATTCATCCACTTTGATGCTAAGCTCGTAGAGATTGTCCTTCATCGATGCCGTCTCAATAACAACACTGGCTATTTTTTCAAAACCACCTTGTTCGGAAGAAACAGCACGTCCACACCAAAAGTCGCTAATTTCTCTACCGATAGAAGATTGTCACTGTCATCGGGCACGTTCAGCACTTTCCGCACATTCAGAAGCACGCCATGGTTGATGTATCCATTAATCACGCCTTCTTCTTTCGCCACGAGATTTTGCCCACCTTCGGCAGCGTTGAACACCATTCGCGGCCTCAAGTATTCATCCGAGTCGAAAACGTTCTGACGTTCACCGAATAATCGGTCGCTCCGGAATCCAGTTTGGACTGGATAGTATTGTCGGCTGACTTCGTCACCATGGAGCTGACCAAATTTCGTCCTGCAGAAGAAGGGACTTCTTTCTACTTGCAGTCCTTCTTCATGTGGCCCACTTTGCCGCATTTGTGGAATTTACCTTTGAATTTGTCGCCACGCTTGCGCTGCTGCTCTTCCGCTAGGAGCCTTTGCTTGACGACATCTAAGGTAAGATCCTCCTCCTTGATGTTCTCGAGGGCCGCAACTAACGGATCGTATGAGTCCGGCTAGCTCAGGAAAAGCTGGGACGCGAGATCACCATTAGCCAGCTCTGCGTCAGCCATTTTTAGTTGCCTCGAATGCCAGTAGATCGAAGCTCTATCCTTCTTTCGCAGACGTCCTATTTGCTTCCTCAGGAGCGTTTAACTGGGAGCCGACTTCTTTGCAAATACTTCCTAAATTTTCCTAAAAAAAACATCAAAGAATGGGTGTTCATTGCTGGTTGCTATGCATACACACAACGCAGTCTTAGTTTCCTCTTTCGGGTCCTTTCTATCCGATCTGTGAATAATCCTTACTTCCATTTGTCTCGTCTTGTAATAAAAAAAAATGTAATGGATTGTTTCATATTAGGCTGAGTCAAGTGACACATACCCTAGGAGAGTTTCGAGAAATTTACGTTTGAATCTTACTTCCCCTCTTTGTTTACAAAACCAGATACGTCTATTTGAAAAAGTACTCTGGCAGTCTCTGCTCAAAGTTTTTGCAATAAATGCTCTCGAGTCGACTGCCACTGCTAGTCCCATTCTTCTGGAGAACAACCATTCCCTATGGTTGGCTGCAGCTTTCAGGGCATCCAAATGGTATTGCCCCGGAGGCCAATGGCATCGTCCGCAAGCATTGTTTTAAACCCAACCACGTGAAAGGCATTGCCTATCGGCAATTGTTGATGGATTTCTACGCCAGGAAGCCCGTGCCGATGTTTTTTGGGGTACACTGACTTGATAGATAACACGTTACCGAGCTTCAAGATCATAATGACAATCATTAAGATCGGCTTTCGGACGTTCTCCGGGGGACTTCAATGTGACGCTTCTGTACCAAAAGATTAACATCAGCACAAAGCCATCGCCAAGCTACGGTACATGCGGTTCCAGCATATTTTTTTGTAAACAAAATAAACTTTATATTAAATAACATAAAACGGGAAAAGGGAGGGACCATCAGGGCACCCAAGTGTGGCGATTTGGATAGGGAGCATGGGACTGCCTCCTCCCTATTGATAACATTGTGCGGAACAAGGACGAGCTCTTCGACCCCATCTATAGGGTATATTCTAGTGTGAACTAGCTTTTGGAAGGAGATGCTCTTCCCTATATTCGAGGATTTTACGTAATTGTCTATGGTTCCCGAGCAGGATCGAATGTCTTAATAACTGGTATTTAAGAGCGCTGCATGAGAGGTAAAATACCTGAGGATCATACCATAAAAGTGTTCCTAAATGTTATGCGAATACCAAATTGAGGTTAGACAATACCAAAATAGCACCTCTCAGGTAATTCCAGATATCCCAAAAAACAAGTTTTGTTATTCGAGAGATATTTTACTTGCAATTGTTAGGTATTTTTGGTTGTTTACCTCTTATGCTGTGCTCATAAATACCAAGGCCAGTTATCAAGATCAAAATTAGGTATTCATTTGTAATTTTCTCCTACTCGGATTACGGGCCCACCCAAACGTTCTTGGTCCTTCACTTGATGATCACAAACAACTATAGAATCCTGATCAATTTGTTTTTCAGATTATTCCACTGGTATGGAAAGTTACCTTGCTACAAGAGATGGTAGTATTCAATAATCATCAACAAACCATGTTCAAAAAAAAAACATTTTAAAGCAGTAGATACCATCCAAAACTGCGAGGAACTATTGCGAAGGAATCTGTACAGAGACTGGTGAGCAGCATTGCGGCAAAAGTTCGTTCCTAGGCTTATGATTAACGATAATAAGATTTTTGTATATGCCAAGAGGTGACATATTTTAGTCACGTTTATTAGACCCTATACAGCCTGTTTACAAAACTTTTATTTCGACTTTATGAACTCGTAAAATGCTCTTTTGACAAGCCGTTTCTGAACTTAATCATGGTATCTTATTATGGTCAGTTGAAAGGGCATTGTAAAACCATTTTGCATTGATGCAGTAAATACATTTAACGGCAAATTGGCATTGAGGGTTATCCAACTGCAAAAAAAACATGACCAAATAGTTTTATAGTGGCAATTGTGAAGATAAATTGATAAAATGGCAAAACTGTTATTTTTCCAATCGTCATATTGAAGTGTAGGAAATAATTGAAATGCGGAAATATGAATGTTCCAAATTTTAAGTGTAATGCAAATGAATTGTAGATCTGAGACCAGTTTTGAGCATTCTTTTAGATAACTTTTAACAATTTTCAGGAAATTTATTGAGCTTTTGCCGTTGACAAATACTCGAAAACCGTGCTGGACTGGTATACGGCTATTTCAGTGGATTTCGCACCGAAAGACATGAACTCACCAAACTGTCCTGAGCTAATTCCGTTCAAATTTGCGCGCGAACTGCGGAAGACTAAATGAGATGCAAAGGATACAACCCAAGTAACAATTTTGGTTTTATAAGGGTTCTGAAGAGCATGAATTAGACTTCAAGAATGCTATAAAACCATGATAAAACCAGTAATGTTCCTTGGGAAAAGAGATGATGAGACAGTGAAAAAAGCTAAGAAAGAGGTACTCGAAAACGGCTTTATGGGTTCTGATAGAGGGCTTCAATCGCAAATTTCAAGCCTTTTACCTAAACTCATCGTAGAATTTAACTGCAGGTATGGCGAATGTAAGATGATAAACACATACGCTGAACTACTGTAAACATTCGGTTTCATTTTGGCAACTATAGGCGATTTACCAAACAATCAAACAGTCGCAATAATTATTGACTCACCCTTTTAAATTTAACATGTTCAATATGCGATTAAAGGGTGTCCTGTCTTCAAATTGCTTCACGGAAAAAACGCTGAAGAAAATTAAGGCCTGTACATGAAAAAAATGCACCAGACAAAAGTGTTCGCCAAACATATATTTTAAGTCGGTTTTTCTTGAAACTTTCAGAGGATGATCTTATACATATGAATTTTGTTTCAACATAACTACTTTATTCAACTTCTTTTCTATCGCTGAAAACCCGCTCCTTTCCCATAAGACCCCTCATTACATTTTGTGCAATGGTGGAGCCGACCTTTTTGGTCACTTTAATCAATTTTTTCTTCGACTCCAGCTCGTTCTTAAGCACCTTAAACAATTTTACCACCCGGGACACAGTTGTATGGGTGATTCCCAGTTGTCTTCCGATTCATCTCTGTGCAGTCATTTTCTATACTTTGTATCGATGACATCTCAATAAACATTGAACCGATGATGAAATTGAGATTTTGCACACGTAAACAATTCACTCCAAACTAGTTTTACCTAGATTATCATCAATTTTTACCAACGGACAAAAAAGTTACACACGGATGAAAATGGTGCATTTTTTGGGTACAGGCCTTATTCATTGGGTTTTTTCTTTTGAAAATTTTGGGTAGAAATAGCTAAAAGTGTTTAAATTTTGTAGTTTTTTTATCGCTGCAAGTTTTTAGAAAATTAAATAGAAAACGGCGTCGCCCAAAATGCAACGTCGCATATTGAAACCCCTAACATCTCTCTCATCGTGACATCGGAAAACAACTCAGAATCATGCAGTCAATATGGTGAGTCGTGTGATTGAACGTTACTACAAAACTCTGAGCATCGAACGGAAGGAGAAATAGGGTTTGAATGGATGCTCTACCCAAGTAACAATGTCAGTTCTATTCCAGCCGTATAGCACTCCTCCCGGCTTTGTTGATGAAACTACATTCAAAACTGTTTTGTCCATCAACACCTCCTCTATGCATCTTTAAAGCCGAAATGTGTACAAAGTGGCCCACTCTATAGACGTTTGTGAAAACAAATTAATAAAACCTTTCTAAAACCATACAGATTTTGAAAATGTTCTAGTGAAAGATGTTATGACCACTTGAGAACCATCATAAAACCTTTTGGCCGCTATCAAAACCAGCATACGGCCGAATGGCCACAGCTGTCAACCTTCACGGCGATATCGTGGATGGTTTTTGTTGTTCTGCTTTGTTCGATTCTCTGCTCTTCTGATTCATTCAACAGTAAATAATGGCTGAGAAAAAAGTTCTGGCGTTGCGGGAAATTATCTTTTATATAAATATAAAAAAAAATTGAGTTTTTTTTATTGCGTATCATGCTCCAAATCATATGCGCATTTAATTTTATGGTGAATATTGGCACGATAAGAGCTGAAAATTATTGCGCCTCGGAGATTATGCGAGTTTACAACAACAAAAACAAAATTGAAAGAAATATATTCGGTAAATTAATCATGAAACTCCTGAAAATTGATGGAATTCAATAAGTTTATCTAAATGAATACCGAAGTATGTCTCAGATCTACAGTTCAATTGTATTACCTTTAAAATTTGGTGAATTTATTTTTCCACATTTCAATTATTTCATATATTCCAATATGGCGATTGCAAGAAATCACAGTTTTGCCAAAAAGCAAATTTTTCTTGGCAATGGCTACTATAAAACTATCTGGTCGCTTGGTAGCTTTCCTCAATGCTAATTAGCCGTTTAATGCATTTATTGGAGGCAAAATGGTTCTAAAATGCTTTTCAACTGACCATAATAATATAATACGAATGAGTCCTACAACGGCATTTTAAAACAGCATTTTATGAGTTTATAAAGTCAAAATAAAACCTTTGATAGAAGTAAATGGAATATTAGAAGTCAAGGTTATGATATCGTTGTAAAAAAGCTTTGTAGGTTCTTATAAACCTGACTAAAATTTGAAACCTATTGGCATCTCTTGCTGCCATAATAAAACCGAATTGATTTCTAGTGGCTTTCATAAAACTTTAATAAAACTTAATAAAGCTGGATGGTTTTGGCAATGTTACTTGGGCTATTAGTGATCAGGATCACAAGCGTGTCGTGAAACCATTTAAGCGGAAGCCCAGTGTTTCGGTCAGGGATTTGGCCAAAAAGTTGAATCTGTCCAAGTCTTTCGTTCAGAGAGCCAAGGACCGGGAAGGACTGCATACGTACAAAGTGCAGAAGTCTTTCGTGACGAACGGCAAAATACGTTGGCCGGTACGGTAAAGTCACGGGGCCGGAAACTGTACTCTCAGATGCTGACAAAGCCTTATTGTCTCACCATGGATGATTAGACTTACTTCAAGGCGGACTTTCGGCAGCAGTAAGGAAAGAAGCAAAAAAATTCAAAGTTTGCCTAGATAACATGATTTGGCAAGCGATCTGCTCAAGTGGCAAACGAAGTGCGCCGTTCGTTACTGCCGGGACTGTAAACGGGGAGATCTACCTCAACGAATGTCTAGAGAAGCGTCTGCTTCCTCTGGTGAAGCAACACGAGGGCCCTACGATCTTCTGGCCGGATTTAGCTTCGTGCCACTATTCAAATGTTGACCGAGTGTACAGCCACCGCTTTCGTTCCCAAAGACATGACCCGCTCAACGCACGGGACTGAAGTCGCATCGAAAAATACTGGGCAATTATGAAGTAGGCACTACAGAAGCATCCCAAATCTGAGGAAGACATGAAGAAAAAGTGGCTTTCCGTACAGAAGAAGCTGCGGCCAGGTGTTGTACAGAACCTAATGAGTAGAGTTAGGGTGCAAGTATACGGTTATGGTATTGAATTTGAATGAAGTAAATATGCCACAAGCTTTCTTATGGATCATTTCGTATTTTTTGAAAGTTTGAAAAATATCACTCAACTGGGTAATTTTCTACAGCGTGTTTTTTCCGTGATGCAATTTGTTGTGGGACATCCTTTAATATGTGATTGTAATTGAAATGTTGACCATCTTTGCCGCGAAAAAGGTTTTGGTCAAAGGCTTTTCAATAAATTTTCATATATTCAATGATGCGAACCAGGCTTTTATCATATTTTGATGTGCCACGTCAAATGTTCGGTTGACTGTTAACTCCGAGCTAAAATGCCCCCAAACTCAGAGCCAGTAACGCACCCGGAGATCATTTCAACGACCCTGTCAAAATGTTTAAACAGAGCAGTAAACAACTCAACAGCACATGAGCAATGTACCCAGCAGTTCACTCCCCATCCTTCACGTTATGTACAATTTCCCATGTAAAACTGTAGTAACATTAGAAGTGTCTGGTGTGGAAGCGGCCAACGACCAATAAATAAAGACTCACTCCTTCTCGGCAACCACCCACTCAGCTCCCGAAGCGAAGACATCGAACCGGTTGCAGCGGGTGGTTGGAATGACGACGACGAGGAGGAAGAAGACGAAAACCAAGACGAAGACGTCCACGATGGTAATCTATAAATTATGATTTGATGAAATTGATACCATCGCCACACAATCGTCGTCGCCGTCGTTGGCAGCCCCAACAGGAACGGAACAGCAGCAGTAGACAGGACACATCCAACGAGTAAATGGATTGGTGCTGTGACCAGGGGGGTAATCGAAGAGGTGTAACGAAATAACAAATACCAATAATAAAGATATAAATATCACGGCAGAAAAATCGATACGCGACGTGTGGCCATTCGAGGTGTCATCGTTCCTCCCGAACAGCACGTCGCGTCTAGGATCGTTGTCGTTGAAAAATGGAAAACTCAATTAGAATTAAAGACGGTTCTCGAAATGGTGTTCCGACTCCTTTCGCTTTACGCCATTTGAGAGTAATTAAAGAGATGTCGAAAATGAACCATTCTATGTACTGTCAACTGGCTCTTAGGTAGGTCGTTTTCCATATTCTTCTGGCAAGCGAGCAAGGCTGAACCCGCCAACAGCGCCGAGATGGGCTGTGAAAAAGTTTTCCCTCCTCGGAAAGAAACGAATCGATTTGTCGTCAGCTTTTGGCAAGTCTTCGGCGAAAAAAGGGAGAAATGGTAACGAAACATGAATGGTTCGATTTGACAAGAATACCAACTTGAATTTCTGGACTTTTCAAAGGTGATTGATCTCAACGCTCGCCACGTAAAAGGAAAATCCTTGCTTTGAGCGAGCATCGAGAAATGGTGTGTGAAGTTGAAGCTGGATCCGACTGGCTGCCATGGCAACCGCGTTCGTTAGACCGGAGTTAGAACCCCACCTAGTAGAGCTGCAAAGTTTTGCATGTTTGCCACACAGTTCCATTGTACCCATGTGAGAGAGTGTATGTGTCTTCCATCCCCCCCATCCCATCCCACCGTGGAGTGGACCATAAGCCACGGAAAGGCGGTGAAGCGCATGTCTTCGCCAAGTCTGTGCCGACTCACAAGCCCCCCCCCGTACGGTTGGGTTGCCCGTGAAGGCAAATGGCCAAAAGTGTGGCGTTGTGTCTTTTAATTGAGAGTGGGTGGCTTGGATGACTGGCTGGTTGGCTGCCTGTGGTAATGGCGGGCGTAAAACAGCAGTCCGTGTGCCGAGCGAGGTGGAGGTGACACTTACGGAGTCGAAGCGGCGACGATAAAGTTTTACAGTCCGTGTGGGTGTGTTTGTGTGGGTAAGGGCGAGTATGTCTGTAAGGCGCCGATTTTTAGCATACAAATGGCTCATAGCACCGAGTGAGGTGTTAGGTTGATAAATTAGGTACGAAACATCAACTTATGCACAGTGGCACTACCACTACCAACGCAACTATCTGTGTCAGAAAATAGAGTCATGAAGCCGGAGAGGTGGGCTGGAAAAAGGCTGTTGATTTCGAGTGTTGAAACGATTGATATTCTCTGAGCTTGACAGATGAGGTAACAGTCAACCTTTATGCAAAATGAGAGCATCAGGTCCAATCAAGAATCGTTGCTATATCAAAGTATACCATCGCCAAGTTAATGAATGCATGGCAACCAAAATTTGCATTCTTCCCCAAAGCCAAAGCCCGCCTTGACCACCCCCCAGAAGTGATTCCTCATTCGATTCAAACGAACTGCGACACATCTACTTATTTTACGATACCAATCAAGGTAAACAATATTTTAATAGCAAGACCTCCTTCGCTCTGGACTGCCCGCAGTCAAATTTCCATAATTTCCCAATAATCGTAACTCCGACAATCCACACCGGACTTCATTCCATCAATCACCAACCAGTCACCACGGGATACCCGGCTTGAAAACCGAACCTCAGCTAGATTTCACCACGGATATTCCTAGGGTGCGGCCCAACTTAGGCGTACGACTTAATTAAATCTTCGCATGTAGTTGAACCGCCACGATAACTGTCATAACATTCGCACTTTATTCGAGCCTTTTCCACTTGACGAGTAACGAAAGGAACTGGGCCCTAGAGTGGTCAAATATTTGCATACCAATCCATAGCTGGGTCGGGGCCGGAGAACGACGACGACGAAGACGACGTGTGTAATCCTAATTTTATGTTTATTTTACCAACGTAACACATTCGCACCTTTCGATATCGGCTTCTCTGAAGGAAGCTCACCGATTCTATTGGGCTACCTGGACTTCTTCTTTTCTTTTTTTTCGGGGGGAAAACTCCATTCAACCTCTATGCGTATTAATATTTATAGTATGGGAAAGAGAGTGTCGATTGGGTTGGGCCGGGATAAGTGGAAAAATGCCACTGACGTGTGATTGGGATTCCATTAAAGGGTTAGGTAGTAGGCGGTATTTTTTCCTTTCGAGTGGCAGGGAAGTTGAAGCTTGCTGAACACTTTTGACAACTTGACACTTGAGCTGATTGGAAATAAAGAAATAATAAGCTAACAGCAAGGGATTGTTGATTCATTTAGGGTGTTCCACATCAAATTGTATCACGGAAAAAAACGCAGTTGAAAATAACGTAGTTTACCGATCCTTTTCTCGCATCTTACGCTTAACTAGTCGTTAGGCTCTGTACAACATCTGGCTGCAGCTTCTTCTGTACGGAAACCCACTTTTTCTTTTACGTCTTTGACCTCCTTGGGATGCATCCGTAGTGCCTGCTTCATAATAGCCCAGTATGGGCCTTAGTTACGGTGCGTTGGGGGAGTTCATGTTCTTGGGCACGAAAGTGAACCCGTTGGCTTCGTACCACTCCAGGACAACATTTGAATAGTGGTACGCAGCTAGTCCGGCCAGAAGATCGTTGGGCTTCAACAGAGAAAGCAAACACTTCTGTAGACACTGCTTGAGCTAGATCTCCCCGTTTACAGTCCCGGTAGGCACTCCATTTACCACATGAGCAGATCGCTTGCCAAATCATGTGTTTCTTGGTAAACTTTGAAAGTTTCTGCCTCCTTATTTCCTCCGGAATATGAAACTTGTGCTGGGTGGTGAAGAACAGTAGCCTCGGATGTTGCCGAAAGTCCGCCTTGGCGTAAGTCTCATCATCCATGCTGCGACAATAAGGCTTCATCAGCATCTGGGTGAACAGTTTCCGGGACGTTCGTCACGATTTGGAGCCTTCTGCACTTTGTACGTATGCAGTTCCTCCCGGTCCTTGGCTCTCTAAACGAAAGACTTGGACAGATTCAACCTTTTGGCCACATCCCTGACCGAAGCATTTGGATTCCGCTTAAACGCGTTCACAACACGCTTGTGATCATGATCACTAATAGAACATCCATTCTGACCGCATTTCTCCTTCCGTTCGATGCTCAAAGTTTCGTAGTAATGTTAAATCACACGACTAACCGTTGACTACACGTTGCCGAGTTGTTTTACGATTTCCCGATGAGAGAGATGGGGATTTTCCAGCTGCTTGAGCAAAATCAATTCGCAACATCGCTTTTCGGGTGACGCTAGTTTTCGAAAAACTGACAGCGATAAGAATACAACAACATAAAAACACTCTTAACTACTTCAACCCATATCTTAAAGAAAGAATACCCAATGCGCAATTTTCTAGAGCGTTTTTCCGTGATACAATTTGATGTGGGACACCATTTAGTGAATACTTCTACAACTATGTGAGCTAAAATTTAATAGAATGTTGGTGGTTCCTGGTGCTTCTGGATGAAGGTGATCACTTTCGGCAGGAATTTGGAACAGTAAATCTAAATATTTACAGCAAGCCCCCAGCAAAGAAGCAGGAACTTTGATATAGGTCAGCCAGCCTTTTTCGGGAACCTGGAGATATAAGTATTTTTCCTCACTGCTTACTTTCTTCGTGGGGAACGTGAGATATCGGATCCTTACCAATGGTGTCTGTCCAGGTTCAGATATACCTCACCCCCACCACATTACGTTTTATCGGAAAAATCTCCTTGTCCATTGTCTTCAGTCGCTGCTTCTGGATGGCGGCCTGCTGCTCCGAGACGACCGGCTTGCATGACAATGCCCGTCGTCTGGAGGTGTTTTTTTTTGTAGTTTATACGGTTGCATCGAACTCTTGGCCTACGACACGGAAGAATTGTGGCACCTTCTCATCGGTATTACGCTTCAGCTTTTGATGGACTTTTAGGTCTCGCAGGATCGTTGGACGTTAGCTTCCCCTCTATGCTTTTTTCTTAGCCAAACAAGGCGACGATCATGTAGATGCAGGATATCCTGTATCCCATTGACATGAAGTGCCCTATGATGGAGGATCTCTGCTAACGGTGATGTAGGCGATAGTTTATAGAAGTTTTTCAATGCCCGGTGGCTCCTGAAAGACAACTGACATGGCTGTCAAAGAGCGACTGTAAATAATAGGTGCATTATGATTGGCGATGCTGGTGAAAAACAGCATATAAAGTAAAAGAATGAACCTGGTGCAACTTTATCATAAACAGATTATCCTGCAAATTGCCTTAGCTGGACGAGTACAATGGGCGGAACATGTTGTAAGAATGCTGAGCAACAATCTTGCAAAAATAGTGTTTGCCTCAAATCCGGTTAGAACAAAATTCAGATGTGATCTTTTTTCTTCTTCATTTTTTAAGAGGGACTTTAACCCTTCGGGTCATTCGTCTCTGAGAGGTGATCTTAGAAATGTGAAACACTTGACGAGCTGGGTCTAAGTAGCAGTGATGTAATTCTCACAAAAATATCAGTTCGTCGTGCGCTACCATTTCACTTGGGAACTTTCCGTTACTAGTTTCACACGTCAACGTTTCTTGAGTGAACTTTCTGGGATGAGAGAATGAAATATCGCGAACTTTTTCTACTCGAGTCACCGAAGCGAGGATACGCATAAAATCAGATCTTTTTTTACTCTATATCTATACACCACATTCGTTCTTGAAAAGCACACTGCGCATTTCAACGAAATGAAATCTAGATAGAAAGATATCTCGCATAAATGACATCCCGCATGATGACTGTGTGGCCGGGGAGGTTGGTGTTGAATTTGTCCTCGATGCGTCACGCCATCCCAGCAGAAGTTTCCTACCGCTCGACTTTTGCGGCGGAACAATACTTAAAAAACAAACATCACAACTCACGTGAACATTGCCTTCACATACTCGCTAGAGAAAAAGAACAAAGCCAAAGAGATCTTTGTTTGTATCGGATCTCGATACATACGAGTGAAACGTTGTGAGATGGAGAAACAAAAGATCTTTCGCAATGAGAACTGAAACGTTTCCTCCCTCTGCGCTTTCATGAACTTTGGATTGTAGTTCGTTCGCGAACTTTGAGTGCAAAGTTCCTCGGTGATATATCATTGCACTGAGTAAAGAGTGAACGTTTTTTGAAAATGATTTTTCCAGTAGCCAACAACCCAGATTCATAGCAAGACATAGTAACGCAGTAACGCAGTAACGCAGGTCCTGTTGGGACGTTGGACCAGTTTAACCTGATCTTACCTGTCCTCTGAAATTTGGATTTTACTATGTCTGCAACTTCCTCTTTTATTTTTAAACTAAAGAACGATAAATTCACCGTATGCTGGTGACATCTAGAGAATCTTTTTAAGATTTATTGTGTTTTATTTACCCCATCTTCAACTCAAGGCTGTACATACTGAACATTGAACATGGAGCGAATTTCAACAGACAACTTAACCTAACACCCAGGGGACTAGATTGGACATTTTCGGTTTGGGGACAATTCCACAGGTTTGAGCTGGAATTGAACCCAGGCCTGATTAAGAGCGAGTTCAAAAAAATCACTCGAAAATCATCCGAAAACCTGATCCAATGTAGATACCTGATCGTAGCTGAACAAATAATGATGTGCTGTTTTCATGAGGCATTCACGCAAATTCAATTGGTATAAGGTATTATTCAAGTTCAACATTGGTTGAATTGAGACATATTTAAAACTTGGAAATCAAGGGGTCCATACTTTCGAACTAAGAAGAGTGGCAATGGTAATGAAGCACACAAATCTCAAACTGCCTGGTTTCGGCATAATTTAATTCTCCTTACAAGAAACGATACGGGTGACCAAGCGTAGTTCGAATATCTGTTTGTCTTCTTAAAAATGTAATCCACTATCACACTTTGTGAATGACATTTATAGCATCCTTACTGTTGGTTCAAAACGGTTCCATTTGGCTTTTGAGCGTTACATCAAATAAGGTTCATTCGTAAGTGGGCGTTTCAGTGTACTTATACTTTATTCGGAGACGAGACAGTAGCCATGAAGTCGTTAGCCATATCCTTCAGAAAACCTATTGGCTGCCATGAAAAGAATACGGTCAAATGGCCACAGCTGTCAAACTTCATTGTGATATCGCGATGTGTTATTGTTGTTTTGCTTTGTTCGATTCGTTGGTCCTCTGATTCATGTAGCAGTAAATAATATCTAAGAATTGTAGTGTTGCGGGAGATTTGTTAGACAGCAAAATCATATTTTTATACATCATTTATCTTAAAACTAAAGTTAGGAGGATAGAGCCAATTACTCGCGGCCGTCTTGAGGTTAATAGACAGCAAAATATCCAGATCAAATTAGGTTTTTTACAGTGTATAACCTCCCCAAATCACATGCGCATTTAATTTTGCGAAGAATTTAGTGCATTTATTTTTCCTCATTTCAATTATTTCTTTTACTTCAATATGGCGAGTGGAAAAATCACAGTTTTGCCAAAACAGCCAATTAATCTTGGCAATAACTACTACACAACTATTTGGTTTTGTTTGTTGCCGTTTTTCAACCCTCAATGTTAATTTGCCGTTCAATGTATTTACTGAAGGCAAAATGATTTCAAAATGCTTTCTCAACTGACCATAATAAGATAATATGAATGAGTCCAAAGACAGCATTTCTAAACAGCATTTTACGAGTTCATAGAGACGGAATAAAACCTCTGATAGAAGTAAAATATATTTGAGCAAACAAGGTTTTAGGATCGTTGTTAACAAGCTGTTTAGATTCTCATAAACCTGACTAAAATATGAAACCTCTTGATAGCATATTAAAACCAAATTGATTTCTATTGGCATTCATAAAACCATTAAAAAAACTTAATAAAGCGGGATGGTTTCGGTTATGTTGCTTTGCCTAGAATTACATCTACTTAGTGACATGATGCAAAAATTGTGTTCCAGCCAAGTCGGAGAAAATATAAATGTAGATGAAGGACAACATGCCTCAATTCTGATCCAAAGTTATGCCTACCTAGATCGCCAGACTTAAATCTTCTGGATTAAATTCTATGGGTGAACATTGAAACATGTGTATCTGAACATCCTCACTCGAACTTGAACTCTATACGGACCTGCATAACAACATTAACATTTTATTTAAGATTATATTAAGAAATCAAAAGACGGGCAAACGAATCTTTTCGTTATTTTCTGCAACGAAACTGATTTGTACTTGAATCCTAGAGGGTTTGAGCTGTTTAGTGGAATGCCTGTAACTAGAAATTAGAAGAAAAAATAGTATTCTCCATTTAATTCCAACTACCTTTGCTTATCTTCGACAGATACGCGTATTTCGTCTACAATGTGCAGACTTCTTCAGTGTCTCGTACTAATAAGTCGAGTTATTAGTACGAGACACTAAAAGAAGTCTGCGCATTGATACTGAAATACGCGTATCTGTGCAAGATAAGCAAAGGTAGTTGGAATTAAATGGAGAATACTATTTTTCTTCTAATTTCTAGTTGATTTGTACTTTTATGAAGCTACCTTCCACACGCCCAACTTTCAAAAGCACGAAACATTTGCTGACACAGGATGAGTATTCGTGCATTTTACGAAAACAATACAATGAGCTACGAATTTTCTGTTACAAATAAGAAAGAAGCGTCTCTCTGGTAGTTGAATGAATGACTGTCAGATCTTCTTAATCGACTCGATATGTAATTGAAAAATAAACGCAATCACGTGGAGTTGTCTAGTGTCTTTTTTAAGTTTCTGGCATGGGATTCAATCCTGTACTTTAGGAAATAGCTGTTTTTAAATCCGTGGTTGATCTTACTAGGCTATAGTGACTCGTATGGTGAGTATGAAGTTATAACTCTCGACAGCGCTTTAAAGGAGGAATAAACAAGTTATTCCCGCCCATCGCAGCAGCAACACCAACGTGCATGAGTACGATAAAAGATAAGCAGCGATTGGGTGGTCTTCACGAAATTCATTTCGTGCACTACACTAAAAGCATTTAACCAGATGACAAGCAATATGAATGTTTTATACAATTTACGAGACATTTCTTCCATGTACAAAATTCATGTGCTTCGTAAAGCAAGCGAAAGCTAATTTGCAAAAATAAATTTGCAATGAACGCATTCGAGAAAATGTCTCTATACAGCTTCTCCAGAAGAACAATGGTTCAAACGCTAATCCCAAGTATTTAAAGTTAGACGCATTTTCAGTGGTAGTCCAACAGACGGATTTATGTGGGATGGCACTTTTTTCCCAAGGGATTGAAATAACATATACTTAGTCTTCATTAAATTTAAAGACAATAAGTTTGAATAAAAAAAATACCTCATGACAATGCGTAAATCTTTATTTATGTTTGCAATTATGGAAGTCGTATAATGACATGGATACAAAATATCATCAGCAAATAGTCTTGAAATTCCTTGAAGAGACAGGTTACTAAAATCGTTTCGGTAAATGAGAAAGTTGTCCATTATAACTGCCTTGCAGGTCTCCAAAATTGAATGTTCGTGAAACGACGTTAGTCCTCGCAAGTATTATTTTGTTACTTATTTGTTAAGTAGCTCCAAATGAAGTTATTTGCCAGTCTCTGTTCTCCAAAGTATTCTAATGTTTGCAGAAGAGGTTTAACGTTTCGTTACACCTTTTTTATCTATGATGAGGCCTCCAACAAAATATTTCCTATGAATTTGACTGATTTGGAACTCAACAAGATCCAATATGGCTGTATATGTACTACATCCTTTTCTAATACCGAATTAGAATATGTATAAATCATAATGTTCATTCAGAGAGTATTCTAATCTGTTCATTAACCGTTTGACAAAAAAATGCTGAAAAAAATAGACTTGATATTCGTCGAAAATTTTATGGATCAGACAAATCATGGTTTTGAAAACAGGCGTAACCTCTGCCATGTTCTAACATTTGATTTAAAAGATGAGCCAAAATGTCAGAAAATTTGTTTAAATTAATTTTTATGACACATGCTGGAAAATTATCAGGACCGTTACTTTTTTTAACGTTAAGTTCGCTGAATATGTCGGTCACGTCATTAACATTTTAGGGTTTCAGAAAAACAAAACATTCCAAACCAGTAAAGGGTGTCCACAATAAAATTGCATCACTTTCAATAAGCTGTAATATTTTGCCCTTTGGGTTGACTTAAACGAGATTTTGGTTGAAATAATCTCAGCGTGTATTGTTTACACTGCGTGAGTTTCATTGGGAAATGTGTCGTAGTTTCGAAAATGGATTTGAAGGAACAGCAAGTTCACGAGAACATTTTGCACACGCACCTCGACAACCCACTTCATTCGCACCGAGCCTTCGGAAAGATGTTGACAATTCACCAGTCTGCAGTGTCTCGTGTCTTAAAACGTTTCGGTGAACGTTCAGCTGTCGATCGGAAGAAGGTGTTCCGTACTGTGCGAAGGATCACAAGCGAGTGGTTGCTGCCTTTAAATGCAAACCAAACTGTTCCGTTCGGGATACCAGCGAAAGATGCACCTGACCAAACATTTCGTGCAGAAAGCCAAGAAACGAGCTGGACTCCGTTCACTCAAAGTTCAGAAAGCTCCAAACGCGTAAGTTGTACACACAAATGTTGACAAAACCACACTGCTGCTTTATGGACGATGAAACACACGTAAGAGCGGACTTTAAACAAATTCCCAGCAACCAGTATGTGGCTACGAAAAACAATTTCGATGTTTCAGAGTCTCTCAGAAAACAGCAAGTGTCAATATTCATGATTTGACAGAGGATTTGTTCGTGTGGTAAACGGAGCAAGCCTTACGTGACAACTTCAACTGTAAATGGTCAATTATACATGAATGAATGCCTGAAAAACGACTGCTTCCGTTTCTCAAACCATGCAACGTTCCTACAATTTTTTGGCCGGACCCAGCCTCTTGTCACTATTCCAAGGATGTTCTGGAGAGGTAAAAGACGAATGGTGTCAATTTTGTGCCAAAGGCTATAATGAAGCAGGAACTTTGTAAGCATCCTAAAGTTGTCACTACAGAACAGAAAATGTTGAAGTCATAGTGGAAAAAATGTCGTTTCAAGCGTTGTACAAATTCTTATGCGTGGTATTAAAAAGAAAGTGCGGCCTTTGGATTTGGTAAAGAAATACAGTGAAATCAAAATATTAAAACCAAGATTACAAATTGCATTTTATTTCCTGAATATTTCATCACACTCAGTTGAGAGACTTATTTCTGAGGACGAGTTGAAAGTGATGTAATTTAACTGTAGACACCCTTTAAAAGATTGAAATTATTTTTGGATGCGGATCCGATTTGTGATAAAATTATTAAAAATTTCGCAAAACTCGTTAGATTACTCATAATTTTGTTTCAGCTCAAACAGTCAATGAGCTATTGTTTTGTATGACTCATTATTTTTAAATGTTGAGATGAAAAGCCATAGAAAACTCTCAACATTTTCGAGGAGACAGCTTAAGTATGCTAGCGTCTCGATGACATCAAGAAAGATTAAATTAGCTGCATGTTCAAGTGCCAAATTATGAAATAGTTAAAAAGATTGCTGACTACGCTAAGTATTGAGTATTAAATCTACGTACCCTCGTTAAATATCAACAACATTCAGCATCGTTGCAAGACGAAAGAAAAGTATAATCAACTTTTAGACTCGTTTCGGCTGACCAGCTCTAATCTCTCAAACGAACACGTTCATACTCTCCAAATTTTCCACCAAGGAGTTGTCACTTAGCTAAAATAGAACTTAGCTGGAAATTTTCCTTTGCGTGACGCTTTTTTCAGGGTTGCTAGAGATCAGCTGTATTTATATATTAATGACGTTTGATTTACGTTTGATTAACGGAATTATAATTACAAAACATGCTTTCTTTACATTTTGTGTTCTGGCCTCGATGGAGAAGACACAACGATGAAATATTGACTGGATTTTCCGAATAGTGATTGTCTTACTCGAATATCCAAGGAATGGATCACAGGTGCGCAGGAGAAATGCCAAAGCTAAAACATCAAAATAATTGTACAACAAGTTTTCAGTGACTGCAGACATTTCTGTTCGGATCAAAAATGATATTACCTTGATGAAAACTGGGCTGTACTTTGGAAGAATACAAGCTTCAACTTGCATTGTTCTGAGGATAAATCAAATGTTTTTCTGTTAAATAATGGCGTTATACCGAATGGAGAAAGTTGATGACATACTACACTGAGGCTTTTAGAAGTAAACCGTGATACCCCGTAGTCTTCTCGAACACAAACCTGCATCGAATGCTGGAATGCGTTACAACCAAAGACATTCTTGAATAGGCGGTGCAAATGTTTAGAAATAATGCAATTTGGGGACTTTACTATAGATTAAAGTACAAGGGATTAAGGAGATGGGAACGATCACAACTTTGGGTCGACTCAAATTATGACGTAGTCTTTCAATCGTGCATTTAAAAAGAACTTGATTACTCCTTATTTTGTATGGGTATGCGTACAAATTATTCCCACGTTGACTTGGCAGAATAACCTAGTGTTGCCTGAAATCAGCCGTAGAAAATGAAATAAAAGAGATCTTCGAAGGGCGCCTGAAAGACGGTGACAGGAAGCCGGAATCAGGAAGAATCTGAAACCGGAAGCCGCAGCGACCGGAAGAATTGTGGCCAGCATTTCTCAAATGCAATCCCAACCTTTCCACCAGAAATATCGGAAAAAATTGGGAAAAGTCCCACACAACAGCGCAAGAGCAGTGGAACGAGCCGGACTGTCGACATATAAAGTTACAGTGACACCAAATCGAAGATTATAGGCAAAACACCACAACCAATGGAAGAGCGCATCTAAGTTGTACAAGAGACCTGCAATACCAGGTTTAGATTGCGTCGTAATTGACAGATCAGCTCATACGTCAAGGCTGGGTTCTACTACGCCTGCCCCAGGTTCAAGAGTTTTATGCGACTGCCGGAAAAGAAAAGGTTTAAGATAAGCTTAAGCATAAAAAAAAGTCAAAGTTCTCAGAAACATACTTGGTTTTGGCAGAGCCAATTTGCACCTGTGGGGCTGAAAAGCGAAAGTTTCGTGACAACTGGCACTGTCAACCAAGATATTTATGTGAAAAATGCTTGTAAAAACGCTTGTTCCATGCTGACACGGCCAGACCCTCGCTTCTCGCCACTACGGAAAATGGTTCAGGAATGATATACCTCCAATGGTGTGCCAATCGTACCCAAGGAGAAAATCGCTCCAAACTCGCCAGGAACTGTGCCCAATTGAAAAATACGTGGGCAATCGTAGAGAAATGCCTTGAGAAAACCTCAAAAAACAGCTCAAGAGCAAATTGGCATGTAGCATCAAATAAAGGTAGACATAATAAAGGGCGATACGGTCAAAATTTGGTCAATATCAACTTGACGTATTTCTTTCAATTTTGCATTTAAAAACCTGAACACCCCTCATTTTGAAGGTGTGTGTGTGTAGAATGTTGCTCCTATTTTGATTTTGGAATTCACTCTTCAGTTGTCAAAATGCCGTCCAAGCAAGAAGAGCAGCGTATCAAAATTTTGCTCGCGCATCGCGAAAATCCGGAGCTACTCGCACGCAAAGTTGGTCAAAATCGCTAAGAGTTGCCAAATCAACCGTTACAAATGTAATTAAAGTGTTTGCGGGAACGTTTGTCGACAGCCAGGAAGTCTGGATCGGGGGAAATCGAAAACCGGAAGCCGCTGAGACGACAAAGAGAGTTGCCGGTAGTTTCAAGCGAAACCTAACCTATCTCTCCGAGATGCCGCAAATAAGCTGGGTGTATCGTCTACAACCGTGCATCGAGCCAAAAACGAGCCGGACTATCGACTTACAAAGAAGGTAGTGACTCCAAATCGCGATGATAAACAAATACGACGGCCAAAGCGCGATCCCGGAGGCTGTACGACGATGCTGACGAAGTTTGACTGCGTGGTAACGGACGACGAAACCTACGTCAAAGCCGACTACAAGCAGCTTCCGGGACAGGAGTTTTATACGGCAAAGGAAGGGAAAGGTAGCAGATATTTTCAAGCGCACGAAACTGTCAAAGTTCGCAAAAGAAATATCTGGTTTGGCAATCATCTGTACCTGTGGCTTGAAAAGCAGCATTTCATAGCTTCCGGGACTGTCAACCAAGAAATTTACGTGAAAGAGTGTTTGAATAAACGTCTGCTGCCTTTCCTGGAGAAACACGGTTGTTCCGTACTGTTTGTAGTTGGCATCTTGCCATTACGGTAAAAGGCCATGGAGTGGTACGCCGCCAACAACGTTGCAGTGGTTCCCAGGACAGAACCCTCCCAACACGCCAGAGCTCCGCCCAATTGAGAAATACTGGGCTATTGTCAAGCGGAACCTAAAGAAGACCAAAAAACTGCTAAGGACGAAGCAGCAGTTCAAGGCAAACTGGCTTTCTGCGGCGAAGAAGGTGGACAAGGTGGCTGTACAAAATCTGATGGCAGGGGTCAAGCGTAAGGCCCGGCAATTCCGGATTTGGAAAAGCGGAAGCCTAACTGAATATTTTTCCTGAATTTTATACTAATTGAACTTGAAAAAGAAATTTAATTTGATTTTTTAAATAAACGATTTCACCGATTTACACGCGTTTTCCCTTGACCAAATTTTGACCGTATCACCCTTTAGCGGTACAAAACTTGATGGAATGTGTGAAACGTTAAACCCGACAGTTTGTATTTGGAAAATTGGAAACCTACTCAAAATAACTTCGCAGTGTTTGTTGACGATGAGCTTCAAAATGGAATGAAAAAATCGTGTTTGGACCAGTTTTTGACCGCCCAACCCATTGCCAGTCAGACAGCTCCGTTATGGTTAACTGCATCCATTATATTGAAATCTGTATGCACATTAATCCGAACACCTTCAAATCGGATAGTGACTTTGAAAATATTGCAACCTAGAAGGTGAAAAATTTCACTGTGGTATAGCTGAGAGTCCATGATGAAAAAGAGACGTCATGACGTTGGTTAAAGAGAAACATGTGCGCGATCAATTTTGTACAGGCGTACGGCAAAGCCTGACTTGTCAATACGGGACCTTGCAAAAACATTGGATTTGCCTAAATCCACTGTTCACGATGTGCTCAAATCATTTCCGGAACGTTTGACGGCGGAGAGGAAGCCGAGAAGTGACAAAAACATTGGACGCGTTGATCCTGCCATGGACCGAAAGGTGAAAAGGATATTAACGAAAAACCCAAATCTCTCCATTCGAACGGTGGCTCGTAAAAATAGGGATGTCGCCTGGTTTGTCCAAAAAATCAAAACAACGTTTGGGACTTAAGTCGTATAAAGTAAAAACAGTTCCAAATCGCAACGACAAACAGAACTTGGCAACAAAATCACGGGCTCGACGTTTGTACTCGCGAATATTTGACGAAGTTTTCATGCATTGTTATGGACGATGAAACTTGCGTCCTGGAGGATTTCAAGCAGCTTCAGGGCTGGCTTTTATATTCTGCTATGGCCAGAAATGCTACAGCTGAGCATTTCTAGAAAGAAAGACATCGAAATTTCCAAAAATACCTTGTGTGGCAAGCAATTTGCACGTGTGGCAAAAAGAGTAAATCTTTCGTCACTACAGGCACAATCAACAAGGAGATCTATCAGAAAGAAGTGTCTGCAGAAGCGATTGCTACCCTTCATCAAAAGTCACAAAGAAAAACCTTTGTTCTGGCCCGATTGGTGGCATCATGCTATGCTAAAACTGTGATGGAGCGGAAAATCAAGTGAACATTGTACCAAAACCTCAAACCTGATCAAATTGCCCAGAGCTACGACCAATCAGAGATATTGGGCTCTGATGAAGCGGAAGCTTTCTGGAAAGAAGCAAGGAATCAAGACATCAAACACTTCCAGCAAATTTGGACAAAGACGGCTTCTACGATTTCTGAAGAGTCTGTACAAACCTAATGGACGGAGTTAAGCGCAAAGTTCGAAAATTGTCATGCAAAATACCGAATAACTATGTTTTGTCTTCACGAATTGTTAGAAACACATCCCATGAATCTGAAATAAACAACTACGAGCGGAAATATAATGCAGGAATTTATGTTTATTCATGTTTTGAGATGTCCGGATTATTGTGGATACAGCCATTAGATCATCTTTTCGTGGGGTTGATCATATTGATATTGATCATCGAATGATGTATGATGTATGATGCATCATATGTACTACCACCCATTGTGGCATGCGGAATCAGTTCGAAAGTATCGGGATCTGCACTCTCTGTTAGACTTGATCAAGCTTTTGTTTTTAATAACCAATTGGCTCATCCAGAACTGCAAAGCCATTATATGAAGGACCAAGCAGGTTGGATTGGAACGAGTAGGCAGCATTACTTACACGTATGCACACGGATATAAAGAATCTCTTTCCATCTACAAGATTGAACAATTGGTCAAAAGAGCAAGCTATCTAACATGAGGATGCCCCAATGGGCTGGGAGAAGAGCCTGCCCTCTATTCACAAACTGTTAGCAATGGGGAAATTGCATTCCCACTCTCCCCATCCAAAGTGCTTCAATCGGGTGCCTTGATGGTCCCACCCTTTCTTATGGGAGGGAACATATTTGTTTATTACATTTTATGTCTTGTGAAATGTGACAATACTCGGATTGAGCCTCCAACGATGAGCTTGGAATAATGTCTTCATTTATGTGAATTCTCTTGTTCTAGTTTGAATTGGTTATGACTAGTGTTCTGATGCATGGTCAGTATCGGAGTCATTGTTTGTTTTTTTTTTTTTGCACTGAATCCGGTGTTGACAGATAAAGGGCGCGTCTTTGAAGAGTGCTTTCACTCCTCAAAGGGTTTAAATACCGTAAACTTTCAATAAAACCTGATTTATTGCTAACAAAACAAACAATGACATCTGTAACAACACTGAAAATTTCATCATTTCTTAATAGTGATGAAGTAACTCGACATGCTCTTAACAAAGGATGCGGTGGTCGCAGTGCTTTACTACCCAAACAGTGGAGAAAAAAATCATTATAACCTTCGTAGAAAATATGTTCACAACAAAACTGCATTTCTTCTAGGCCCCGACAACGAACACTTGAAACTAATCAAACATTCTACCATGCTTAGAATCGGACGATAAGAGCTTACGATTACGTACACTTACTTGACCGTTCTTGTCCATCTCGTTGTTGGTCAGCTTAACCTTCTCGAAGGAGATCACTTGCTTCCGGAGGGCTTCGGCCCCCAGTGGTGTGTCCGGATGGGCGTACAACCGAGGCGGTGGCGGTGGATCCGCCTTCCCAGCCACCAACCACGAGGACCGATGATACGCGTACCGATAGCGACGGTTATCCAGCGGGACCACGTCCATCAGCACGACGTACCGATCGGCCGGGGAGATCTGCCTCAGAGGACCGGAAAATGACACACGCACCGTCGGGAACATTCGTCTGAAAAAATAGAACAGTGGAAAAGGAAAGCGAAAAGAGTTTAGTAATTACAACCATCCGAGGGTGTTCAACACGATGTCAAAAGAAAAAAAAAAGTTCTAACACAAAAAGGTTACACGGCATAAAAGCATAACATGTTCGTTCGTATCGCGATAACGATCTGTGCTCCGTTCTTCTTCAAGGGTTTCATTCCGAAAACCCTCTTCCTCAGAAGCGAATGGTGCTTTAATGTGAAACAAATTTTAATATCAGAATTCATGGCGAGCGGCCGCGGCGGAGCACCTTTGCTCGATTGAAGGCAACCGGCGGGATCAAATGGAGCTTTGTGTAGGAATATAAGCAAGCCAACGCGAATGCCTAGTTCCGGAGCGTGTTTTACTCGTGTAAGTTTGAGCGATTTAAAGGAACGAGATAAGATGTGGATTCGTTTTTTGGATTCTTCCTTTCTCTAGCTGGGTCAATCCGGGGGGGAAAAGGTGCTGAAAATGTGAATTTCATTCCTTCATTCGCTGCTATTACAAATGGTATGGTATCTAGTATTCAGCACATAGTTAGCGATGGTACTTTGCATGGAAATTGATTTGAGTGGGGTTTGAAAATAACCGATATGCTAATCGGGCCTTCGAGAGTTGGTGGGTGGTCACTAACGTGAATGATCATCACGATTCGCTTGACGTAAATAGATTTCCTTTTTCGGACATTTCTTTGTCCTGCAACAAGTCCGAACGAAATCGACATTCTTTCTTTTCATTTCATTCCATAACAGCTGTGGAAAATTGATCCCAATTATATTCTGATTGAAATGTCTCGCAATGTACTTGCCCCAAGCGATTGCATGTACCAACAACCGGTGTATTCAGGAGCCAATCAGCCGCAATTCATTCATAAAACTAAATGACCAACGATGTATCAAAGTAGCAACGATGCGATAGGCAGACGAAAAAAAACACTCCTCAACTCAAGTATGCAATGAAGCAAAACAAATCATGGTTATGAAGCTACAGAAGAAAAAAAAAAACGAGATCAATAATTTATTGTAATAACCATCATTAAACTATTCGCTTAAGTAGACGACTGTTTGCACAAAGATGTTGCTTGAGTCACTTTTTTGTTGTTGTTTCTGCTGTTGTCGTCATGCTCGCCAAGTGTCGTTTGATGGCTCGGAGGTAATTACCTCAGACCCCGCGTTGCAAAACGATGAGAACAAGACATTAGGAGACCTGGTGCAGGGAGGAAGCCATCTGGACAGAAAACGAGGTACCGTTTCAGCACGTTTTTTTTTTGTTGTTTGGTCTGACTGCTGGAAGCAGAATTGGAAATTACCTTTTAACCGAAGGAAGTGCAGGAAACTAGATATGCATACGATATTGATCTGGGATAGGGTAATTTTCGAAAGCCTAATGGGAGCGATGATCGTGCAGGTTTTTCCTCCTCTGGTAATGGTACTGATGGAAACTATAATTTTCGAATTTAAATCAACAAAACGGTCAAAATGTTGTTGACTCATTTTGCGCCCGGAGGTGATCAGCATACGATCGGTGTTGAAGTTGTTAGCTTGAATCGAGAGTTGAGCGATGTTTTTAGCAGCCAATTTCCCACCTTCATTCGATTACGTCAGCCAGTCCGACAGAGTAATAACAATTTTCCGACTTAATGATGCTTGAACGGGAGCCCGAGTGTAACGTTTATGTAAAACATATTATGCGACTCGAATCGGACCCCGGTGCCCCGGTGATCGATTTCGGCGCGGGTCGTTATTGGAAGTTGAACCGTTTTGAAAAATTGAACAGTGTGAAAAATCGAACAACTTCGAGTTGTGAGTTCGGTGGACGATGGCAGGGGAATGGGGTCGCACAATTTACCGAGCACCGGAACCGAGTGCCCTTGTTGATGTACTGCCTCGCCTCTCTGCTCTATCCAAGTGGTGTGCCGAAGAAGATGATTGAAACAAACTGCATCCGCTTTATTTTTGGGTAATCAAGTTCTGTGGTTCGTAGGAACGAAGGTCTTTAGCTGATCCTAGAAGGAGAGTAAAAGTAGATATAGTCTTTCCTTGTATTCTTCCATACGCGGGGTAACGGTCTGTGATGATGTTGTTTTGAGAAGGAAATAATTTCTCATCACCATGAGGCTCTAGGAGTAGACAGCACTTTTTTTTTGCTAGAACAAAGTTGTTAAGAGAAAGTATTGATAGTTCCGTTAGCGCACGGCAGACTGTGAAAATTGAATAGAAGTAGTTTGAATTGACCGGAGGGCATTGTGGGGTAGCATTTTGAAACAAACACACAATCTTTTGCCAAGCATCCCTATGCGGAGTAGGTCAAGGCAGGAACGAATCCACCAACTTGACTGGCAAAAGAATGTGCGCTTGATCGTGCTCATATACTACCGATAGCTTAAATAGTTCTAACGAACTGTCTATTCACACTCCCAAATAGCCTACATGGGAGAGAAACTATCTCCCGCTCATTTGGGTTTATTTTTGGCATATGACTTCCCAAGTAACATTGCCTAAACCATCCAGCTTTATTAATTTGTATTAAAGTTTAATGAAAGCCACTAGAAATCAATTCGGTTTTATTATGGCAGTAAGAGATGCCAATAGCTTTCAAATTTTAGTCAGGTTTATAAGAACCTACCCAGCTTCTTTACAACGATCTTCAAACCTTGACTTCTAAAATTCCTTTTACGCTTATCAAAGGTTTTATTTCGACTTTATTAACTCATAACATGTACTTTGGTACTCATTCATATAATCTTATTATGGTCGGTTGAAAAAGCATTTAAAAACCATTTTGCCTCCAGTAAATGAATGAAAATGATATCGCTCATATCGAAAAAGCAGTGGTTGGTAACCTAGCTGCCGTAGAGCTGGGTGATATCATTCAATTTCAAATGTCACTTTTCCTTTTGATTGAATCAAAACACAACTTTCCAAAATTTTCGATAACGTAATAACGGGTACGTATCGGTAGCTGTGTTGTATCGGATTTGTTGGTAGGCTTCTCCCTTGGCAAAATAAATGATTTTTTTTTTGAATGAGCAAATATTTTCCCGTTAGTTTAAAAACAAAACCAGAAGGTTAGCATCTACCGAATTATTCCTCAACCATGTCGGTTTTGATTTTCTTCGACTTATTGACATTGAGGCAAGAATCAAGCAGAATAAACGATGCTATCAATGTTGCACTTAATATTCCTAATTGAAATAACCGGAAATCTGGGGAAAAAGTTTCTGATTATTAAATATAAAATATTATTGGAAAAATCAGTGGGGTTGTGTTTAATACACGGCCGGTTGACTTATACTTCTTTCAACCGTTCGATTAGTTTAGTTAGTTTTGTAAAGCTTTTTTTCACGGCGATATTACTGTCTCCTAAAAGTTGAGTTTTCAAATCATCATGTCTCTTACAAAGTTGTACTCAAACAAGTTGTCCGTCTTGTGGTGATAATTTCGAAGTTCCAAACTTTACCGCAAAGGCAGCGCTGTTGGTAACTCTTGAACAAAACACGATAGAGGGCGATGTCAAAGGCAAGTTTGTAGGGAATACACAATTTTTCAAGCTCTTCATTCGACCATGATAGAGCTTTTTTTTGTGCTCTAAATTAGGGTGTCTCTAAGAAATTAGTTTTTTTTTTTTTCATTATAACTTTCTTGTTCCTTATTTTGAGAAAAAGTCATCTTCAAACAAAATATAGAAAACTATATATTTTTGCTGAACAGAGTTTTGAATACAACTTATCATTCAAAAGATACGGGTAGTTTTAACTAGAAACATTTTTTTTTCTTCTTTTTTTTCTTTTCCACCTTATGATTGCTGAGGTGAGAATTCACCAGAAAATCATAAAAGAACTATTTTAATGTGTATCAAGGAACATAATACTATTCAAATGAGCCCGGGTACACCTTATGTTTTTCATTAAAATTGCCCCTTACTTTTGAACAAAAACTTTGTTCGGCAAAAAAATTGCCTAATTTTTTTACTATACTTACTATATAATACTCTAACAATTGAAAGTAAAAAGATGGAATGAAAAAACTTATTTTATAGAGGCATTCTAATCTACACCAGCAAAGTGATGATGATGTGATGTGATAAGAACCCTACATCAGTGCGAGGATTACCTATGGCTGCAGGACTATTCTCAGCAGGTTGTTCTGAGAGAATAGTCTACGTGATGGCTTGTTGTAGCAGGGTCAGTCGATCTCAGTGAGGACCTGAAGGCCGCGTGTCTTTGCATGACAAAAGACTGGCGACTCCACGAACCCTTGTCCAATCAATAAATCCTTCGACTGCCTTAGGCTACCCCCTAATCCCCGTTATATAGTTGTTATAGGAACAGTAGAATTTTATAGCATAAATGATTCATAAGAAATTTTGACGGCTATACTGATCCTGAGATTCAATTAACATATTTATCTTTGTTTTGTGTAGTAAATGTGCTGATATTTTGCAAAGTTCTACTGTTCCTAATAAAATAGTTGTGAGCAATAATAATGAGGAAAGATCTCACCAAAATATTCACAATTGAAATAACATAAAGCATATCAGTCTCTATGTTGCATCATAAAATCAAAGAATAATACTTTCAATCGTATCTTCATCTGCATGTTATTTGTATAGAACTCATTTGCTTTAAAAGGCTGATACAATATAGAATGGATCAAATACTTAAATGCATATGCTGTGCTGATTCTTTAAAAGGTGTCTCTTTTGTTATATACTAAGATATCATAAAAGACACAATTACTATTTATTCATATTTCAATTTCGAATAATGTACATGAAATTCTACTCTAGAAAAATTCAATTACTTGACCATGTAAAAAGCAGCTACAGTTAGTCAATGCACTTTCAACCGTTTATTTACCGAAAACTCAACCTACACACTCAGATTTTTTTACAGAAATCTGTAAAGTTTTACCGAATTCTCAACAGCTGAACGTTTGGTAATCCGATTTTACGGATTTCGGTGAAAATTTACAGATATCTGTTAAAAAATTACCGGATTTCGGTAAAATTTTACCGAAATCCGTAAAATTTGATTACCGAACGTTCAGCTGTTGAGAATTCGGTAAAACTTTACAGATTTCTGTAAAATAATCTGAGTGTGTATCTTTTGACATAACGTAAGTCAGGTGGGCCAAAACTTACAACGAAAAAAATATTGTGAAGGGATGTCCCTTATCTACACCAGTAAAATAGCTCCAAACTAAAGAAGTGCACAGATGCCGGACGGTCCAGTTGTGAATGAACAGCCTAAAGCGTGTTTTATTGGCTTCTTTTGCGTAACTGTACAGTATTTAGTTTTCAACTAATAAATAAAGTTTGTACGGAATCACATTGCACCTCTTTTAAATGGCTGTATCATTTTACCCGTTGAGTATTTTTTATTGGGGAAAATTAGTTCAATGTATATTTGTTTACGCTGTGTAAGTTTCACAAGCAGATGTGCAAGCGTTGCGAAGATGGAGTCGGATTCCGTATTATAAATTTCCCCGTTCACAGCCATTCCGAAGCGAAAGAAGAGCGGCTTTGACATCCCCTTCTCGCTGATTGTCAGCCACAGCAGCACCTTCTTGGGGAACTTGGTGTGTGAAATGAATTTCACCTTGGAGCTCACTTCCTTAGGGAAGTAAAATACGAAGTGCCCTGCCAGTCGTTGACATCCAGGGTGAGATAGGTCTCGTCGTCCATCACCATCGCCACGTCGTGATTCACCGGAAAATCGAGTTGACCATCTTATTTAGCCGCTGCTGCTGCGTCATTGCCTGCAGCTCCAAAACCAGTGGACGTGACTTCCGCTTCCTGACATGTATGTTCATGTTCGCCAGGTACTTTTTCACTATTAAAAAAACTAACCCCCTGCACTCGGGGTTCAGGCTTTCGTCCGGAACCGGGCTTTCTTTCGATGTTCTGATTGTTGTCTAATAGTGACAAGATATTGTAGATGCCGGAACGAGCGTATCCGGCGTCCACAAAGTGCCGCACGATGTCCGCTTTTGACGTGGAGGGATGCCGTTCTTTGAACGCGCACACTTCTGAATGGAGTTGCTTCACTGTTTTTTCCATCACGGTTAGAGTTCGACTGATAGAGCTGTCAAAATATTGTCTGCTGACTCATGGGTTACTATGATTGATGCTGCATGGGTAGTTTTGTCAGTGCGGGTGAAGGGAACCCATTAAAAATCGGTAATTTTTGTCCATTTTTTTAATGCAAACGTTGAATACGATTCCACAGTTATTAGTTGAGAGCTTTGTATGCCAGCTACCATTTTTGTGTTAGTATGATTATGTGGCAAGTACAATCATACCCTATGCCCAGGGAGTCGAGAAATTTTACTTAACAAAAGATTCCTAGACCAGACCTGGAATCGAACCCAGCCACTACCAGCATGGTTTTGTTTTGTAGTCGTCGCATAACTGACTGAGCTAGGGGAGGACCCAATCAACTTGCTATATCAAGTAACTTGTTGCGTAGTGTGAACGTACTTATAAGGGAAGGTCCATAAGTTATGTCACGCAGTAAGAAGGGAGGGGGGGTTTGGGAAAACGTGACGATACAAAAAAAATTGAAGGTCCATACATAAAACGTGACAAGGGGGGTGGAAGGTGGTATAAAAAGTGATTGTTTTGCGTGACATAATTAATGGACGTTCCCTAAGAGATGAGTATGGAGTAGTTTGATTAAACGAGAACATAAGTGCGTAGTGAATGATTATCGAGTTATTTCCATAAAATGCATTATTTTGAAAAGAGAACTACTTGCTGTATCGAATCCCTTTGGAAAACTTATCTAAAAACTGACTGAAAGTTAATTGTTCCGCACAAAAAGACATGTAATTTGTGATTCGATATATTTAAAAAGTCCATTAACGGCTGCAAAGGTATAGCATGGGATGATTACATTTCTCCAGTTCGAACGAAATCTCGAACCTTCTTCTTGATGGAGCCCATCAGCGCCCGCACAGTGGAAACGGACACGGAATCACATTTCTTCCATTTTACCCGTATTTGCTGGATGTCCTTGACTGCCCTGCCACTTCTTCGAAGTCGCTGCTTTGAAATTACCCAGTATTTTTCGATTGGTCGAAATTCATCCATACCTCTGGCACCAAATTCGCGAGTTCGAATCTCACCCCCGGGCAAGTTACGAAAATATCCTGAGGTATTTGAGTGACTATCTACCCGAGCAAAGAATTATACCAAATTGATAACAAGTTCTAATACCAGGTTATCATTTTTTGATCACTGAATATGTTATCATTCAGGCTGAACAAACAGCCAAAATTACAAAATGAATAGCAAAAAAATACTCGTTGAATATCATAATAATAACTTATTTTGTTATCACTGCGAACAACTTGATAACAAATCCTTTATTGTAAGCAAATTTATTGAAATACTATCAAATTATATTATCATTTTGAAGCGAATTTCTCATGCTAATACCTGAAAAAAAAAATATTTTGATTAAAAGCAACATTTCTTGTTCAAATATGCTGGAAATATTAATAGTTTTATAATTCAACTTATAACTTTCATAAAAAATGATAACTAATGACAACAAAATTTGCCAATGGTTATAACTAAATTTGTTATACAATAACAGCGGAAATCAAAGCGATAACTGGGATAACAGAACTTGTTACTTATATGATATCAGCTTGTTATTTTCCTATGCTAGGGTAGCCCAGGGCTGAAAATCTCGATAATTATGGAATAAAAAAAAAGGTTGTTCCGCACCGTTCAAAAGTTGGCTTTGAACCTTCTGACCACATCTCGGATCGAAAGACCGGGGTTGGCTTCAACGCACCTTAACACCTCACTGCGCAGCTGATGATCGCTGGTTCCAGTTTTTTCGTAGGTCAGCTGATTCCTTTCACATTTAGACAAACTGTTGTTTTTAGCATCTTCAGCATCTTCAGCATTTTAGCCAGCTTTGGACGCAATCTTTTTTCGTCTTTCGTGTTCCATTTGATGTTATTTCTGAACGCGATCGACTACTTTGATCAAACTTGCACCAGTTGTTATCCGTAGAAGTGTTAACAAACCACTGTCAAAAATAATCGTTTACCAAAACCTAGGACAGGACCTGCCAGCTGTTAGTGCAAAAACAAAACCATTTAGCTGTCAAAAAAGACCGTTTTTTATTGGTCGCTGTGACAACCGCCTCTACTGCCTCCGTTGAGTTACGTTACAAGCAGTCAGTTTGTTGTTGGTTTGGCGGTGTTGCTAGTCACTGCTTTTTCACTTTTTTCGTTTGTGACAACTGAATTATTTATTTGAATTTTTAATATCATCCTTTTCTTTCCTGTAAGGCAGTTTCTTATTCGTAGAACCGCAAATTCACGAACCTCTCCATTTATAATATTGACAATTGTTAAACGTTTACTTTATTGAATATTACCAAGTATTAAAATAATATCGACGAATTTTGATTATATTTTTAATTACATTATTTTCAATGGGATTACTGTGTAAACATATCTGGCAACACTGGAGCGACCCCCGTATCATAGCAATCATAAATTTATAAGACGTCGTCTCTCTCTGAGCTAGAGGCTAGAGATCGGAAGGTCAGACTACGCGTGCATTGGGAGCTACTTACATCCGTGTCTTGTTCGTCTGATGGTCCGAGGTGTAAAGAGGCAGAGTCTACTTCGTGTGCATCCAAGTGCCTCTGTAGAGAAAACCGAAGAGCGAGAAATTGAGAGAGAGGGCCGATGGTGGCTGTCTCATGAGAGTATCGTTTGACGCAGGGGTGAACACGAGCGACTCTCGAATGAACTCTCAATCATCAGGGAGTTTATAATAATAGGGTGACCAATACCCACAGGCAGGTCCTGTCCTAGCCCAAAACTAGAAGCGTGCTAGTGGTGCACGAGGGGCGTACCAATTTACTTATAGTCAACCTTTATTAAGGTCAATTTTTTCTATTGAGGCTATAATTTGGAGTGTTCGTACGCCTCTTCAGAAAGTTTATAAAGTTCTACCAAAAACTCAACGCAACCCGCAGAGGCTACCAGCCGCGAGCTTAATTATATCGGGATATGTACACCCAAAATAGAAAAGCAAGTTTGAATTCCGATTTTGTATGATTTTGATTAATTTTTCGCTGGTGGGCAAAATCGCAACATATTAATTTGCTCCACTAAATTCGATGTGTACTTAAGGTGGTGTAGTGTACAAGGTGATTAGCGTGAGATTGGAAATCGATAGTGTATCATGTAAAAATAAACTGCATTGCTTAATTTATTTCATAAAACGCTGTGTGGATCAAACCGCTGGGTAGCTCAGTGGTTACCCGTTCTGCTTACTGAGCAGATGGTCGGAAGTTCAATCCCAAACACGCCCGCTTTCTTGCTGTTTGTCACTTGCCTCTTTCTATCACCACTAGATTTAAATAAAAAGTAGTTTACTGTGCTTTCATTGATCGCATCACTTACCACAGTGAATCCATGATCAATAAACAACCTGCCTCACTAACACAAATCAATCCTTCCCTTGACAATTGTGGAGACGCAGAGGTAAACGCGGTCTCTAACCAACGATTGTCAAACTAATCATCCTTCCCCCCTCCCCAAAAACCGCGAGGACGTGGCCGGCACCGTTACTGACACCAGAATGAAGTGCAGGAAGAGGATCAAGACAGAGAAGGAAGTACCATCGGCGATGAAGCAATTGATGGATAAGTTCAACCAAGGATGGTCCCAATCGTATAAAAAATCATTCGTTGCACGCTCTTCTTAGATTCAATAGACGGACACAATGAGAGGTTCTGCTTCACCTCTCAAACCGAAAACTGATGGGCCAAGGTAAATTTTGAATGAACATAGCATGAACTTCGTCGCTGTATGCGTGTCAATTGTATGCATGTTAATCACTATCTGCTTGTACAATTTATTGATGAATTTCGTTCGTTGGCTTCTGTTGGTGATTCATTTTTGTTTCCTGATTTGATTTTGTGCTAAAGCTTGAAGCTACCGATCGGATCACTTGGTGAATGTGTGGTACCACGTTCAAAGCAAAAATGAATCGGAAGCTGAAAAACACAGTGTAGCCAGTAAATACAGTGGTATAAACAGACATTAAAGGGTGTATTCGATAAAAATGGCACACAGAAAATCTTCTGTAACTTTTGAATCGTGTGAGTAAAAAACCTAGAAATTTGAGTAGATCTTATCCATAATGTATTATTTACATCCGCCAAGTTTCATAGTTATACATTCAGTAGTTCCAGTCATGTCGTCGAAACAAGAAATTGTCCGTGAGAAAATTTTGTGCACTCACAATCAAAATCCAGGGGCGTCCCACCGGTGGATTGCTAAAAGGCTTGGAATTGCAAATACAACTGTGTCTCGTGTAATAAGAACCTTCAAGAAGCGTCTGAGTGTCCAAAGGAAGGAAGGGAGTGGTCGTAAAAGTGGTCCCATCGACAGTAAAATGGCCAGGAAAGTCGTACAACAATTCAAGAACCGTCCAAACATGTCAATTCGAGATGTCGCTAAAAAGTCTAAGGTGTCAGTCGGTTTTGTGCAGAAAACCATGAAGCGTGCTGGGTTACATGTTTACAAAGTGCAAAAAGCCCCAAACCGGAATGAAAAACAAAACATCACTGCGAAAACCCGCGCCCGGAAACTTTACACGAAGCTGCTCACCAAATCCGGTTGCATCGTGATGGATGACGAAACATACGTCAAGGCCGACTTCCGTCAACTTCCTGGGCAAGAATATTTCGTTGCCAAGTCGAAGTTCGATGTTCCGGAGGATGTTCGAAAGAAGAAACTATCGAAATTTGCAAAGAAGTTTCTAATCTGGCAGGCGATTTGCGGATGTGGTGAAATAAGTGCTCCCTTCATCACTTCCGGAACAATAAACGGTGCGATTTACACGGAAGAGTGCCTTAAGAAGCGTCTCTTGCCATTCATTAAGAAGCACAAAGGATCAACTCTGTTTTGGCCTGATCTAGCATCCTACCACTACGCTCGAAACGTATTGGAGTGGTACCGAGCCAACGGAGTCAATTTTGTGCCAAAGGATATGAACCCACCAAATTCACCGGAACTTCGTCCAACTGAAAAATTCTGGGCAATTATGAAAACGAAACTTCGCAAACATCCCAAAACTATAAAAACAGAGCTAGAATTGAAGAAAATTTGGGTTAAAACAACAAAAACACTGGGAAAATCGGTTGTACAAAATTTGATGGGTGGAGTGAAAAGGAAGGTGCGGGCATTCGAGATGGGAGACGAAATTGAATAAAACAAATGTTGTAAATCAAAGACTCATTAGTAGTTCTTCATTCCCTGAAAATTTCAAGAAAATCCGATAATCAGTTTAATTTTGATGAGTATATATGTGTGAATGCCATTTTTATCGAATATACCTTTATGTAGCAACTAATCGCCACATGTTAATATAAAGTGACATGTGTTCCTTTAAGCCAGTATTTTCTGTTTTTGGTAGATACTGATGATGGCACAGGTTACTTAGTTGGTAATGGTACGGCATTACCAACCCGGATGCAGTGGAATCCCTGTCCGGTAAAGAAGATTTTTCACATGTCACATTACAAAAAGGTACGCATTCTTTTTGAAATAGAAAATAAACGAATGTTTGTTCAACAAACGATAATCTACGCTTTGAATCATCAACCCTCTTCAATTGAATTCAAGTCAATAGTCCTGAGAAAAATTGTCACGACTTATCGGATACGTGTGGCAGGACAATTAAAAAATCTAATAAAGTAGGCTGATTTTTCCCAGACAGTACATACTTGACAAAACTTCCAACACTGTCATTTGAACTAAAAGACAACGAAAGATTCTGTTCGTCTGTTCTCTCTTCTCCGAATCATCGAATTATCATCGTCGTATTTCTATAGCCACTCAATCAACGAAGAGGGAATCACAAGTGGGCAGAGCTGTTGTCCATGATGGTGGAATGAAGTAATCTACAAAACGTCTAATCTTGTTCACTCACTGAATTCTTGCGTATGACGCCTATACCGATACATTTAACGATGTTGTTGTTTCAAGTACGGATAACAATAAATAATTGTCGCCGTTTTTTTCAGCAGTCACCAACACTGAGTGCAACATCAAAACATCGTGGACATCAACGAGAACCTTCCACACTAAAAGTTAATTTTCATAAATAAGCTTTCACTCGTTTCGAAACGTTCATACTGCTATTAATCAGGTGAAATGCTATCATTACACCTTTTTGTATAATGCACGAAATGAATTTCAGGAATCGCTAGCCAATCACTGTTTATTTTTTAGCGTACTCGTGCATGATGATGTTGCTGCTGGCATGAGCAATAATAATTTATTCATCCCGAAATTAAAATTAAAGGTTGTGCCGAGAGTTATGACTTCTTACTCATTAATCAAGCAGCTTCTCACGAGTCATCATGGTATAGGGAGATCAACCACGGATTCAGTAGCAGCTCTTCTCAAAAATACAGGTTCGAAACACATGTCAGAGACATTAAAAAAAAACCTTGGACAACTTTATGTGGTTGCGCTTTTTATTCAATAACATTTTGAGTCGATAAAGTAGATCTGCCAGTCATTCATGCAATCATTAGAAAGACGTTTCTTTGTAAGTTGTGAAGAAAATGTTCGCAGCTCTTTGTATTGTTTTCCTACAAGGCACGAATGTTCTTTCTGTGTCAACAAATGCTTCGTTCTTTTGACAGTTGCACGTGTGCCATTAATTATGAAGGTATCTTCTCAAAAACAACAAATCAGTTTCGTTGCAGAAAACAACGAATAGATTCGTTAGTACTACCATCGATTTTGTAGTATAAACTTCAATTATGTTTCAGTGTATGAATTTCATTCTTTCAAAAACAAAACATTGGGGAATGAAAACCAACCCCTGAATTTTAGAGCATTTGTAACATTTCCTTAAAACAATTTTATCAACTATTCAAAGTTTTGCAGATATTTCTCAGATTCACTCAAACAAGCATTACGATAGCACACTGGTTCCCAACCTTTTCAGCTCCACGCCCTTTTGTGAACAATTGGATGTCTCGTGGCCCCTCGAAAGTACCGTGAATGAATTTCGTTGAGATAAACAAAAACAATTGATTTGATCTGTTACTGTTAGATATTCGTTTTATTTCAAAATAACATGTCAATAACAGGAAACAACTGATTCAGTGCGATTGTTGCACCTGCTTTGAGCAACCAGTTTCGTAATACGGGGCTGTGTTTGCGACAATGCCAATCTCATATCATCCTCAACGTTCAATCTGTTTCTGGTCTTGGTCTTTATTTGGAGAAGAGTTGAAAATCCGCTCTCGCTGAGTACGTAGAAGCAAACGGGACAAGGATCTTCAATGCCAGCAAAGGCAACTTTGGGATACGACTCGTACATGATGATACACCAGAACTGGTTCAAATCTCACGGAACAAACCACAGATGAGGAATCATTTCTCGGGTCTAAATATTCATCCTGTATTTCGTCAGGAAGACTAGCCACATCCAGCGAAGAGGAAAACGGATTCCGGACTAAAGCAGCATCTTCGTGCGTTAGCCGGGAACGTAGCGCTCAAATTGTTCATCCAGCGAGTCAAGATGAGAAATAATTTCGATTTCAAAACCGAATCCAGCTCGTTCGCTCCTTTGTCAGTCGTACTGCTGAGCCTATCGAACATGGCAACATTTCTCAGAACTAACCTTTCGGCGCCAGTTTTTCAGCTTTGCCACGAATGCTTGAAGGTTGTCTTGCGTGAATTAGATTGGTTTGCTTTCCTGTAGCTTCAAGTTCAGTGAATTCAGATGTTCAAAAATATCTGCTAGGTAAGCAAGGCGCATGTGCCAACCATCGTCACTGAAATTAGCAAGCAAGTCGTTTTTCCCTTGATTTTCAAAAACATTTTGATCTCGTCCTTCAATTCAAAACTCGGTTGAGAACATTCCCTTTCGACAACCAGCGCACGGCAGTGTAGAAAACAAGAACCTCATGATTTGCATTCATTTCTTTGCAGAGTTCTTTGAATAAACGAGTGTTTAGAGCCCCAGATTTAACATAGTTCACAATTTTGATGACCGAATCAAGTACCTGTAACAATGGTTCCGGCAGGTCTCT
Source organism: Aedes japonicus (assembly GCA_034211315.2). Lineage (NCBI taxonomy): Eukaryota > Metazoa > Arthropoda > Insecta > Diptera > Culicidae > Aedes > Aedes japonicus. The sequence continues at coordinate 95,219 of JASCZW010005406.1, read as the reverse complement.
GCTGGCAAGGGCATATCGATGAATCATGCAATGAATACCTTTGGCTGTGGAGCAAGGTCTTTGACCTTTTTCTGAAATCCTGATTTCTTACCAAGCATTGCTGGAGCGCCATCGGTGCAACCCACCGACTTTTTCCCACTGTACGCCACCGAGATTCAAAAAATGTCTTTGATTTTAGCCGTAGTATCGAATGCGCTTTTGTAGAAGTTTCCAAATCGCTACAGCGAAGAAACTCTTCCTTCAAATCGCCGAGTGAACGTGCCTCGCAAGTACCATGCAGCACACGTGAGCTGACATCCGTAGATTCGTCCAGCTGAATTGCAAACAAAGTGGACGTATATGATTGCTTCCAAATTTGCACTTCAACATCTGCAGACGGGATAATCGACACGATTCGCCTGATAATCGGCGCTGTCCGACAGTGCGACTGGCCGCATTTTGGCTGCACCGTCTCCCCGGGAACTGAACTCACCATTTTCAGCATGCTGCGCTTGATGAGAGTTTCTCCGATTGAAGTGGTGTATCGTCATTTTGCAATTTCCAATGCTGCCTCATATGATGCCTGCACAACTGCAGTACTTTTGCTGCTGGATGCTACCTGTGCATCCAATCGCTGCCGTTTGAGGCCGAAGCCTCATGGCGTCGAAAAAATGCCACATCCCGGTGTTATGCTCGGAATGCTTCGTGTCCAAATGTCGCTTCAGTCTTGACGAGGTTTGCATTCGGTGATTCGAACACTCGACACAACGCTGCGTAATACACACCGGGTGTGGGTTATATCGACTCGCGTTAACCGTGGGGGATCGTAATCCGTACTCGATGTATTCTTCGGAATACTGTCTTTCTTCTCCATGTCTCGCGACCACCCGCGAGGGCACCGTTAATTTTTAGCGTTCATTTTACGTTCCATGCTGATGGTTATGGTCAAGGCTAAATCACCGATTCAAATGTGCGGTATTTGCAGAAATAATCACTCGTTGTAATCCTCCGACGAAAAACAAGAAAACAAGATCTGAGCAGCAACAATTTTAGTTCCGAAAATTTCAAATCGTGCAAAGTCAATTGATGTGGACTCTTGCACCAGGCATGAACGGCTCAGCACTTCGTTGTACAGAGGGACAGAGCGAAGAGATGCTCATTCATTGCTGCCACTTTTTGACGTTTGATCGTCTTTCTCTCAATCTCAGCACACATGAATTCGCGATGGTTTGCTTTCCGTCTGCCACTAATCTGCCTCTCCTGCTTCAGTTCTTTCGTTTAAGATCGTGCAGTAGTGTGCCTGGATTGAAGTCCAAAATACTCAATTGACTTGCTTGTTGTGCTGGGGAGTGTTGCTCTCGCGGCAGAGAGCCGACGCATAAAACAGAAAACTATTTTGTTCTTCCTTTTTTCTCCCTGTTCGAGAGTTGCAGACGTTGGATGTCGGAAAAGCCAGCGCTGCTCATGATGCAGTACACATGGAGACGCGAAGATATACCATTCTTGATTGCCATCTTACACTTTCAACCAAAGCGGACTTGTCAAACTTTTCAAAAGGCGCATTACTAAACTAGCGGAAAAAGATTAAATTCTTTGTTTAAAAACCAAGTTACCTTCGCGGCCCCCCGAGAGTGCACCGGTTGGGAAACCCTGCAATACAAACATCCATTGTTTTCTCCTTGTTCAATGTCGTTGTTCGATGTAGCAGCAGCATCAAACGGATAAGTAACGCAAAAAGCATATGACGTGCTCTTAATCGACGTTTAAGTATCAGAGTTCCAATCTACATTGAGATGAAATGCTTATTTTGAAAGTACAAGTATGAGTACGTAAAAATACATCAACATTTCAACATTAATCCACTCTTTTGTACCTCTGAATAACACTCAGACTTAATCTGATACGTATAATAACATCACCCAGAAAAAAAACTGACAACCTCACTCAGGAAGACCATTTCCCTATCTATGACGAAAAGTTTTTTGACTTGCCTGTCTGTCGCTTCCTCCGTGCGCCACTCAGCCGCCACCCGACACCGACATCGCCGACGGGTGTCACTTCCCGTTTCGGTTAATTAGCAAATTGGCTAACACTCTAACTCATCCGCGCGCCACAAACTGCAGGATAACATCAGCCAGTTGTCTGATTATGTGGCCACCTCGAAACTCCGTCCCAAGCGCCATCCCACCTTCGTCGGAATGCAGGAAACAGTTCTCCAGTTCCTTCCCACCGAAGCGCAAATTAAATTTATCACTTTAGAAATTTGGATTGATTGAGAGTTAGTTTGCGAACTGTCAAACGGTGGATGAAATTTCTCGCTCTGTGGGCAGATTCCGAACCAAAGATATGGCATTCAACACCAACGGCGTGCGTGCTCGTCTTGCTCTCAGCTGAATTAGTTGCTTATGACCAGGTTGGTAGTAAAACGAGGGAAAATCTTAACTTTTGTCACCTGCTTGGCCAGACAGAACCAGCCGCCAAGGTAAACCTTTGCGTGAGCGATGCTATTGTTTGAGTTAGCACATTGCAATCTTGGAGGAGGCGAAGACATTCGTGACCCAAAACGACCATTTTCGGTAGACGTTCCACCGGAGAATTGCTACATTGCGTGCCAGAAAACGCACGTCAACGGTGAAATTGCTGTCGAGATTGTTGTTTGTTGATACGAGGAAAGTTTAACTGCGGTATAAAAAACGTGTTTGCTCGATAAATCCATTCATGTTTTAAGTTTCGTTTATTTGCTGGTAAATACAAACAAACAATGGTTCCAATTTCTAGGGAACGAAAGTTGTCAACACTTCGAGGCAATGCACGACTTTTTAAAAAACGGGAAAAAAGTCCCAATGTTTGAACAGTTTACGATCTGCAAATGCGATTACACCGACTTCTCAATTTTAGCCATCCGCATCAAGTGCAACTGCAACAACAAAAACCTTAACCAACCCAGTTTCACTGATCGTCCGCAATTTGCACCCGCCAAGTCCATTCCAAAGGTACCTCCAGAAAATTTCAATTTTCCACCTCATTTCTGCGTTGCATCACCACTTTCGTCCCAAGCCCCTGTCATTATCTTCTGATCGAGGCTCATTGCTTTGAGTGCCTCTCCAATCGGCGCTGGCTGCTTAAAACAGTAGTGTTTTCCATCCATGGTTGAACTCTCCGGCAAGTCAACTGTCGATCAATGCAGAATTACCCATATAATGCCTCCAGATGTGAGACCGTTTCGATTACAATGTAGTGACAGATGTTAATAACTTGTGTTCCCACTCTTTGCTCTCCATCTCGGCTTCCACCATTCATTCATCATTCCTGGCGGTTGTGACTTCTTTACTCAATTTACTTCAGATGGCTTTGTCTTATCCGCTTCCTCCTTCGGTTGGTTGTCGACGGTGGAAGAACATGTACGAGATATGATGTGTGAATCTTCCCACCAACATAGAGGTTGGTAGTTATGCGCACTTAAATATTATGATATAGCCCAATTCCTCTCGCTTTCGGTTGGAATGAGGAGTGCCATTTTCTCGCTGCTTGATAATCGCATCCATCAACCTCATGGTAATCCATGAAGGAATTGCTAGTTGATCTTCAGTCCGATGGTTCTGTAGGTTACTGTTTTGAAATGTGAACAGAAGTCAGGTGAGTCATTGAGGTTGATACACATGAAAACAAAGAATGCAACATTTTATGCAATATATTTTTTGGCTATAGAGAAGAAATGCTACATTGACTGTGTGCAAAAATCTAACATATAAAATTGTTTGTAAAGGCTGTTCATACCAAAATCTGGACAAAGTTGCTGTTTCTTAGTCAAATCACTATGATATGGAATGAAACTTGTTAGGTACATTACCAATACATAGACAAACGTGAATCACACACATTGTTTACAAAAGCGCATTCTGTATTCAAGATGGCGCCATCTGAACTAGCACGCAGGAAATCTATCTTGCACAATTATTTGGAAAATCCCAGTTCTACTGTTCGATTCATCGCAAAATCGATAAATGTGTGAAAATCAACTGTTGCAAATGTAATTAAACGTTATAAAGAGGGTCTTACTGTCGAAAGGAACGCTGGAAGTGATGGTGACAAAGTAACACAAGGAGAGAGAAAAGAGTCCTTGCTGCTTTTCAGGCAACACGCACAGTTGCGAAAAAGTGCAAATGTCAACCAGTTTTGTGCAAAACCTGAAGTCTAAAGCTGTGTTAAGATCATGCAAAGCTCAAACATACCCAGATACTAACGCAGAGCAACAAAAATCGGTAAAAACACGCTCCAGAAAGCTTTATGAAAAACTTCTCACAGAATTCCATCGTGTTGTCATAGATGACGAAACATACTGCTTCAAAAAATTCAAATATCTCTCGGAAACGGAATGTTACACTGCAATTAGCCGGAGAGATGCCCTTTACCTTACCTTACCAATCAGACTAAGGCCGGCGTGGCCTCTGCTGTACACAGCTGGCTGTTACTCGCCAGCCTCGCTGTCTGCGGAGTTTCCGCAGGTCGCCTTTTACTTGATCGATCCACCTTGCTCGTTGCGCGCCTCTTCTTCTTGTACCTGTCGGTTCGTTTTCGAGAACCATTTTCACAGGGCTATCGACCGACATTCTTACGACATGCCCAGCCCATCGTAGTCGACCAATTTTTGCGATGTGTACGATGGGACGTTCTCCCAGCAACTGGTGCAATTCGTGGTTCATTCGCCTCCTCCACGTTCCGTCTTCCATCTGCACTCCACCGTAGATGGTACGCAGCACCTTCCGTTCGAAGACTCCAAGGGCGCGTTGGTCCTCCACTAGCAATGTCCATGTTTTGTGGCCGTAGAGAACTACCGGTCTAATTAATGTCTTGTAGATGGTCAACTTTGTGGTTCGACGAACTTTGTGCGATCTTAGCGTCCTTTGGAGTCCAAAGTAGGCACGATTGCCAGCCATAATGCGCCTTTTTATTTCTCTGCTGGTGTCGTTATCGGCAGTCTCGATTTCATCACCGTCAATCTGAACTCGTGGTAGGAGGCTAACATTGTCTTCTCGTGAGCCTCTTCCCTTCATGTATTTTGTTTTCAACGCATTAATCACAAGCCCAGAGAGATGCCCCTGAACATTTGAAACGGAAGTATAAAACCAAATTCCCTGAAAAATATCTGGTCTGGCAAGCAACATGTTCTTGTGGGTTAAAATCTCAGATTTTCGTTACCACATGTACCGTAAACACTGAGATTTACCGGCAAGAATGCCTTTAAAAGCAGTTCTTACTTTTGCTGAGAAAACATTCGACTCAATCCTTGTTCTGGCCAGATTTGGCCAGCTGTCATTACGCTTAAGATACAATAACTTGGTATGAGCAAAATAACGATATTCACGTTCCCAAGGATTGTAATCCTCCATATTGTCCACAGCTCCGCCCGATTGAAACATACTGGTCAATGGTCAAGGGAAACCTCAGCAAGCTTGGTGGAGAGGTATCAACGATTCAAGAATTTCGTTCTAAGTGGCTTACTGCTTCGAAAAAAAATTGATAAGGACACCGTGCAAAGATTGATGAAAGAAGTGAATAAGAAAGTGAGCGCAACAGCTTATGGAAATAAATCTATATAAATTTATATGCAGCTGTGTTGGTGATCACATTAATCTATACAATGAAATTGTTTATTGCAAATTTTTTTTTTGTGTCCGGATTTTGGTGTGAACAGCCTTTTGTGTATTAATTTATGAGTGTGAGATTGGCGTCCAAAGATGGTTCATGTAAGGAAAAATAAATGAATCTTAGGACAAAAAGAATCTTCCTTAATCAATGTCTAGTATCTTCATCACTGCGACCATTTTTCAGATCCTTTGTGACATATAATTGTATTATTGTTGGAGATTTCCAGGCAGTGGCTTAACAAGTGTTCCGAATCTTCTTTATAGATGTCACAAAATCGACATGAATTATCTTGAAGTTGTCCCATCAGCTTCGAGTGATAACAGCTTGGACAATGTCTAGTTATAAGGCCTGTATATATGGTTAGATCTTTGTTGGTAAGATCAAGTAATTTGCGAGAAGTTGAAATGTTTGGAGTAATGAACTGCTTTGATTACCTAGCTATAAGAGTGTTCTTCTAGTTTGCTTTCACTTTCAAGCTATCCCAAGCTTTCATCTCTATTCTAAGTAAAGAAGCAGATAAATCTCAAGAGGGTTCAGGTCCTATGAAATGGTGAGATCCGAGGCTTGCTAGTTCATCGGCTCGCCATCGTTTCCATCAATTGCATAATGGCAAAGAACCCAGTACAAATCGAATTGATTACTACAAGACAACCCTGTTGGTTGCCATTTGGTTGAGAAAACATAAATGTTTAATGTGACCGTCACGAAAACTGGTCAGATTTTGAGCGTTAATATCTCAGTCATTTCTAAAAAAAAATTCAAAAGTTTTGCACCAATCGATCGGAAATATTCCTACGCATCAATTTCAACAGAGAACAATGTAGATTTTGTGCCACATAGGGTAAGGAACGTCTTAATCAGGGGTCACTATTTTAATCAGTTGTTAGGAAATATTTCTAAATCTCCTACATTTTCCAAATTATTTCACTTTTAATGATACGATCATAAGCTCTATCTATCGGACTTATGATTCGATGCATAAATCATGATTGATTACCAATTTATTACTGTCATTTTGAAGATTTAAAGTACATCATCTAGAAAACCATCAGTTTCTTACCTGCTGAAGAAGTTCGCTCAAATTTTGCCTTTGTGTATTTTGCATTTAATCGCGTGTACCGGAGAGCATGTCTTCATCAGCTCTCTCTCACAGCTAGGCTTGTTGCCAGAATGTGATGTTGAACATTGAGTTAAATTTATTTCATATTTAGATAATCTGAAATCACTATTTATTTCATGTTTCTTCCAGTCATTAGAGGTTGATCTATACTTATGATTATATTGTCCATCATCTGGCACTATCATATGCAATACAAAAATATGTTTCGGAGCTGTCCAATAGTACACAACGATAAATAATGCTTCGCTGTTGAGCGGCAGCTATGGCATCACTGTTGCTTTTGAGAGAGCCCATGTTTCCTCTCTTCTTTGTTAACCATGGATATAGCGCACCGGTATTGTAACGTGAAGTCTGCTGTCTCTTGCATTTGTTTGTTTTTAAACGAAGCATCCCGTTTGTCGTCACAGTCACTTTGGCTAACATTTGCGTGAGAGTAAATGAAATAAGAAATACACATTGCCAATCTAAAGATCAATGACAAACTAAAAGTTCGGTCGTGTACGTCTGTCTCATAACCTGCTAGTAGACGAGTTTGTGATCGTAGCAATCGACATGTTTTGGTTGATTGTTTTCGAGAGCGGATGGGTAAAACGAAGGAGCGGGTTGAGGAAATTGACGTTTGCAGCAAATCGTGAACTGGTCTATTTCAGTTTGCCTTCGCACACATGCACGGAATCGCACTCATACAATATTGTTAGTTTATGTACAGATTACGGAGCTGAAGAAAACATTTTTTGATCGGAAAGCAATCCGCATGCTTTTAAAAAGTCCCTGCAATTGGGAACTTTATTCCATGGCTATGAAATTTTCTGAGTCTAATGCTCGTTGCTGAAGGTATGTGCCGATAGACCAGAAGTAAGCAGAGGGATTAATGTCTAAATATTGGCAGATCTAATTATAGATTACTTACAGCTTCATCGAATGTCTCAGGTGCTGAATAAACTTCTTGAAACCATAAATGACCCAAAAAAGGAAATGGATGTATAAAATCACTGACTGAATAAAAGTGTACACTGTTTTCGGTAAATTTGTTATAAATCATCTTCATGTGGAGAAATAAAAAAACTGATGAGTTGGGGGCCTAATTGACGACCAGAACATCTGAGTACTAGAAGTTCAGCGAGAAAAAGCTTATTAAAAGTGTTCAGCTGTTTTATCATGTGGCACATATGCATCCGTTTTATTAAATTTTTGGTGATAAACGTTTAATATTTTTTGTATCTTTCTGGAAAGTTCTAGGTTATTCAAAATGCACTTGAATTCAAAACTTCAGATCTACAATTGTAACAGTAGCTTTAAGAGCTATATCTGATTTCTATTCAAACATATTGAATGAACCTTCTGGAAGGCTGCAGTCATTAGTTGATAATTTTGTGCTGCGTCCACTTAACTTAAGATCTACATTAGAAACTATTGCTTTTTTGGGCTATAGAAAGTAACGCTACGTATTCTACCATATTCAGTGAATATTTTAGAACGTAAATAAACATTACGAGATAAACTGGGATGATCGAAGTTATCCAAACTGACCTTGATTTCAGAACATAAGATCTATAGTTGTAACAGTAAGTTTTTTGAGTATGCAAAGGAACAATATGTATGTAACAATATTTATTGAGTAAAATAGAAGGTCAACAAACATAATGCGACAATCCTAGGTCATCCAAACTGTCCTAAACTTCAAAACATAAGATTTACAGTTGTAACAATAGCATTCTCAGCCATATAAAGTAACTATATGTATTCAAACATACTCATTCAATCTTTTTAAAGTCAACAGTTAATATTTCATAACTTTCTGATCCTCTAGATCGGAAATTAAGATTTTTAGTTGCAACATTAATTTTTAAGCAATTCAAAGTGGCAAAAGATATTCAAACATATTCAACAAACATTAAAAAAACCCCAATGACACGTTTTGGGTCATCCAAACTATCCTTAAGATCCGAATATAGGACCTACAGTTGCAACAAAAGCTTTCCGGGCTATGCAAAGCTACACTCTGCAATGAAACATATGCATTGAATATCATGGAAGACCAACAGACATTATGAGATAATCTGCTAGGTAATTCAAACTATCCTGGAATTGAAAAATGAAAATCTACAGCTGTAACTGTAGCTTTCCGGTTCAAACAAAGTAACAATATGTATTTAACCAAATTCAGTGTCTTCTGGAAGGTAAACAGATGTCATGGTATATCTTGAGATTTTATAGGTCACCAAAACTGCCCTTGACTTCGGGAGTTAGGCTTTACAGTCGGAAAATTAGCTTTACATCCTATGAAAGGTAATAATATGCTTTCAAACTTTTCTTTCTGCTTTCTAAGCGTTTCAAGCTTATTGCTTTCAAACAAGTGTTCTAAATGCACTTCCACAGTTAGTAATTGAGTGCTTTTGATGCCAAGTACCATTTTTGCATTTCAATGATTGTGTGGCAAGTTAAATCATTCCCTATGCCCAGGAAGATGAGAAGCTTTCATTAACGAAGAATGCTTAGACCAGACCGGGAATTGAAACCAGCCACCTCCAGCATGGTGTTGCTTTGTAGCTGCACCTTTACTGACTGAGCTTAGGGAGGACCCCATGCATTCAAACACATCCAGCTATTATCAGGCACAAGGTCACCAGTCATTATCAGGTTATCTTGGGATGTTCCAGTTCATAAAAACCAGAGACCGAAATTTCCGCCTACTTGAGAAGACAAACGTCCTTTTTCATCCGCTTGGAGATGAGAATGTGAGAAGCGAGAGACTATTATCATGAGAACATGAGAAAATATTTTCGTTGAATTTTGGAGAGAGATATTTTCGCATACGCAAGAGGGAGGATAATGAATTATCGGCGAAAAAGGAGAGATGAAAATGTGAACGGTTCGCTACTCACTGCTTAAGAGAAAGCATGGTTTTCACTCACCTGAGTGAGAATTTCGATCTATGAAAAAAACTGTCTTGAGTTCAGAACTTAAGATATACAGTAGTAAACGTAGCCTCTTGGGCTATACACAATTACGATAACTATTCGAGCAAAATCAATGAATATTCTGAAACGTCCACAGGCATCATAGGAGAATATTGTTAGTTGTTGATCATTCAAAACTTAAAGTCTTCAATTGTACCAGTAGCTATTTGTGGTATTCAAAGTAATTTTATTTATTTTTTGGCATGTGGGACATTCATAATGTCTGATGATCTTCCGGGGCATTAATTGAATACTATATATCGTTACATTGTAATGCGGATAAAGCACCTGCTACAACTGTAGACCTTAAGTTGTGAACTCCAGGACAGTTCGGTTAACCTAGAACATCTCAAAAAAATATTTCCTACAATTTTCAATAATTTCCATGTTATTGAGCACCAATTAAATCAGAACAAACCAAATTCCTTGTATAATAACGTTTGGAAATTTTTAGGCCTGAGAGAACTAATTCAAAAAATATATTCTATTGTTCTTTGAGGCTTACATTCAATTGCGTAGTCCTACGTCATCTATCCGAACAATCCAATGGGGTAGTAAAGGGCGCTACGGTCAAAATTTGGTCAATATCAACTTGACGTATTTCTTTCAATTTTGCATTTAAAAAACCTGAACACCCCTCATTTTGAAGGTGTGTGTGTGTAGAATGTTGCTCTATTTTGATTCTGGAATTCACTCTTCAGTTGTCAAATGCCGTCCAAGCAAGAAGAGCAGCGTATCAAAATTTTGCTCGCGCATCGCGAAAATCCGAGCTACTCGCACCCAAAGTTGGCAAAATCGCTAAAAGTTGCCAAATCAACCGTTACAAATGTAATGAAAGTGTTTGGGGAACGTTTGTCGACAGCCAGGAAGTCTGGATCGGGGGAAATCGAAAACCGGAAGCCGCTGAGACGACAAAGAGAGTTGCCGGTAGTTTCAGGCGAACCCTAACCTATTCTCCGAGATGCCGCAAATAAGCTGGGTGTATCGTCTACAAGCCGTGCATCGAGCCAAAAACGAGCCGGACTATCGACTTGCAAGAAGGTAGTGACTCCAAATCGCTAAGATAAACAAAATAAGACGGCCAAAGCGCGATCCCGGAGGCTGTACACGACGATGCTGACGAAGTTTGACTGCGCGGTAATGGACGACGAAACCTACGTCAAAGCCGACTACAAGCAGCTTCCGGGACAGGAGTTTTATACGGCAAAAGGAAGGGGAAAGGTAGCAGATATTTTCAAGCACACGAAACTGTCAAAGTTCGCAAAGAAATATCTGGTTTGGCAAGCCATCTGTACCTGTGGCTCGAAAAGCAGCATTTTCATAGCTTCCGGGACTGTCAACCAAGAAATTTACGTGAAAGAGTGTTTGAATAAACGTTTGCTGCCTTTCCTGAAGAAACACGGTTGTTCCGTACTGTTTGGCCGGATTTGGCATCTTGCCATTACGGTAAAAAGGCCATGGAGTGGTACGCCGCCAACAACGTGCAGGTGGTTCCCAAGCGACAAGAACCCTCCCAACACGCCAGAGCTCCGCCCAATTGAGAAATACTGGGCTATTGTCAAGCGGAACCTAAAGCAGACCAAAAACTGCTAAGGACGAGCAGCAGTTCAAGGCAAACTGGCTTTCTGCGGCGAAGAAGGTGGACAAGGTGGCTGTACAAAATCTGATGGCAGGGGTCAAGCGTAAGGCCCGGCAATTCGGATTTGGAAAAGCGGAAGCCTAACTGAATATCTTTTCCTGAATTTCATACTAATTGAACTTGAAAAAGAAATTTAATTTGATTTTTAAACAAACGATTTCAACCGATTTACACGCGTATTCCTTGACCAAATTTCTGACCTCCGTATCACCCTTTAGTTACCAATTTTCCGAAAAAATAAAGACTTTTCAGTGACTGCCTTGAAAATAGTGGCCAAGTTAATAAAAAGTGATTCGCTGCCAGTCAGCTGCTTTAAGAGCTTGAAAGTAGCTCCCATACCAACTCGCAGAAGGTGGGCGGGGATGGGAGTCCGTCAAGCGCTTTGAATAGTTCCAAATACAACAAATAAACTAGTGCAATTGACTGGTTCTGTTCTTATTGAGATTAGGTATTCATATTCCAACATTAAAATTTTATTTATTCAACCAAAAATACCGTTACAAATTCATAATTGATCAAATCAAATTTCCCCGCAAAAAAAAAATCAAACTTCCAGCTTGATTTCCCTCAATTACGCCCCGGTTGACAGGCCAGGAAACATTAGAGAGGTGGGAAAATTCGCACCCCTCGAAGTCGCAATTTCGCACGTTGTCTTTTACGGCACCGGCAACCGACGAAGCCCATTGTTCATCTAATCGTGTTCATCTAGCAGCGAGCCGAAGCGATATGAAAACCACCCAGGCCAATAATAGAAGAAGCTGGTGGAGAGGAGCAAACGAAAGAAATACGGTCCAATCCGTAGCTCCTAAAATGACATGACAGCATCCCAAACAATCGCTGGTTGTGCTTCTGCTGCTCATCACAGCATGTCACCGGGAAACCAACCGCTTCAACCGCTAATCTGTCAATCAAAATCTACTCACTCTCTCTCTCTCCTCTCTCGAGGGACACCAGCCAACGGCAGCAACATTAGACAGTGGATGAAAATCCGAAATGCAGAGCTACAACCAGCGGGAAATGAATATCTGCTCTCATCTGCGTCAATTAAATTCCAATCAAAAACCATGAAATTTGTCTCTATTTTTCTCCGTAGTAAAACAGGTTCCGACGATGTGGCAAGGGCCTTTTGTCCAATCAGACCCGATGATAAACTTCGCTGTGGTTTGTCTCAAGTTCGCCCATAAATTAGGTCTCTATTCATCGTGGAAAAGAAAAAAGTCAACCCCAGCATCCTCTGCATGTGTAGACTAACAAAACGCACATAATCGCCTCGGAGGGATGAAAGATCCCAATCGGACCGTTTTACTACCCGAAACGATACGCTAAAAAGACACCCAAACTATCACCATTGTCGTCAGCATCATCATCATCATCAGCACCATCAGCATCAACCATATCTCGAGGACCCTTCCTAGCCAGCCAGCCACCGTTGCGTTTGTTGGACAATTCATAAAACATTCGGAACCAACCAATTTATGTATCGACGCCAATGCCAATGCGATACCAGTTGACCATCGCGTCCCCGCCGTCGTCGTCGTCGTCGTTGTTGTCGTTATCTATATCGATGGCTACGAATCGAATCGAATGACTCTCTCTCTCGCGCGGACGCGCGGTTGTGATTTATCGACCCCATTTGGGCAGTTTTATCTTGTTTTAATTAATTGAGATTATTTCCCCCGTCTGTCTCTCACCCCCTCGCCGGGTGTCAACCGCGCTGCTATCCTTCTCCGGCTCGACATAACGGAATTTCTCGACCGACCGGTATCCAATTCGTGCTGGCGATGTGTTTGTAGTTGTTTGTAGTGGTGGTGGTTGTATTTAGTAGTTGGACGGACCGGTCAACACATTTGCCCAGGCGTCGCGAGTAGACCAAATCTTTGTCCACTGGGTGGTGATGGATTTGATAAATTCGCTGAGTTTCGAAAGGCTGCTGGATGCGTGCTGGGGACTGGCCCTGGTGGGGACGGGGGAGGGGGGGGGGGTGACTGGAGATTGGAATACGAGGAAGGTATTGGTTTTCAATTTCATCGGAAAATAAAAATTATGTTAATTGAATTGTTTTCCGGGAGATTTATGTTCGTCGCCGAAGAGTCATCGCGATGCGAGGGATTTGATTTCAGCGTGACGAAACTCGTTGGCATGACCGTCCGAACGGGGTAAGTTGCTTAGTGAAGAAATTGAATTCGTTTGCGGATTTAGTAGAGCAAAAGCACAACGAGAGATCGATTGTTGTTGTGAGACTGTTCCAATATGTATTCTGTATCTCCTGTAAAATGTCATGCTTGCAAAAGTACAAGTGAAGCAAGCAGTGAATCCAAACTCACGAATGCATGAATGATAAAGACATTGTCCTAACTATTAAAAGTTGGGACAAAAAATAAGGTATCTTTATCATTGTTACATACTCAACACAATAATGATAAATTGCAAGGCAGAAGAATCAAGATTAAAATGTTTCATAACCTCCGATTGTTATTAAGGAAAGAGACATAGCGTTGTATGTATATCAGGGATTCCATATTCACAGACATGTCTGTAAATATGCAGACTTTTCATTTTGGTTGCAGACTTTTTTAACGATGCAGCCATTTAGCAGACATTTTATTTATGTTGCAGACTTTTACAGACATTTGAAATATTTTTTAAATTTCAAATGAAGGTATTTTCTGAAGTTCGGATTTAAAACGTACGAGGATCTGAACAGTTTAGTAGATACGGTAAGAAGCTTTGTTGAAATTTGTCGAGAGATAAGTATCCTATAGGCCCTTTCTGAGGGTAACATGGAGTCCCTACTAATGGTAGTGTTCAATCCCATGCGAAAAATTACTGTCAAAGCGTTGTACAGTGATTCCATTCCATACAAAAGGCGGAAAAAAGTCTTAAAATGGAATTTGCATTGCTAAGTTATGTGTTTCCAAGTAATTTTTTACCGCTGATTCCATATATTTTATCTACATTGTCATGTTAGGCTGCATTTTCGAGATATGGCCACTTTATGGCCTCCTGGAGTACACACTTAGAAATTATGAATTTTACACAAGACGTAATTCATGTTTGTAAAAAGTCAGGAAACGTAAAGAAGGATTTCGTGTAAAATTATGTCTCCTTGAACTGACACATACATAATTCGACGCAAGATGTGTTAGATAGAATTTATGTTCTCATCTCTTTCAACTCATTCTTATGGGCTAACGGACGCTTGCATGTGTCGGTCTCGGGGGACAAAAATTTACATGGCATTTTGGTAGTGTGTATCCATAACATCCTATGAAATGGCAAATTAATTAGTCATATCCTAAAGCAAAACGATTATATTCAAAACAATTTTCACGTAAAATATAAGAAGCAAATTGGTGTGCAGAACACGGCTCTAAGTGGCCATGTCATGGTCTTCCGGATGTTCCGGAACATTCGTAAAATTTGATAGTTTGGCAATTCGAAACCAAAACAAATGAAGAGGATCTTAGAAATCTGCAATACTAGGTAGGTTTGTTTTCTTTTGGAAAAATATGTGGCTGGACATTTTTATTTTAACTATAAATTAGAAGAAAAATTAGTAATCTCCATTTAATTCCAACTACCTTTGCTTATCTTCGACAGATTACGCGTATTTCGTCTACAATGTGCAGACTTCTTCAGTGTCTCGTACTAATAACTCGACTAGTCGACTAGTCGAGTTATTAGTACGAGACACTGAAGAAGTCTGCACATTGTAGACGAAATACGCGTATCTGTCGAAGATAAGCAAAGGTAGTTGGAATTAAATGGAGATTACTAATTTTTCTTCTAATTTATAGTTACAAGTATTCCACTAAACAGCTCAAACCCTCTAGGATTCATTTTTATTTTGTTATTAGGGTGTTCCATTTTGAAAAAGGGTGGTCCAATAAACGAAATTTTAGAAAATATATATTCACAAAGATATATAAATTTTGGACCGAAATTAAATTATTCATGATGAAACTATATGAAAAATAATGAGTTATAGTTTTAAGAATGAGTAAGAACATAAAAAAAAAATCTTGTTGTGTTAATCAATAAAAGGAATGTCCAGTATTTATTATTTTGGTGTCGAGTATTATTTTCAAGTAAATTTCCATTAAGGTAATTCAGACGAAATAACATTCAGTCATTATAACGATTGTAATGACTTATTCCAATATATCAAGCTGAAAAATGCATTGGTCGTAAGTAACATTGAGAGATTCTCTTCGTTGACTTTCTTTTTCGTTAAAAGTCTGTTTATTAAACGATTTGAGGATGTTAAATTAAACTTGATACTATCGTACTGTGTGCTGAAAATATTAGATCATGTTTTACATAACCGAACGAAAAGAGAAAGTCGACGAAGAGAGTCTTCCAATGTTACTTAGGACCTAATGTATTGTTCAGCTTGAGATGTGTTCATTCTTTTAATCCTTTTTCCAGAAAAAGGGTATACAGATCGCTTGGAAAATCGACTTTTGGTCCGAGGCCCGGAGTACCTAATGATATATACCATTCGACTCAGCTATTTAAGCATGTATTTTTTGGGTTTTAATTATAAAATTCTGAAAGATAAACAGTCACAGTCAGTGAAAAAAATTTAATGCATGAAATTACAACAATAACTGAAATTTATCACTTTGAAAATTCGAAGTGCCAGTGCATTTTTTCAAGGAACCAAGATGCAGTAACGTTTCTCTTTAAGGATCCCGGGCATCCCGTAAAAAAATTCTCATAGATTAACAATTCAATGTATGATACATTCAATCGTATGTAAAATTGAATATATTGTTCATGACGATAAGATGACCTTAGGAGTTATTGTTTCCATAATAGAATCTAATGTAAATTGCGACATCGACAATAGAATCAGGGGGTTGTTATGTATCTTAACTATAGAAAAAATTGTTTTTCTCCGAACAAAGTTGAGCCAACTACTATTGATTTTATTGTTTCACATTTGTTGAAAATTCTAGCATATAGGGTGAATAGTACATCTATTGTAATGACAATATTCATTTTTCATTGATCTGATACATGAACAACAAGATTCATTGTCGGCAATAGATTTAAATGTTACTTTATATTATTTTATTGTAATTGTATGGTTATTTTTATCAGGGATTGCACCAGCAATCGGTTTCTAAGCAGTCTATATTTTTCCTTTGTAAAAACTTTTGGTAAAAATCGTGTCACTCTAGAACAAAAGTGATGCACATCTATTCACATATTCCGCATATTCTGGATGATCCGGAAGACCACGCAGTAACCAGTCGAAATCACAAATTGGTTACTACAGTCAATTTGGTCTCACATTATATGTAAATTTATTTGAAAATAAACAGTTAAATTTATCCTACTATCGTGAGATCTGACCCTTTTAACACATTGCAGAGAGTACTAGGAATAAAAACCCAGATGTGGTCAATGTCCTGCTGGGAACTTGATATCATCACCATTGCACATATTTTTGAGTTTTCATGTTATTTGATGTGTCACATGATAGATTTTCATCCAAATCAGAATCTGGCCACTCTCCCGGGAGTAGTCGGAACCAGTGCTGTGCATTTTCATGACGGTTATAAGACTATGACCATCATCGTCTCATGATCATTAGAACTCACGAATTATGGTCAAATACTGTGTCACTCACAAACAGGTTGATCTCATTTGACCGTTTGTGACAAAAGCATACATGACTGCTGGAGAATGTGACATAAAGAGAGTAGGAAAATCAATCACTCACTAATTATCTCTGAGAACGATATGCAAGAAAAAATATTTTTAGCATAGTAGGTGTTAACCTCTGGCAATTATTGTCCAATTTTAATTCTTTTGGCACCGTTAGATTCAAAAACTCACCCCCTTAATGGATATTATTGGCAATATCCGTTTGGATTTATCTGGTCCCCGGAAATCCGGGTTGCCGGGGCTGTGGTCCGGTACGCAGACACTATTTGAGAATTTCAATTGCATTTCCCGGATCTTTGGAATAATTCCCACGAGCTATTTCTATTTTATTGTGGATTATATGTCAAGTTGTTCCTGGAACGGCCATTCTGTAATAGGTTCTCCTGGGGTCTCGAATGGCCATACACATATTTAGAAAGAATCCTTGGCAATATGGGTATCAAAATTCGAGAAATTTCTCCAGACGGATATTTCTTATCGTTTTGTTGCCATCTGATGATCTGTCCCTGAACCGGTTATTCTGGAACAGGCTCCCGTGGGTCCTCAAGTTGCCAGAAACAAACTGTGAAAGAAACTCTGTCAATATTGGTATCAAAATTCATAAAATTTCTTCAGAAGGCTATCTCTTAACGTTTTGTGGCTATCTGTCGATCTGTCCCCGAACCGGTTATACTGGAACAGGTTCCCGTGGGTCCTCAAGTTGCCATTACCATATTGAGAAGAAAACCCTGGCAATATGGGTTTCAAAATTATAAAGGTTCTCCAGAAGGCTTTTTCTCAACGTTTTGTTGCCACCTGATAATTTGTCCTCGAAACGGTCATCTCGGAACAGGTTCCCGTCGGGTCTCACGAGGCCATTAACAAAACTAATAAAACATTGAGAAATATCCTTTTGAAGAATTTCAATGAATTTTGAAACACATATTGCCACGTTTTCCTTCTGAAAATGTTCATGGCTACTCGAGGCTCCAAGGGAAGCTGTTCCGGAATGGCAGGTCCGATGACATATAATCAGATGGCCACTAAACGTTGATAAATATCCTTCTGGCGAAATGTTATGAATTTGGATACCCATATACTAAATATGTTCATGACCACTCGAGGCCAAACGGGAATCTGTTCCGGAATGACCGGCCCGAAAATAAATCATTAGATAGCCACAAAACGTTGAGAAATAGCCTTCTGGATAAATTTTCTGAATTTTGAAACCCATATTGCCAGGATTTTCAAACACATAAGGGTTAAAGGAAAAAAAAACAACAACTGAACCTTCAATCGTGAAGCTCAATCTGCGGCCATATCGCCACTGACGGGGTAATGTCTCCTGATTTTGACGGTAGAAACACCGCTACTAGCGATGACCATCATGATCGTCTGTTTACTAGAGAAGTAAAATGACGGTCAATTTTAATGACGGTATATTTTTACTTGGTGATACGATCATATCACATAACACTTGTACAAGATATAGAAAATGAGTGAGAAAAGCGAGAGAGAAATATCTCTCGGTTGTTATTTCATGATGATGAGAAGTTTGAGAGAGTGAGATGCTCTTCTGTTGCTTTGATTGTCAATTGCAAGAATCTCATTTGTCCATTCTAACGCTGTCAGTACCGTGATGGAGCTCAGCACTGGTCGGAACATCAACTCGGATGAGGCCAATGTAGTTCTGGACTTTTGATATCATGATCATTGGACTAATTTTTGAATTCTCATTTAATTTGAGGTGGCACATTACGGGGTTTGGCCTAAATTGGCCACTATCATGGGGGGAATTTCCGGAACTAGTGAATTGAATTTTCTTTAATTCAAAAACAATGGATAGGACTACAGTACTATTCATTTGGCGGTTATTTCATGCAAATCGGTTCAGTAGTTGCTTGGGAAACTGAGTTAGAAGTTTCGTTACACACATACACTACCTACACCCTTACACACATACAGACATTCAGTGCATCGAGCTGAGTTTGTTATATATCACACTCGGTCCTCCAGGCTTTGGATTAAAGGTCGGTTTTCAAGATATGTATACATATTCTAGATTACCACGGTCTTACCCTTCTTACAAGGAAGTTTATATAAACTTCCTTGTAAGAAGGGTAAGACCGTGGTAATCTAGAATAATATTTATGTATTTACCAATTTCAAGGGTTTCCCAGACATTCCAGGAATCTAGCCTCCCGGAACCGTATTTGCGCAAGTTTTCGCAAGATAAAACCCAAATTTTCGGAAAGCTGGAAAAAAATTCTTCAAAATAAGCCTATTGTGGTGTATGTGCGCATGTGTACTCACATTTGAAAACTTAATTAAATTTTTTTTCCGATTCTCCATACATTTTATATGGGAGTAAAAAACCACGACCATATAGGACCCAAACTTTAAAACATTATAGAGATCACAATGTTTATCCAATATTAATGAAATTTTGGAAAAAGAAACTTCAAATAGTGTACAAAATTAGAAAATTATATTTATTGTAAAATAAGCAAGTCGATTTTTCGACTTTTTTCCACCTTGGAATCACTGTGCGTTGGTAATATTGGACCTTTACCATTAAGTCACAACGAAAATCATGGTTCACAACAATACAAATCATGTTTGAGAAATTTACCGTAAAAAAGGGGTTGCTGAGTATTTTTACCAAGAAGCAATCAACTTTATCTATCAACTAAACCATAAATACAACCCGCATAAAAATATACATTTTGCTGTATAGTCAAAACTATATTTCGAATGAAAGATATATAACCAAAATTATATGTTATTGTTTTAAAATAGTTCCATATCGTTTTAACCATATAATCTCTACATCAACAAATGTTGTTAATGTATATCATATTGTCATTGAAAGGTTTTTTTTTATTGTCTGCACTCGGTCTTGATTATATACCAAATTTTTGGCATCGAGTACAGCAAAAATTATGTTCGTGAAAATTTCCATTTTTTATGGTTATTTGGCTTTTTACTATCTGACATATTGTTAAATCTATATTGGAGATTGTTCGTTTATAGTTGTCCTGAATTCCCTTCCTCCTTGCCTATCATGCACTGTGCCTAGCTACGCAAGAGATTGTCTGCTTGATCGGATGTCGCCTTTCAAACATGCCGTACGCTCAATTTAAACTACTCCGATTCAATTTAACAACATGCCGTGCTCTTACGGACATATCAAAACCAGAAATTGCTGTTCACTCCTAGGGTTGCACGTTGATAAGAAGAATATATCCAATTTTCAAACATGTCTAATTCTATTAAAAACAGGAGATCTCAGCAAGCCGTGCTTCTAAACAGACGTGTTTTGTTTCTGCTGCGTCGTTTTCGCGAACAGAAATCAAACAAAAATTCGTAATTTAACTCTAACTAACAGTGAAATCATTAAATATAAGCGTACTTTGGGAAAGACGTAGTGAATACAATCGATTCCCTCCCGAAATGTGTGAGTGTCGGTAGTATTTTCACATTTTTTGTCTTTTTGTGCTTCGCCCCCGCACCCGGAAGAAGAGTTACATCAGCTGAATTTTGTTTATTAGTGGTAGTATTTTGACATCCGGACATAGATGATTAAGTTTGAGTGTTTGTCCGCGTTGTCGCCAGTGAATCGGTAATTATTAGCACTTTTGAAGTTCGTTATAGAGTCGCCTCATAGGGGGGATTTGATATTGGCAGTGTGGAGGGAAAAAAAGAAGACCAGTGCATGTAGAAAACGGCCATTTGCTTGTCAGAAGCAGCAAACGAAGACAATGCGCATGCGTACGTGAAAGGCTGCCACATAATTTCAGATACCTGCACCACGTAATTGTGTAGGTTGCATATCTAACGGGCGGCTTGGCAACGTCAATTTTTGCGCTTATTTTGTCACGACGCAGTGAGTCAAAATTCGTGAATGCATAAATGATAAATACATTGTCCTAACTTTTCAATGTTGGGACAAAAAAATAATGTATCTTTATCATTGTTGCATACTCAACACAATAATGATAAATTGCATGGCAGTTGAATCAAGATATTAATGTTTCACAACATCCTATTGTTATTTAGAAAAGAGACAAGGCGTTGTTTGTATATTGCTGTGTATGCAACATAAATAAGTTCAATAATGTCAAATGTTGCACCTACCGAAAAGAGACAATGTTTAGTTTTATCCCTCTTTGTCTCTCAAAAATTTTGTCGAGTGATAGGGGATAGTTGATAAAGATGGAAGATCAATACCCCCTGCTTTAATGAAAAACATACGATTTGCAATAAATTTCAGTTTGTTCTGTTAACATGAACTAAAGTTTATCATGCATGTTGTTTTAATATCAAAAGATAAATAATTTATTCCTTAAACAAAATTTGATTTGCAACAGCTAGTGTTTATCTTTTCAACCATTGTCCGTTTCTAGCGACATTCCCCTATTTATTGCATACGTTTCATCAAAGCTTTTGCAATCCCGACTAGTGCTGTTCTTCCAATATTCGAGCGATCAGTAATTTCCATTCCATGTGGCATTTCCTCAGTGCATTTTGTTGCGTTGTGTTGTTAAAAAATAAATAAAAAATGGATTCTACATTTGTTAAAGAGGACAAAGAAGATGTGTCCCAAAAAGTTCGGAAAATATTTCGTTCAGAGAACGGGGATCTTATTTGTAGCCTGGGTCTTAACGTTTCTGTTGCCAAATTGTTTGCGCCACATCAAGAACTCTCACCCGGAGAGTTATAATGTGTTTCCGGTGGGTATGGGATACTTTTGAAGATATTATCTAAAATATTTCCAAGCTATCGTGAGACGCGTCAAATCACATAAGGATTCGATTACAAGATGAATGGTAGCCATAGAGAGTGCTCAGGCGAACGCTGGCCACATCCGGGCATGCTGCGGGTACCTATGGAGATGTGGCCAGTTTTTAATCTGAACCAAAACATTCCATGCGACATCTCTAATTGCATTTAAATTCGATAATAGCTCAAAACCTTATTGGCATGTTCTAGGTAGATCCGGGGAAAAGCCTTCTTTTTTTACTTGGACCAGAACAAATCATGCTACACCCCAAATCACATACGAAATCCAAAATAAGAGCAATAGTGGTAGAATCAAGTGTCAAGAACTACATTGGCCACATTTGGACACGATCTGGGTGATGGTAAATGTACTGTATTTTGGTGTTTCTCTTCAGCTCAAAACCTAGAATCTACAATTGTATCTGTAGATAATTCAACAATACAAAGTTGCGATATACATTCAACCACGTTTATTGAATCTTCTGAAAAGTCAAAAGATATTATGAGATAATCTGGGATAATATTTGTCATTCTAAGTTTGCCTTGCAGCTAAGAAAGATACAGTTGCAATTGGTTCAGCCAAATCGGAACCAAGAGCCTATCGAGAATCATCAGTTTTGTTCGACATATTCAATCAGAACTTTTCAACTTCAGGATGCATTCTTGAAGTTTATAACAAACAACCAATTTAAGTGATTCATATCCACAATGTGCCAAATAAATATTCTGTGAGGATTAACTATCCAATAATGTCGGTTGACCTAAAAGAAGATCCACTGAACTTGGTTGAATACATATAGTATATTTGTGAAGTCTAAAAAGCTACAGTTAATATTTCAGCTCCTAATTTTAGAGCTCCAGAACTGTATGGCTGATAAAGAACATCCAAAATTTGATCAAACAGTTGGTTGATCTTCCAGAAGATCCGTTGAATATGATTGAATACATATCGTAAATTTGAATAGCCGCGAAACTACAGTTACAACCATAGGCGCCAACTTAGAGGGGGCATGGACTTTTTGGCCCCCTCAATAATTTTCAGACGGGGCAAAGTATCATTTTGCCCCCCCCCAATTATTTTCAAACTTTTCCCAGATTTTTATCTAGAAGAATAAATTTGTCCTGCACAGTTATCTTTCACAATTAAATTTTAAGCCAACCGTCATTTCAAATTTGCACTGTGCGCAACGATCCCTGTTTTTTTTCAGTGAGTCTCTTTTCATTCATTTCATCGGCGTCAATTCATCAATCAACTGAAGCGGATGAATGGTAAGGTCTGGAAAGGTGCACTTTTGCCTTCTTTCTTTTCTATACAATTCATGACGTCACCTTTGCTGATACAAGAGAATGCATTAATGACAGAAATGAATGGTTCGCATTGCCAGGCCTGAATAAGCTGAGCTTCGTGAATGGAAAATGAATAACATTTACGGTTTATTTTGAAACTTTCGAAACGGAACAAAAAGTAAGTTTTGCTTGCGGATAAAAGTTGATACGGGTTTAATTAAAGTTGAATTTTAATTCATATCCATACTGATTCATCAAACGATTTACGAGTTTAAGCTTTCTCTAAAAAAGGTAAGCAATGAATGGTTTTTTTTATAAAAGGGAACAAGCTTGAAAGCGCCTTTTTTGTCGAATTTTCAGAATTGACGATGGACAAGTTTTTGATCAAGCTCCCAGGAAAAAAAGCGATAGAGATAGCTGAAGACTGCTGCGACGTTGCCAGCGCTGGTTCTGGTACAGAATCCAAGTTCGACGCGGGAGAAGGTCCATCTGGTTCAGGTAAAACTGTGGACGCAGCAAAAACTTCAAAACGACGTTTCGTGCCCGGCTGGAAAGCGACTTTCCCATGGATTGCATATAATCCTGTGAATGATGTTGTATTATGTTCCGTTTGCCGGGAAATTTTTATGAAGCTTGGCCTACCGTTTTCAACTAAAAAGATATAGTTTTTATTGAATCTGGTTTTAAAAACTGGAAGAAAGGAGCCGAAAAATTTAAAATCCACGAGGGATCGTTCTGCCACAAGGAGGCCGTTTTGAAAGCTGCATTCGTTGAAAATTGGAGTAAACGTCTGCGCTCAAATATCTGACCAGAAGAAAAATGAAATGATAGTGAACCGTGCCTGCCTAAAAAAGTTGTTTTCTTCGATTCTGTACTTGGCTAAGCAAGGTCTCGCTATTCGTGGTCATCATGATGACTCAAGCAACTTCTTAAATTTGTTAAACTTGCAGGCTGAAGATTCGAACGAGTTGCAAATGTGGCTAAAACGAGAATCTTACACATGGTGTAGCCATGCCGTACAAAACGAAATGCTGGATCTTCTAAGCCATTCGCTACTTCGACGATTGATAGGGCTGGTGAAGCAAGCGGATTTTTTTGCGATTATTTGTGACGAAACGTCGGACATGAGCAGAAAAGAACAATTCTCTTTTTGTTTAAGGATTGCTACTAATTCCCTCGAGGTTGAGGAGTTCTTCCTCGGGAGTTTTTATGAAGCTGAGTCAACTGCTTCGTCGTCTTTGCATTCTATCATTAAGGATATCCTTATACGCTTTGATCTGCCCATCTCAAAATGTAGAGGTCAGGGCTATGATGGTGCAAATAATATGTCTGGCAAGAAATGCGGAGTACAGACGTGATCAAAACAATTCCTATCTGCAGGGATACATTGAATTTGATCAAAGATATGATTAACTTCGTAAGGGATTCGCCAAAAAGGCTTGCCATTTTCCAGACATTGAAATCTGTTGATTCGACAAATCTGCGGCCACTGTGTCCAACGAGATGGACGGTGAAATACTTGTCGCTTTCATCTGTTCTGTCAAATTACTTAGCTTTGGTAGAATTTTTCACCTCTTTGGCTGAAAATGACGTTTCTGATGCAGGCTCTAAGGCGTCTGGATTTTGAGAATGCTAGAAAAATTCGAATTTTATTTCATCTTAAATGTAATGGTGAAAATTTTCGGATGCGTTGATGCTGTGAATACAGCCCTTCAGAAAAAATCCTTGCGACTAGAAGAAGCATACCGGATGATTGGTACCTTGAAAGCTAGCCTAAGCTTTTGTAAAAAAGATTTTCGGGAGATTTGGGAAAATGTTACCGAAAAACAGACCGGATGCAGTTGAATCGCCGAAACTACCAAGGAAGAAAAAGTTCCGAAGCGTTACGAAACCGATGTTCCAACTTTGACAGTATCAATTGAAGAGACCTACGAGAAGCAGTTCAAAGAAATTATAGACAATATCCTAGGATCGCTTACT
Source organism: Aedes japonicus (assembly GCA_034211315.2). Taxonomy (NCBI): domain Eukaryota; kingdom Metazoa; phylum Arthropoda; class Insecta; order Diptera; family Culicidae; genus Aedes; species Aedes japonicus. The sequence goes on along the minus strand of JASCZW010005406.1, from coordinate 70,168 downwards.
TCTCGCTTCGACACCGAAACATTTGCGTTTGTGTTGGAAGTAGAACAATTCATACTGGGAGACGATACCAATAAAGACAAAATTATCAGTTTCTATGATAATGACCTTGATCCTGATCTTTTGATGTTACAACGGGAGATGTTTTTAAAGATCGTCCAGGAAGCTTCTGAACCCGTTCAAAACATCTCCAGCATCGTCGATTACATAAAAAATGAAGCGCATTTGATGGATATTTTGCCGGAGTTTGTAAAGTTCTTGAGAATCTTTCTCACAATTCCGGTAACGTCAGCTACTGCCGAAAGGTCGTTTTCCGGCCTCAGAAGGCTCAAAACCTACTTACGATCGACTATGGGACAGCAAAGATTGAACTCTGTTTCGATATTAAATTTCCATAAGGACATGGCGAATGATCTTGATTTGGATACCATCATGAACGAGTTCATCAACAAAAATAACCATAGACAGCGCACGTTCTTCGTTAAAAGTGAGGTGTAATATATTAACTGGTTATTTTTTTTTTGAGTTGGCTATAATAAAAACGTGAATAAAACTCTTTGTTTTGATTTACTTATTATACCAAAGAACATCACCGCCGTTTTTTTTATAAAGCTATTTCTCAACAATTTTTTTGAAATTTCAATCCACTTTTTCCCTGACATTTTGCCCCCCCAATAATTTCATGAAGTTGGCGCGCCTGGTTACAACTGTTTATCCCAAGATCAAGCTTCAGGACTTTTTGGATCACCTAGAACATCCCAGATTATCTCATTATGTCTGTTGACCTTCCAAAAGACTCAATTAAAATGGTTGAATAGATATCGTAACTTTGTGTAATTGGAAAAACTATAGTTACAACTTTAGATCCTCTGTACTGAACTTCTTTATGTTCAAGATGCTCTACTTGAAAACCAGGCGTTAAACGCACATATTTTCTATTTTGCCCTGATAAAATAGTCAATTTGCAACAAGTTTGCAGAAGATAGTGTTCGCTTTTGTTCTATGTGTGATTCTATCCACAACAAATTTTATAATTATTCAGATCAGTAATTTGTTCGACAGCAACAACTGATTGTTGCTATTTTTCACGTTGCTGATAAAGCATTGTTAGTATCGGTAGTGTGTTGCAATAATGACAAAACGTTATTTTGTCACTGTTACAGGAAAACAAGATCGTTGCAACATGTGTACGAATCACAACATTTTCTTACAGCAACTTGTCTCTTTCCCATCATCGATGCAACATTTTGTTGTTTTCTTCGTGGTTTGATGCAATAAATTCAAGCTACAACATATCATTGTTGCATAGTGAGAGAATAACGGGTGTATCACTCGTCAAGGTTATCCTACGTTTTTAGGTGCACAAAGAGAATATTTGACACACTGGGTACAACAAATGAATATTTGTTACAAGCAAGTAATAATCATACAACATTGTTGCACTACACACGCTTTCTTCTTCAAAAGTTATACCCATAAACACAAACGCCTTTGATGATGGAATTGCATGTTGCTTACAAACAACACATTCTCAACATTTCTTCGTCGCGGCTTCAGTCGTTCCCTTGATAATTTTCTGCAAACGATTATCGTAGCGATAAACAACGCAATTATAAGGCAGTTGGATACCGAAGTGATAACAATGTAATGTCATTCCGAACAACATAAGTAATTTTCACAAGCAAGAGTCAAGGACAAATTTCGTTCACCGTCGTGTGTCACACTGCATCGGATGGACCTCCCAACGATTGGCCTAATGTGACCCTGAAGCCATTAACGACCGCTCAATTTATGGAAACATCCTTGACTCTATTTTCGAAGCCTTCGAACGAACAACTCGTAACATTTCCTATACCACTCGAACCCGATCCGGCAGAAGAAAGAACAACAGCAACAACAACCTTTCAGCAGGTCAGGTGGAGCGACGAGAAGCCAAACTCGAAACGGAAATAGCAGAGAATCATAAATTCCCGAAACGCACATGCCATCACTCTCAGCAAGTGGTAAGAAAAAGTGCTTAATTAGCAGCTGAGCACACCTTCGAATTTCGTCCGGGGCCAGGAATTCGCGGATTCTCTCGCAGCGGGCGCCAGTGGAGTTTGTTTTACAGCGCAGTTTCGTGGTTTCGGATTTCGCGACTCGGCTCACGTCATATTTTGGGGTGCTGAGTCAAGCAGTAAAGGCAGCAGCAGCAGCAGCAGCACCAAACACCACTCATAATCACATTATTTATGACTGATCACAACATAAATCGGGGGTTCGGGTGATCGTGCCTTGAGCCGTGTGTTTTGGGATGTTGCAGGGATCTCGAGAGAAGCGGTGGCATCACGAAAGAGGCGAACAGAGGAACGGGCCGAAAATCGACAAAAGAAGAACGGAATGACTCGGATAATGTGACGGTTGAACATAAATATCAACACTTTAAAGTGGTGTAAAACAAAAGATATGGTCGTTTGTGAATGCGGCCGGCTTAGGATTTTAGATGTTTGATGTTGGTCGATTTTTAGCATAACTCAGAAACAAGAGCATGGGGAATTACTTTATGGTAGCTAGTGGATAGAAAATATGTATTCAGAGATTTGCTGATAAGTAAGTTTTGTATTCACGATAATATGAACACGTTCAAAACACCAGCTTTTGAAATAGTTCAGCCATGAGCACGAGCATAGTTTACCGCCCGAGGTTGCTTCTCCGTTATTGCCAGATCAGCTGTTATTACACAGATAACTAACACATGATGCTTGAGACTAAAATACATCATCAATGTGTAAAAACTGGCGATGCCGGGGCCAGCCCTCCTGAATGCAACTCAAACAAGGATAGGGTAGGAATATGTTGACGAGAGACTCGCTTTATCGGAAGTCGAGAATACCTCTGCACGTCCTCGAGAAGTTACTGGGATGTTGGAACAGGATTGTGTGGCAGCAGGATCCGTTATGGTAAACGATAGCTGTCTAATAAAATATTTAAATATTAGTACTGATTTCCTAATTTGAACCGATTCAAACCAACTGTAAGAATGCTATTGGGGTAAATCACAAAATGGGATAGTGGTTTTCTTGTTCCAAGAAATGGTGGTACGGCGGGTATGGCGAACGAATAATATGGATCACAACTAATGATGATCCCCACCACCTGCCCATCACACCCGGCGATCCACCGCATCTCATCGGGAAGCAGCTTTATTGTTTGTTTGTTTTTTCTGTGCACACTCTATCACTCGCGCCACTGAACAATAGGTAAGCGAAACCATTGACAACGCGAAATCCCCGGTAGGAAAATATTGCGCAACCGAGCATCGACACAACTGTTCACACCCGATAGCCGAAGCAGACTCGTTGTTTTCCGGAAACTATCAATTCGAAACCTAAGTACAACTAGGATTGTCCCTTAGCTCAGCCTAGTATACCGCGGTCAGATGCAATTTTAATCTATATATCTGTTTATATAAAAATGAATTACTGTCTGTCTGTCTGTCGGACCTTTATAGACTCAAAAAGATCTGAACCAATCGGCATGAAATTTGTATGCAGGGTTGCGTAGCCCTTCGGTTCAGAAAGAGGTATGGGCGCGTTCTACCAAGTAGGTCGCGGCAGATTTTATGCATGAATAGGCTGCCACATCAACGTTCAAAAATGCCTGTACCAAATGGGCAGCCTTTAATGATCACTCGAAGATGCGATGGGGTATCATTGCCTTGGTATTCCAAATCTAGCACGGAGTAAAATGTTACTCGTTTTCTATAACTAAATGGGATGGAATTAAGTAAAGGAGTGGAAATTAATCAGGGATGATCGCTCATATGCATCCGTCAAACCTTTCTGAACGACAGATAACCTGGACACTACATCAAACGAAGCAATAATTAAAGAACGGTCACCCTGACCAATTTTAGTTTCAGCAAAATTTTCAAACACAAGGTAAGTAATCATAGGACCACTACAAAATATACTAAATATCCCCGACATAGTATATAACGGGGAAAGGGAGGGGCCATCAGAGCACCCAAGTAAAACGATTTGGATAGGGAGCATGGAACTGCCTCCTCCCTATTCTGTCAATCGAGGGCTCGATTCTAGTGCTGTGGGTGTGAACTTGCTTGTGTAAGCAAATTCTCTTCCCTATATTCGTGGGTTTCGCGTAGGTGTATCTGTTTACGGACCTGTCCAAACGTTTTTGGCCCTTCATACAGGAGCTTTATGATCACAAACAACAATAGAATCCTGATCAAATCGTTTTTCAGATTATTCCACTGCTATGGAAAGTTTTCTCACTACAATAGCTGGTAGTAAAGGGCGATACGGTCAAAATTTGGTCAATATCAACTTGACGTATTTCTTTCAATTTTGCATTTACAAAACCTGAACACCCCTCATTTTGAAGGTGTGTGTGTGTAGAATGTTGCTCCTATTTTGATTTTGGAATTCACTCTTCAGTTGTCAAAATGCCGTCCAAGCAAGAAGAGCAGCGTATCAAAATTTTGCTCGCGCATCGCGAAAATCCGAGCTACTCGCACGCAAAGTTGGCAAAATCGCTAATAGTTGCCAAATCAACCGTTACAAATGTAATTAAAGTGTTTGGGGAACGTTTGTCGACAGCCAGGAAGTCTGGATCGGGGGAAATCGAAAACCGGAAGCCGCTGAGACGACAAAGAGAGTTGCCGGTAGTTTCAAGCGAAACCCTAACCCATCTCTCCGAGATGCCGCAAATAAGCTGGGTGTATCGTCTACAACCGTGCATCGAGCCAAAAACGAGCCGGACTATCGACTTACAAGAAGGTAGTGACTCCAAATCGCGATGATAAACAAAATACGACGGCCAAAGCGCGATCCCGGAGGCTGTACACGACGATGCTGACGAAGTTTGACTGCGTGGTAATGGACGACGAAACCTACGTCAAAGCCGACTACAAGCAGCTTCCGGGACAGGAGTTTTATACGGCAAAAGGAAGGGGAAAGGTAGCAGATATTTTCAGCACACGAAACTGTCAAAGTTCGCAAAGAAATATCTGGTTTGGCAAGCCATCTGTACCTGTGGCTTGAAAAGCAGCATTTTCATAGCTTCCGGGACTGTCAACCAAGAAATTTACGTGAAAGAGTGTTTGAATAAACGTCTGCTGCCTTTCCTGAAGAAACACGGTTGTTCCGTACTGTTTTGGCCGGATTTGGCATCTTGCCATTACGGTAAAAAGGCCATGGAGTGGTACGCCGCCAACAACGTGCAGGTGGTTCCCAAGGACAAGAACCCTCCCAACACGCCAGAGCTCCGCCCAATTGAGAAATACTGGGCTATTGTCAAGCGGAACCTAAAGAAGACCAAAAAACTGCTAAGGACGAGCAGCAGTTCAAGGCAAACTGGCTTTCTGCGGCGAAGAAGGTGGACAAGGTGGCTGTACAAAATCTGATGGCAGGGGTCAAGCGTAAGGCCCGGCAATTCGGATTTGGAAAAGCGGAAGCCTAACTGAATATTTTTCCTGAATTTTATACTAATTGAACTTGAAAAGAAATTTAATTTGATATTTTAAATAAACGATTTCACCGATTTACACGCGTTTTCCCTTGTCCAAATTTTGACAGTATCACCCTTTATTCCATCATCATCATTATCATTATCAAAAAGGTGACAAACCTTATAATTATATTACGTTGTTAATTCTAAAGGGATTTATTTTGTAGCTTTCTATGTTTAGCTGGATTGGTCATGTGATGCTTTTTCAGAATCACAAAATGGATCATACTCGTTCAAGTATCTTGCCAATCCTAGAGCGCGTTCTGCTGGTTCATTTATCACGCACAAACTGTTACATTTTCCCCAATTTGCTCGTACTCAACGTTGGTGCTCAATTTTTAAGGATCTTCTTTAAGCAGGATGTCGGGGTTCACATTGAAAAGCTTTAAAAAAAATTTAGGGGCTGGTTGCTCACAAAATCTTGTAATTGCCAATTGCGATTTACTCTTGGAATATTTTTACCATCAGTTGGTTCTGAAAAAATGGCGAGCACTTCCCTCTTCACGTTGTTGTCGACTGTATCGTCGAAAAACGCCAAACAAACATCAATTTCCGACATTTACCAAAATAGGTTTGTGATCTTTTTGTAAGTCAACTGACTGGTGTCCGCATCATTGTAGGTCCTCAAACTTTCAATAAATTTCAAATCATTTGATGGCACAGACGTCGATGATAGCGCGTTGTACCACCCTTTTAAATATGGGTCATTCCATATCAAGTGACCGGAGAAATGCATCGACCCTGATATACTTGTTCTAGGCTATTAATCAAAAATCCAAAGTTTTAGACCAATCGGTGAACCCCTCGGCCCATGGGCTGCCCCCATTTTTTTTTAGATTTTTGAAAAGTCAATATATTGTTAATTGAATATCTCGATGAATAAAAGAGCTACAAACAATGTTAAATACTTTTCTTAAAGGAAATTAAATTTGCTACCAAATAAATACTTTTTATATATTTTACAGTGTTGCCAACATTGTTATTTTTGTGGTTGAAATATTAAATTGCGTTTTTCTTAAAATGCCCCCACTTTTTTTCAATTTTTATGGCTCCAATGTGTTCAGCAGACTTTTTTACATAAGAAACACTTATCAATACAAAAATATTTGCTCCTTCATGGAGATATTGATTTTTAAACATTTCATGTCTTAATAATTTGTTTATTCTACCACTCTTATATAATCTGTTATATTTCATCAAGGCGGATCTAACAAAAAAGCACCGCTTAAATTAAAAAAAAAAAGCAGTTTTACATGGTCTACTAATTTCGGTGGCCTACTAGAAGAATTTCAGTGCTCTGAGAGATTAGTACGAACCATGAAAAAGTGCATCAAAGAGAAATGAATTATCTGTTCCTCTAACCCCAAGAAATACCATCGTGTTTCATAAGACATAGTGCAGAAAGTAAAAACGTTTTACCGTGAGGCAGGGATGCCATTATGCCAGATTTATCTGGCACTGCCAGACTTTTTATCGGCAAAAAGACAAAAAGAGAAACCCTGCATAATGCCAGACTTTTTGAAATTAGAACAGATTAAAAAAAAACGTCATTCAATCCTACTCCACTAAAGCGTTAAGTGATCTGCGTGACTGCAGTCCTCGTCCACTGAAAACGATTCGTAGCAATTTTGTACGAATGGGTAGTCCGTCAAATATTTGGCATTGGTCAAATAGTGTAATTCCACGCTTGACTGTTACTAAAGAATGCGAGTATACGAGTCAAAAACTGACTCATTTGGGGACAACATTTGTAAAGGGCGTATCAACATTTGTAAAACTTTTTTGACCCTTTGCTAGTTGCTAGTTAAAATTTTTACATTTCCGTGTATTGCCAGATTTTGCCAGATTTTTTGTTTGTGACATGCCAGATATTTTTCAAAATCTAATGGTAACCCTGCGTGAGGCAGACGTGAGTAAAGAACTGGCTGATTCACTCCGGACATTTTGACCGACGGAGAAGTTCTGGTTCTGGCCGACTTTTTGGAAAACTTTTCATTTGTTTTTCATGAACATTTCCTCCTCCTCTTTCCAACTACTGTAAAGATAGATGTGACTAAGGATAGTGACAATCATGCTTTTAAAACATTTGCAAACTTGAAATAATGTTCACTCCCAGCAGTAGATCTAAAGAAGTCTGATTAAGATTTTCAAAAACAAAGTGATTGACATTAATATCAAATCTACAAAGAGTATTTTATTAACACTAACACTAACGCAAAATTTTCATTTGCTTTTCGGGATAGTGTACAAGCGGTCCACTACAAAAATTCTCAAGCAACCGTTCACCCATTTGCTGCCTATTTCTCGCAGCAAGGAAATATTGTTCCATTGAATTGTGTTATCATTTCGGATGCCTTGGATTACAACATAGCAACCTTTTACGCTTTCCAGAAAAAAAATCATAGAATTCCTTAAATCTCAGCTGACTAAGCTGACAAAAATTTATTAGTTCTCTGACGGTGCGGGTTCACAGTACAAAAACAGGTTTAACATCTTGAATTTACTGTACCATCGAGAACACTTTGGCGTTCCAGCTGAATGGCACTTTTTTGCAACGGCATACGGTAAAGGTCCAAGCAATAGATTAGGTGGAACTCTAAAGCGATTTGCAACGAGAGCTAGTCTTCAAGGAACTACCATACAAACTCCAAATGATGATGATTGGGCACGCTGTAATTGCAACTTGAATGTGAAGTTTGTGGCATTTCGAGCTCAGAAACGGGTACCATTTTTGATCTGATTTGATTGAGCCAAAAAAGAACACATTAAAAAAAATAGGAAATCTGTAAACCTGTTCTTGAGTTAAATCGTGACGTACCGTTCCATCTCATTTTTATTTTTTTAGAAAGATAGATAGATAGCTTCATGATTCGATTGACAAAAAAATAAATCCTAGCATGAATATCTGTTTTGAAAAATAATCACAAATAAAACGTAAGATGGCAACACTGAAGATTTTTCTTGAATTGGAATCGGGCAATAAATAATTGCTAGCACAATCACCTATTGTGATTGTTATTAGACCCATTTTCAGAAAACACTTTGAATATGTTTACACTATTTTTGAATTTTAATGCATTGAATATAAAACATGAAATGTTTAAAAATCAATATCTCCATGACGGAGCAAATTGTTTTATCTCAATGTTTCTTATGTAAAAAAGTCTGCTGAACACATTGGAGCCATAAAAATTGAAAAAAAGTGGGGGCATTTTGAGAAAAACGCAATTTAATATTTCAACCACAAAAATTACAATGTTGGCAACACTGTAAAAAATATAAAAGATATTTATTTGATGGAAATTTAATTTCCTTTAAGATAAATATTTAACATTGTTTGTAGCTCTTTTATTCATTGAGATATTTAATAAACAATATATTAACTTTCCAAAAATCTAAAAAAAATGGGGGCAGCCCATGGGCCGAGGGGTTCACCGATTGGTCTAAAACTTTGGATTTTTGATTAATAGCCTAGAACAAGTATATCAGCCAATTTTGGTTCGAATCGAAGAGGGTCGATGCATTTCTCCGGTCACTTGATATGGAATGACCCATATATTTGCACTCAAAACAGTACGAACCGCAGCAGATTAGTGTCATATTCTGTATCCACAGTAAATTGGTATAAGAGCTGGAACATTTGAAGTTTATATTTGACTTTGGCATCCATCTCACGGGATGAAGTAAATTTCTGGAGTAATACATGATAAGGGCCTAAAACCCATGTGTAAACAATGACTTAAAACGTTCATCTCTTACGAATCACGAGAATCCTATCCTATAGGATTGGTAGGAAAATTGACCAATAAAGGTAACTGATTTAACACTTACCATATCAGAACAGAGACGAATTTCACGCCAACCAAGGTTGCGGCTTATCATTTATGACTTATCCATATTCATTTGTCGATAGCTCTTCTCAGAAGCTCAATTTCAAAATATAATGTATGATGAACTTATGGTGCTTGAGTAGACCTACAACTTTGTCTAACAGTACATAGCTCTATCTCTTATATCTGAGGAATAAGAGCGTATATTCGCAGTGATCTTCGCGATGATATTCGCGGTGAAGATCACGCGAGGATCACCGTGAAGATCACTGTGAATATACGCTCTCATGTCGAAGATATAGGAGTTAGAGCAATGTACCGTTAGACAAAGTTGTAGGTCTACTCATGCACTACAAGTTCATCATACATCATATTTTAAAATCGACCCTCTGAAAGGAGATATTGGCAGATAAATATGCCTGAGTCAAAAATGATAAGCCGCAACCCTGACGCCAACTAATCCAATGTTTGGCTGCACTCTGAACATCTTTAAATGGATATGCATCAAGTCTTATCAAATAAGAATTTTCTAATTTGATAAGACTTGACGTCCGCTATTTTTTTAGATTTATCAGCCCCCTCTATCACAATTTTTCCCATACCTTATACACGTACTGTAACCAATATTGACCTTCCTTACGAGACCCTAATATTATCCGTAGTTATGAACTGAAAACTACAAAATTATTCCGTTATGTTCTTTTAGTTGTGTGTTTATCATGTATGGATATAATAAATGAGTTTTATGTTCCAATAAAAAGGTGTGGCCCAGTTAGAATTGGAACATAGATATTGGAACATACATGCACATATTTTGGATGTACATCAACAAAATAGTATTCTGTTTAAGCTTAAATACTCGACTTTATGTGAACATTAGAGAGAAAATACAAGAAAAATAATCATCTCTGCGATGAAATTTGCGGACTTTTCCCAGAATACGCTTCATCAACCGGCGCACATTATTCTTATCCATCGTGTTGGTGATCTCATCCCACTTGGTCCTCAATTCATTGATGCTTTTGACGACACTGCCATTCACCTTCAGCTTCTTCTTCATAATAGCCCAAAATCTCCCTATCGGTCTGAGCTGGGGACAGTTTGGTGGGTTGACTTCTTTCGGTAAAAACTGAATGCCGTTGGTGTCATACCACTGTGGCACTCTTTTCCTGTAATGACAGCTTGCAAAATCTGGCCAAAACATGACAAGCACATTGTGTGGTCTGATGAATGGCAATATTCGCTTTTGGAGACTTTCGGTTCTGCACAGCTCTGAATTAAATGTCAAGTCAGTGATGAAAACCTTGGTCTTCCTACTGCAGCTACAGATGCCTTGCTAAATCATGTATTTACGTGCAAATTTATTTGCAAACACAAACTTGAATTTGACAAGAACATCTCCCCGAGCCATAGCCAAGTAAAATTTTTGTCCCGTAAGCTGTTTGAAATCGGCCTTTATATACGTTTCATCATCCATAAGGACCCAGCCATTGAATTTTGTCAACACCTGATCACTCAGTTTTCTGGCACGGATTCTGGCCACATTGTTCTGCTTTTGATCCCTATTTGGTTGTCTACAGGCACAGTTTGACTTAAAGCCTTTCTGGAGATGAGTACGTGCGGCGGTACTGCGTGCGGTGCGAACCTTTTTCGCCAAATCGCGGTCTAAGATGTTGGGATTTGCCACGAATGGTTTTCCAAATTATTGCGCAAATATATCCGACCACTAGGGTAGCTGCACGAATCAAAAATGTGTGTTCCAATACTAATAGGGCTACACATTAAATTGAGATTTCAACAACTGGAAAACTGTGTATTCCATTAATTCAATGAATTTCAAATATCTTAGCAGGCTTAGAAGATAAACCTTTGCTTCTTCCGGAAAAGTTGTTTGTTATTAATTTCATAATGGCATTATGTAGGGTACACTTTTTTATTAATAAAAATTGTAAATTGCCAATATAATCATCGTTTCCCAGTATTTTAACAATTGTGAGAAGATAACCGACTCAAATCGAGCCGTGATATTTTGTTAACTGTAGTTTGGACCATAAACAATTTGTTGAAAACATTGAAAGCTCAGTTTTTGTTAGATTTATAATAACTAGACATATTTTATTGTAAGAAAATGGGACTTTTGTGCATTTGGAGGTTGAGCACACAGGTTTTCTGGCAAGAAGTCATTTTGGGACAGCCTAATGATGGTCCAGTATTGTTTTGGCTAGACGAGATATCTGTGCATTGCGTGAAAGACACCATAGAAAGGTACGGTATCAAAATTGTATAATGCGTGGCGAAACTTATGAATCTTAATGTCCTTAAGCCCGATCAATCGGGACATTTTAGCTCTGAACAAGACATATCTAAGGAAACAAGTTAAAGCAGCATATAGCACCGAGAACTTTACAAAGGACTGGAAAAATGTTTCTAACTTACAGAAACCTTATAAGTAGCGTAAGGCAAAGGTACGTTCCTTGACTTATACTTAACGATACTATTTTTGTTATATGCTACATAATGAGAAGATCAGAGAACATAATGCCAAATGGATTCATGAAACATTAAAAAAAAATGAATGTTAGCAGGCGCGTAAAATTTCCCCTCGTTTAATTCCAAGCCGAAGAATGCGTAAACAACAAAACTGTTTGCAATCTTTCACGCGTCATACAACATTGTGTGCAATCTTTCATACAACAGGCTAGATTCAGGCGTTATCTTGCTTAAATTTGCATAAAATATCCCATTATTTTCTGCCAAATTTAGCATTCCCTTTCTATGCATTAGATAACGCAGAAAAACCAATTTTTCTTTTTATCTGTGTATAAAAGAATAATGCTGCACATCGTAGTATTAAACCACTTACTTTCCTCTAATTCTATAGCAAAATCCCCAAAAACCACCGCATATTGTTTCGGATATGCATAAAGCTAGGTCCATTTTGAATCCGGAATAATAAAATCATCTGCATCTCGGTAACGGATTAACGTACGAATATGTTTAGTACATCAAAAGAAAGGTAATTTACTGCACTTTGAGGAAAAAATATCAATATTAATCATTTCTCTTCGTTTCTTTTGAGTATTTGCAGTTTCTTCTTTATTCCTTCCATCAAACGCTGCACACCTCCGTAGTCAACTTCCTTGGCACATTTGTTCCACATTTTGGTCATCTGAGTCACGTCCCGAGCCGTTTTTCCGCTTTTCTGAAGCTTCCGCTTCATTATTGCCCAAAACCTTTCGATGGGCTGGGACTGCGGGCAGTTGGGTGGATTTATGTTTTTATCGATGAAATATGCAGTGGCAACTCGCCAAATCTGGCCAAAACTTCACGGGACCTTCATGGGCTCTAATGATAGGTAGTACGCGGTTTTTGAGGCATTCTTCCTTATACAGCTTCGAGTCCACCGTCTTATTCGACATGAACACTTTGGTCTTTGCTCCGCAACTACATATCCCTTGGTAAATCATCAGTTTTTTGGCAAATTTGTCCATAAAAGCAAACTTAAACTTCGCAGGAACATCTCTTCGTGCCGTCGTCATGTAGACATTTTTTCCAGGAAGCTGTCCGAAATGCATTTTGACGTAGGTTTCATCGTCGATGAGCAGGCATCCTTGACTCTTCGTCAATACCTGCTGGTATTGATTTCCAAGCTCGAGTTTTGGTGACGAAACTTTGCTTCAACGTTTTGTTTGGTTGCTTTCTGGTTCGATAGGAACGCTATCCTGCTCGCAAACGAATTCTTCGAACAGTACTGCGAGCAGCAGCGTATTTTTGTTTGATTTCATTATCTGATAGTCCAGGGTTTGCTCTGACGGTTCTCAACACCTTTTGGCTCAGCTTGCGGTCATATGTTCATAGCCCCAGAAAAAAAAGAACTTCCTCTATTGTGCGGTATTTCATTAAGGTCTTACGCTGCAGCGACGGAGGCCATTACCTCAAAATTAAGATCTGTTACAACTTAGAATCTGTTCAAAATATTGAATATTTCATCACATCAATTTGTATGCTTACTTGCTGTCAGCAATCTGATGGAGTTCAATTAGATGTTCATTCACTAACAGTCGATTTATATCGATTTGAAACAGCGAGATAAGTTTGCTAGAGTGAGATAAAAGATAGGAAAAAATACGTGTAGCAGCAGATCACCTTAAGTATCCCCCATATTTGGAAAAAATTGCCGTAAATACAGTAATGAATGTTTGATTTTAGTTTTAAGTACCAGCATGAGGCTGATGCAAATTTCAAAATTGTTGCTCCCCTAAGCTTAATCAACGCCAATTCGGGTCTTGATAGTCCCCAAAAAATTTTAACACATTTGGTTTTAATTTGGCTTTGCACACGCTATTCAAAGTTTGTATGGGAATTAGTATGGAGAATCTCAAACTTACATTTCTAGATCTCTAACATCTTGATATTATGTCCTTAAACCAAACCTAATTAAGATTCATATAGTGTAAGTTGCCTACCATCAAAATGCCGAAGATACCTGACATGTAAATTTTATACAAAAATAGTTATTCAACATATAAAATAATAAGAAATGAAATTGGGAAACTAGGAGAATTTAAAATTTAACACTTCATTCGATCACTTTTAGAAATAAAAATTAAACCTGAAACACTTTTTAAATTTTTCATTCAGAATTCGCGAGACAAATTCCATTTAATTCCACTCATGAGCTTATCTTTTGACAGATAGGCCTATTTCGTCTGCTACTTACAGACTTCTTCAGTGTCGAGTGCTGGAATTAAATGGAATTTGCTCGCGAATTCTAGCGAAAATTTAAAAAAGTGTTTCAAGGTTTAATTTTTTATTTTTAAAAAGTGATCGAATGAAGTGTTAAATTTTAAATTCTCCTAGTTTCCCAATCACAATCGTTCTACTAATACGCTCAAAAAAGTTTTTTTTTTTTAAAATAGTGTTTAAAAAAAAAAAGTGAAAGTGAAGAAATGAAAACATATAATATACATATAAAATATATAAATATAAAATATTTAAAATATATAATATAATATATTTAAAATAATATATAAAATGTATAAAAATAAGATAAATAAAATACATAATATATATAAAATAATAAGATAATAAAAATAAGAACAAAACATCATACCTAAAGTTTGTATTTTATGTTTTATTGAATAACTATTTTTGTATAAAATTTACATGTCAGGTATCTTAGGCATTTTGATAGTTGACAACTTACACTATCTGAATCTTAATAAGATTTGGTTTAAGGATATAATATTAAGATGTTAGGGATCTGGAAATGTAAGTTTGAGATTCTTCATACTAATTCCCATACAAACTTTGAATAGCGTGTGCAAAGCCAAATTAAAACCAAATGTGTTCAAATTTTTTGGGGACTATCAGGACCCAAATAGGCGTCGATTAAGCTTAGGGGAGCAAAAATTTTGAAATTTGCATCAGCCTAACCAGCATAGAGGAAGATCTGTAATCACCATACGAAGAAACATTCTTAAAATTCCTCAAAGAAACCTACATATTCAAGAAAATTTAAATCTGCGGTTAGGGACGAATGACCGATAGGGCTGAAGTCACTCTCAAAATCCAAACCCAACAACAATCACAGAGCTCCAAAAATAACCTTCTAGTTCTGGTTTGAAACACGATCCTGTTCTGTATCCTAACAGTTGTTTTACCTTCCTATGAAGCAAAACCAAAATCCCACCGGGAAGCAGTGGCACAAGTTTTAGGTGTTTAACAATTTGTTCCTACACACCGATCACATTATCCCGATAAAGAATCCTCTCACCGCAGCCTCCTGCCAGCGCCTCCGAAGAATCCCGATCAGGTGCCGTGGAGAAGAAAAATTAAACCCATCGTAAAATTAACAAGAAACAACGACTAAAGCTGTCATCGCACTGATTACCGACCGACCGACGAGGAGGCTCTCCTCGGAAACAGACAAATATTTGGTCTCACTTACTCCTTCTCGGCTTCGATCCCATCTCGAAATTAGCCACCTCTCGCCCGGGAACCACACGGCGGCGCGCACACGCACCGAGAAGCTCAGCTTTTATTATCTTGTTTTGTCACATTTAAGAGCACCTTCGTCGTCATCCCGTCGTCGTCGTCGTCCAGTTCGGGTCCTGATAATCTCCCGTGTTTTATAGTAATTTGATACATAAATTTAATTTTAATTGCATTGAGAGTTTCTCGGCTTCGTTCACGACCGCCGGTAATCGAAGAACGGAGATCATCGAGATCGATCGATCCAATTGGTTTGCCCGGTTTGTGGCGTTCCAAATCGTTTGTCAAGATTAGGCCCCCTCGGTCCCGGGGCTTGGAGAAGGTTTGGAATTTTCGACACACGATCACAGCTCGTAAATGCTGGAATTAGAGCCTTTTTTGTTCGATCTCAGCTCTCAAGCAGATCTCATCGGGGCGTTGTATGGAATTGGGGGAAAAAACGGTTTTATTGGATTGGGTTTTGAGAAATCTGGTTGCTTATCAAAAACGCTATGCCGGTTCAGGAATTTCAATAATCGAATTGGACCTGTGAAACTTCTGTAAGCCTGCGGAGATTTATCACTTTCATCGATCCGGTTGATTGTAAAACTTTATCGTTTTATTGAACGGACTCTCCGCGGGGTAGATCTTGGTCGAAGGGGCGATGATTTTTAACACATTTTCACACACGGCAGCGGAGTTTTATGCTCGAGAAAACGGACTCCAAGTTGGTGGCTTGTGTAAACATCGAAAACGATCTGGTTTGGCCTCGGTGTGCTGCAATAAAACTGTAAAATTTTCCAAAATCGTGTCAAAGCCATTAGCTGCAATCCGGTGGTCTCATAATAACGACCCTTTTTTTCTTCATTCTATACTGAACGTCTTCTGTGAGGTCCTTTATTGTTTTGCGCAGGACCGGCAACTGTGCAACTTACGAACAAGTTTGAATAACTTTCCAAAAGGCAAGGGATTCCTCTAATCACCGTTTGACATCCAATTTCGGAAGGGTTTAAACTGATCTCACTTCGAAGCTCGAATTATGATGTCACAAGCCTTCATTTCAACTCTCAGACTAGTAGATAGGAAAACAAAGAAATCCAACTCAGCTTGAATAATTTGACGACATCGGATAATTTATAAGGCGTGCCTTTGCCCTACCTGCAAACAACACTCTCTGCACTAAATCTTGATTAATGGGCGTTCGAGAGTCGATGATCTAGCTGGTCGAGTCGCGCTGTGCGCCATTGAACCCCTTCCCTGTACCCCTCTGCACTCTAACTGGGAATGAATAATTTATCGGAACAACGGGATCGCCGCTTTGCAGAACTACCTACTCCCGGTACGGTAGGTAGGAGGGCGTGTCGTTTCTGTCCCATGAATTCAATTGCCACCAGCACCAGGCACCAGGTACCAACACATATTGTACTGCAAATGAAAACTGTTTTTAAATCACGAAACGAATTCATCTTTTTCAAACCCGTCGAAGCGGGTTTCACCGAGCCGTCACGCAACTTTACAACGTGCAACCCATGCAGCACTGCTTAGTTAGGCACTCGGTAGCTCATATATTGACGTTCATCACGGTAATGCCATCGAATGAATAAACTGGATTTGCGTTGTCATATTAGCAGCCATTCGACGGGGATGGGTTGGAACACAGGGCAGGGGATAGCGAGGAGGCGGCCTTTGTTGTGCTACTCGCAAGCGCTTTTAGCACTGAATAACTTAGATTTTGAATTATCTTATAGAATCAAGTTACTGGGACGATAATTGCATTTCAATATGAGCGAGTAATTTTCCAGGTAAGTTATCAAGTCTCGATTCAGTAGTAATCTCTGGGGAAACGTGTCAATGTCTTATTAGCATACACGGGTTCGGATGATCCGTGTGAATCCCGGGTGATTTATAGTGCGTTGTTGGCGCTAGATTAGAATTTTGCACTATACATTTTTGCAATGTTTAGCCGTACACAGTTTGAAAAGAACATGTAATTTTCTACGTTATCTAATGCACATAAAGGGAACGCTAGATTTGGCAGAAATGAATGGGATATTTCATGTAAACAAAAGTCAGATAACGCCTGAATATAGTCTGTCGGTTGAAAGATTGCAAACAATTTTGTTGCTTACGCCTCCTTTGGTTTGGAATTAAACGAGAGGAAATTTTACGCGCTTGTTAAAAGTAATTATTGTCTTCTGTGTACACTGAAAATTAAATTTAGTTTATACTAGCTGAAAACGATGCGAGCCTTGCTACGCTTGCAACAAAATGAATTAAAATTTTATGGTTTTTACGCTTTCATGGTTTTTTTTGGGAATGAGTTTTGTTAAAATACTTTCGTTTAATGAAGTGTCTAATTTCTATAAAATTAAACGTAAGTGTGTGTGCTTTTAATTTAACCCTCGATCCCCATTTTATACACAATTAAAGTTATTTTGTAATTTTCAGTATATTTTCATGCACATAATAAGAGCATGGAAATAACCTTAAAGTCCCGCTGAGGTTTTAAATTTACATGACTGCATAACATTTCCATTCACCTTCACCTTCTGTGTATACGTTGAAAATAATGAAAAAAATAAGAAACTGCCAGTGTATCTAAGAAGAGTAGATTATTGTTGCTGGAGAAGTTCAGATAACCGTCAGTTACTCGCGGGTAAAAACAGAATTAATTCCTAGATGACCATTAAATCAGCTTCACATGAAACAATATATTTAAAGTTGATGTAGAAGGAGATGTTCGCTCATCACCATGAGGCACTGAGAGTGAACAACAATGTTTTTGGCTAGAATGAAAGATATGAAGAGAAAGTTTGATAGTTCCGCTAGTAGTGCGGCAGGTCTTGGAAATCTAACAGATTTTTTTAAGAAAATTGAGCGAAAAGGGCATGTGTATAGTGGTACTCGAACCAACGACATTTTTGCCTAACATCCCACTGTGGGGTAGGTCGAAGCAGTCAAAACAGCACAAAGCGTTTCATGACACGGACAGAACACTCGTTAATTCTACGAAAACAATATAGACAGCTACGAATAATTTGCTACTAATAAAAAAGAAACGTCTCCCTGGTGGTTGCATGAATGACTGGCAGATCTACTTTATCGGCCAAAAATATGAAAAAAGCGCTATCACGAGAAGTTGTTCAGCCTTTTATTTTTCAATGTTTCTGACATGGGGTTTGATCGTACATTTTTAGGTAGAGCTATAAGTCCGGGGTTGATATTACTAAACCATGTTGACTCGCGAGAAGTTACTTTATTATTGTGCATGAAGTTCCAATTCTCAACAGCGTTTTCATTTCTATTTTGGGATAAAATTACTATTTCCGCCATCCCAGCAGGAGCACCAACATTTACGAGTACGATCGAAGAGAAGCAACGAACGGCTGGTCTTCGCAAAATATTGAACAAAGAGGTGTAATGAAAGGAATAAGGAGTGTATCGAATATAAGCTATCCACATACATTTGCGTTGTACGCATGTATTTGTGATGGTTTTTAAGCTCTGAACACTGCATGCTGAGCGTTTGACTGTCAGCTTTCTTTGGTTTACTTGTTTGTGCGGTTCAAATTCTGCGTTTTCAAAATGTCGCGTATTGAAAAGGAAGTGAAAATTAAGGTCCTGGACACATGGCTAAGTGAGAAGGGTATTATTATGCGAAAATTGGTGAAGCGGTTTGGAATTCATCATGCGAGTGTTGAAACCATCATTAATAAGTTTGGGGAACACTATTCTTTGGATGAGCTACCAGGAATAGGCAGAAAACCCGGTTCTTCTAACCCGAAACTGGAGCAGAAAGTGGTATCTCTAATCATGAAGAACAAATCAATGTCAATACGTGATTTGGCCAAAAATGCAGGAACGAGTGTCGGAATGATCCACCGTATCAAGAGGCGAAACCACCTGAAGACCTACAAGAAGCAGAAAATCTCTAAACAAAGTGCAGAACAAAAGAAGCGAGCAGCAACAAGGGCCCGGAAATTGTATTCGCGTGCATGCGTTTTGATGGACGATGAGACCTATGTGAAGGAGGACTCAAAAACCCTTCCAGGTCCACAATACTTTACTGCCGTCGTTGGGGAGGATGTGAGCGATGCGGACAGGTCGATTCAAGTGGAGAAATTCGGTCGAAAAGTACTGGTATGGCAAGCAATATGTTCCTGTGGTTTGAAGTCAACCATTTTTTACACTACCGGAACTATAAATACGGAAATCTATCGATCTGAGTGTCTCCAGAAGAGATTGTTGCCTTTATATAAGAAGCATAGTACACCTCCACTGTTTTGGCCGGATTTAGCGTCGGCTCACTATGCCAAAACCACTCTCAATTGGCTTGCGGAAAAGGGTATAGATTTCGTTGAGAAAAATATCAATCCACCAAATTGCCCTCAGCTTTGACCCATCGAACGTTACTGGGCAATCGTGAAGAGAGTCTTCAAGAAGACTGGTAAGGCAGCTGGGAACATGCAGGAGTTCAAAAAATTTGGGCTCAAGCGTCCAAAAAATGCGATGCAACACTTGTCCGGAACTTGATGAAGAGCATTCGATCCAAAGTTCGAAAATTTGTGAAGGAATAATTTAAATAATTCGGTCATCATTATGTTCAAGTTTAACCTCGTACAATAGAGGATCAATTTTTTGTATGAATAAAATATCGGTTTTCAACATAATTTGAGAGAAAGTTTGTGGATAGCTTATTTTCGATACACTCCTTATGAAGAAAAAACATCGCTCTGATGGTTGCAACCAATCTTGACCAAAGTCATACTCGTTACGTTACAAGTTCACGCTCGTTACTAGTTAATTTGTCTTTATCGCTGTACCGCTTAGTGCCTTGACAGTCGAAGCATCCATAGGGCCTTTTTACAATTGAGACTTGCTTGCGACAAAATTTGGACTCCCCTAAATACGTAAATCTCTGGAAATACTTAATACAACGCGTAAATATTTCGCAGACTGATGAACGTATGTCTGTTCATTGCGTAAAATCAATTTTTGGTGATACTACAAGCTTTTAGATCGAAGATGGCGTCGAAAGAAGAGCAAGTGCGAAAAGCAATTGTGTGCGATCGCAATGAAAACCCGGATCTGTTAGTAAGAAAACTTGAAAAAAGCTTGATTTTCCTTCAAGCACTGTCCATAACGTTCTTGAATCTTTCAATACACGTTTGACAACATTCCTGGCTGGGAGCGGAACGAAAACGGAACTCAAGAACCACCAGAAGAACGCAAAGGTGAAGCAAATATTGCAGAAGAGACCAGAAATCTTTTGGTACGTACTGTGGCTAGAAAAATAACTCTCCAACTTTCATGCATACTTTCAAGCACCGGCAAGGTATGAAGTCGTTCAAGGTGAAAACTGTATCGAACCGTAATGATAAACAGAATGTGACGGCTAAAACCATGGCTCGAAAGTTGTATCGCGAATATTTGACGAAGTTCTCCTGCGTGATAATGGACGATGAAACTTATGTGCTGGAAGACTTCAAGCAGCTTCCCGGAATGTCCTATTATACTGCCATGCAACGAAACAGTGTAGGTAAGCATTTCAGGACGAAGAAGAGGCCAAGTTTCCCAAAAAACATTTGTTTTGGTAGGCAACATGCAGTTGTGGTCGAGCAAGCCAAAACTTCGTCACTACCGGAACAGTAAACAAGGAAATATACCGTAAAGAATGCCTAAAGAAGCGGTTGTTGACGCTCCCTCGCCTGCCCTGATTTGGCATTTTGTCATTGCACCAAGGGTGTTTTGGAATGGTATAAAGTGAATGTTGTGCCGAAAGAGGCGAACCAACCTAACTGCCAGGAGTTGTGACCTATCGAGCAGTATTGGGCTCTCGTGAAAAGAGAACTCTCTCAACATCAACAAGCTAAAACTCTAGGAAAATTTCGAAAATCATGGACAAAAGCAGCTTAGTCAAAGAGAGAAATCAGAAGCTTGTACAAACCCTAATGGCTGGAATAAACTCAAAAGTTTGTATTTTCTTCATGCAGCCTGATTCAGTAACGGTAATTAATTTTAAAATGACTTATAATGCACAATTAAATGATTAAAAATGCATCTTAAATTCAACTAGCAGCAATTTTTTATAATTCCAAATTTAAACTGTCCAGATTTTGTCGCGAACAAGCCTTATTTTCTGTTTATTTCTTAATCCAAAAAAAAACTACGTAACAAATGGATAGTTTGTAACTCATTAACATCAAAATATTATCATTCTGACTTGTTATATCCGTATGCCCTAACTTTACCCCCCATTAAGATCCTGGTTTCCAATCGAGAGTCAACCGATCCCAGAAGCGTTTCAAAATCCTACTTTCTATTGAACGAAGGACTCCGAGTGGTTTTTCCATACTTTTGTGAAATTTTTATTCACGTACTTGTTGGTCTTTCGACTCCATTTTAAAAACAGTCGTTTTGTATGTCAACACGTTCACACACTCAATGACATTGCGTTTTTATATATTGATAAATAAAATAGATATAACGGCGTTTAACTAAAATATGAGAATTTTCTTTAAGGGCCATAACAAAAAAAAAATGATTAAAGCAAGGAAAACTGTTTGATTTATTTTGAAGGCACGTCTCTTTACTTTAAAAAAAAATAAACATTTGAATACGGTCTCCAGTTGTTTTTGTACATCAGCGAAATCACATATCTAAAGAAATCTTCAATCGGGCGACACTGGGGCAAATTTGTTGTATTGAGGTTTTTTAGTACATACGGGAAGTTTTGCCTTTCCAAGAAGGCTTGTCTTTTACTCTTAAAATTATGCTTAAACTTATATTTTACGTTGGCAGATGCAGTTAATGTAAGGTTGCGTAGTCATGAACTTTTTCTGGATCAGATTGACTAATCGAATCCTTGTTGATCCAAGTACTATGGAGCAATCTAAGTAATTTTTTGTCCATTATTTTAGACGGTCTCCCACTACCAATCCTAAGAGCTAGTCTTGAGGATGCCAGGATACGATAGATGGTTGAGAGTCGGTTTTAAAATGGTTCACAGTGAACTTTTTCCCGTGATTTATGTTCGTTTGATAGAATTGTATCCACTCTCGTAATACAGTTTGCTTCGCCGGCATTTTGAACACAGCTGAACAAGTTGGAACAAAACAAAACATGTTAATTGGAGGAAACAGGGACGTTTGTAGTTTGAAATGAAACAGTTAAAATCATTTTCATTTTTTTGTTATACCTAACAAACTACACAGCAATAAATAATGAAAATTACATGTGGTGTAAAACGTTAAAATGGTAAAAATATATCGATGTAATCAATCGCTCTATTGAATTGCTAATAAAGAATAATGCACATACCTGGAGCATCGATAAACATTTAATATACGTATACTTTCATGAGAAAATACATTCGTATACGTGGCAACAATACTTAATCTCACGAAATACGTTTAACAATGCATATGCGAATGAATTTACATGACGGTGTAAATATTAACCTTCCAACATTGATTTTTTTTCGAGTAAGCTTCCATGCTGCTTTTCTCGTTTAGTTGTCAGCAGCTAAGACTCGGTTACCTGTGGAGAACAACCTTGGCGTACCACAAGGGAGTGTATTAGGGCCCATTTTATTCATTCTATATATTAATGACATGCGACGAGTCTTGCGAATTTGTGATATTAATTTTTTTGCTGATGATACCGTGTTGTTCATTGCAGCTAAAAGCCTTGAGGAGGCCGTTTCACATTTGAATGCAGATTTACGTTCTCTAAGTAGATGGTTAAAGTACAAACAGTTGAAATTGAACATAAGTAAAACTAAATTCATGGTAATTTCGCGGAATCGAGTTAACGAAGACGTCTCTGTTAAAATTGATGATGAGACAATTGATCGCGTTCGTGAGATTAAATATCTTGGCGTGATTATTGATGATAGATTAAAATTTGACTCTCACATTGACGATGTCATCAAGAAAATAGCCAAGAAGTACGGTATTCTCTGCCGATTGAAAAACGATTTAACTATTGCTAGTAAAATACAATTGTACAAATCTATCATCTCTCCTCACATTGAATTTTGCCCTTCCATTTTGTTTTTTAGCTAATCAAACACAAATATCGAGATTACAGCGTTTGCAAAATAAAATAATGCGTTTGATCTTGAGATGTAACAGGTTCACTACCTCTTCCTTTTTGTTTGATGCCCTTCAGTGGCTATCGGTGAAGCAGAGAGTTGTGTATTTGACAATGGTGTTCATTTTTAAAGTAATAAACGGTTTGCTGCCTCGATATTTGTGTAATCGAATTGAAAGAGGAAGTGATATTCATAGATATAACACTAGAAACGCGGATGATGTTAGAACACCATATTTTTTGTACGGAGCTTCACAAAATTCGTTGTTTTTTAAAGGTATAAATGTTTTCAATTCGATGCCTATACACATCAAACGTGCAGCAACACTAACAGATTTTAAGAGACAATGTATTTCACACATCAAAGCTGCCTTTTGAACAGCTACTCTGATAACTTTTTACTCTTGACTAATTTTGTATCTTGACGATGTTATTATAACGGATATTTTTGTATGGTTTATTGTTAAATGTTTTATATTTGTCATGGGGCACAAACAAACTATATTTTTCGCCTCGATGATGATGATGGATTTAAAGTTTTTATTTTGTTATTGTAATTTAAAGTAGTCTTCATTTTTTGTGTAGTCTTCAAGAGTTTGATCCTCGCGCGCGGTATACAGGTATAAAGGACTTCTTTTTGAATTTACAAAAAAAATTGGCCTTTGATGCTTGAGAAGATGCCATGAAATAGTAGTTGGTTGTCTGGCTGATTGTCGGGGAATTCTGTGTCAATTCCGTTGTGGTTGTAAGTAAAAGTTTGACTAGGCTCGGTCCAGGATTTTTTCGGTTTGGAAATATTCTCGATTTCCCTTATTGGGGATATCCTTGGTCAGCCCAAAACTAAGGTGGCGGTTCCATTAGTGTTGAAACCTCACTCGGTAGCGGGCAAGATCGGATATTGGATTGTATTTTGATAATGTCCTTATACAGGATTCTGTGATTTGAATTGTAATAGAATTTTCTGATCGCTGGGTTTATTTGCGAACATTTGTGGTTGACATCAATAGCTTTTCACAATTATATCGCTGTAAAGCAAATGAACAGTTTTGGAAGAAGCTTATATCTGTAGATACAATCAGTTCGTATTTGGTTTTGCATAACTGGTTGAATTGTTTTAAATAAATTATCTAATAGATAAATCGTCTAGCTCAAACCTTTGTAGGGGTAAGTGGCGGGACCATCATCATCATCTCATCATCTCATCACCTCCTCTTCCTCTTCATCGGATAATTTTTATTAAAGCGAAGAAATTCGTAATGCTATGATTTCGAGGAATATTGCATACAGTCAGTGGATTAGCAGTAGAAGAGATTTTTATCATACGCAGTAGAAACGGTTGCGTAACTGTGTAAACCATTCAATAAACAGAGCAAAAGCAGATTACATTTCGTCAGCGTTATGTCACAATTATTCTAGCAAGTAATTGAGGACAAAACTTACACAGCTCAATATGGCTAAATCTACTGACAGTCAAGTGCAGATCTCCAATTTTGGTGATGAAATGAATATTTGTTTTCAGTGACATTTTTACGTGTGACCTTGAATTGCCACCGATTTCTCTAGCTAATCCAAATGGTTTCATATTTCATCCATGCAACGAGTTAGAAGTCGCTAAGGAAATTGAATCTTTCACATCAAACGCTTTGGGGCTAGATGGTATCCCTTTGATATATATCAAAATAACTTTACCCCATATTATTACTCCAATTACAGATGTATTCAACCTAATCTTTTTGACTTCTAAATTTCCCCGATCATGGAAAGCCTCGTTAGCAAGTTATTCCTATACCCAAAAAAACCTAGAAATAATGCATTGAACAACCTGCGTCCAATTAGCGTACTCTGTTCATTGTCCAAAGCTTTTGAAAAGATTGCTAAAATACAAATTCAACTTCCTCCTTATTTCCTTCAACCTGCTTACTGCGTATCAATCAGGCTTTAAAGCTGGTCATAGTACAAGCATTGTTGAAGGAGCATGAGAACGTTCATGAATATGTGGACAAAAAAGGCATAGCTTTTCTGCTTCTCATCGATTTTTCTAAAACTTTTGATTGAGTGTCTCACACCAAATTATTGAGAAAACTTTGAAACCAGCTTTTATTTTCTCGGGAGGCAGTTTACCTTCCCAAGTAACAATTTTAGTTATATTCAAGCCGAATAGCACTCCTCCCGGCTTTGTTGATAAAACTACATTTAAAACTGTTTCGTTCACCAACACCTCCTCTATGCATCTTTAAAGCAGAAATGTGTACAAAGTGGCCCACTCTATAGACCTTTATAAGAACAAAGAAATTTTGGCAATGTCTAGTGAACGATGTTATGACCACTTGAGAACCTTTATAAAGTCTATTGGCTGCAATGCAAACCAGCATACGGCCATATGGCGGCAACTTCTCTGTGATATCGTGGTTGGTTTTTGTAGTTTTGCTTTGTTCGATTCTCTGCTCATCTGATTCATTTTGCAATAAATAGCGATAGCGATAGCGAAATATCCAAAACAAATTGAGAATCATGCTGCAAATCAAATGCCTATTTAAATTTATGTTGAATGTTGGTACGGTATAAGCCGAAAATTAAAGCGCCTCGGAAAACATGCGAGGTTACAACATCATAAACAAAATTAGAATAAATATGTGCGATAATTTAATCAGAGAATTCCTGAAAATTCATGGAATTCAATAAGGTATTCTAAAAAATTGCCAAAATCGGTCTTCGATCTACAGTTCTTTTGCATTAATTTTTAAACAACCTTTGATAGGAGTAAAAGGAATTTGAGCTAACAATGTTTTAAGATCGTTGAAAACAAGCTGTGAAGGTTCTCATAAACCTTACTAAAATATGAAACCTATTGGCATCTCTTGGAGCCATACTAAAACCAAATTGATTTCTTTTGGCTTTCATAAAACTTTAATAAAACTTAGTAAAGCTGGATGACTTTGGCAATGTAACTTGGGTACACTTTATATCAAGTAAATAAAAAAGTGACTAGTAAACACTGTTAGCTGCATCACATGGAAACGGCTTAAAAGAGGAATTAAGGAGCAAGATATAGTAGACGTCATTCTAGCACAGGCCACATTTTACTCACTATGTGGTCACTATTTGATCGCAATTTTTATTATTTTAGTCTCTAAATTCACTATCATTTATCCAGAAATTCGCTATCAGCCCTGACATACACACACAGTGTTTTCAATACGTTGTGATTGCAAAAAGTTAGGGCGTCACGAAATGTGTGGAGATTACCTTACCTTACCAATAAGACCAAGGCCGGGGTGGCCTCTGCTGTACATAAAAATTTTCTCCATTGTATTTGGTCCATGACTGTACCTCGTAAGCCTTGCTGTCTGCGGAGAATACGCAGGTCGCCTTCTACTTGATCGATTCACCTTGCTAGTTGAGTGCCTCTTCTTCTTCTTGTACCCTTCGGTTCGTTATTTTGCCCTTGTGACATGTAGTCGACCGATTTTAGCCATGTGTACGATCGTACGCAGCACTTTCCGTGCAAAGACACCAAGGTCGCGTTGGTCCTCGACTAGCAATGCCCATGTATCGTGGCCGCAGAGAAGTGCCGGTCTAATCAAAGTCTTGTAGATGGTCAACTTTGTAGTTCGGCGAACTTTGTTCGATCTTAGCGTCTTTCGGAGTCCAAAGCAGGTACGATTACCTGCAATAATGCGCTTTTGTATTTCTCTGCTGATGTCGTTATCGGCGGTCACCAATCACCGTTGATCTGAACTCGTGGTAGGAGGCTAACATTGTCTTCTCGTGAGCCTCTTACCTTCATATATTTTGTTTGCAACGCAATAATCACAAGCCCAATACTACCCGCTTCAGCCTTAAGTCTGATGTACGTTTCCGCCATCGTCTTAAAGTTACGTGCTACGATATCAACGTCGTCGGCGAACACAAATAGTTAGATAGACTTCCTGAAGATCAAGCCACTCGTGTCCATCCCAGCTCTTCAATTCACACTCTCCAATGTAACCTTAAACAACAAACATGACAATCCATAACCTTGCCGTAGCCCTCTCTAATATTCGAAGGGACTCGAGAGTGTCCCTGATATTCGGACGACACACATCACTCGATCTATAGTTGCTTTGACCAACCGCGTCCATTTTTCTGGAAATCCATATTCGTGAATAATCTGCCATAGCTGGTCTCGATCGATTGTTATAATGTTATAATGTAATAATGTAATCATGTTGTGCCACGAAATAAACTGGAGAGTTTCAGCTATCACATAAGTGAAACTTTTCAGCGATGCTTGCAATAATTCAAAATCTACAATGAAAGAAAAGTGTCCAAAATTCACGTGAACAGGCTTTATTCTCCAGTAGAGTTAGCGGATACCGGTTTGACTGTAGCAAATATCAGCATAAGGACAGCGGTGATAAATCTCGTCACGAGACGAAATAAACTATCATGAGTCATGCTTCAACCATCATGCAGTCATAGAATCTTGACTCCTAAATTACCAACATGGCTTATGAAATAAGCCAAACAATCACATGTAATCGATAGAGTGAAAAATGCATTTCAAGGTATGCGTAGAGAGTAACAATAATATCAATAAACGTTCTTGTAATTGCGATGATCAAAACACTATCGCGTCCTATTACGACAAAACATTCGATGACATTTTGAAGAAATCTCAATCACCGTTTCCTCACGCGATGAGATTATCAGGTCTATTTCGGTAAACATCGCAAAGCTACTCACCGTCCCGTTTTGGTGATGATCATCTCCGTTCCCAGGTCGTGGAATTTATCCCACAGTTCTTTCGTTTCCAAATGACACTGCACTGGCCGCAGGTCATCCGAATTGCATGTGCCAACAATGTTGTGTTTTGTCTGGGAAGGAATAGCCGAAGAAAACGATCGAGTTATTGTCCCATCTCCCTCTCTCCGAACCGAAAGTTCAAACCTACCGTGGCAGGCTCCGGCGTCAGTCGTTCCTCGTCCGAAGGCGTTCCGGTCGCTCGTGACCGCGAACCCCTGTGGGAGGCACGCGATGGTGTTTCCGAATCACTACACTGTTCCACGTCAACGTCGACATCGTCATCGCCTTCCTGGAACCGATCAACCGAGATAGGACCTGGGAATTAAGAAGAAAAAAAAAACAACAACACAAAGTTTGAAATCAGTTAGTGTTCAGAAATTTTCAATGCATTGAAAAACGGTTCCGTTTATCGCGTGAAATTGCCCATCGGCGGCCCATTCGAGGTAAACAACAGAATAAACGGCCACCAATCGATCCTGGCCCGGGCAGCCCGGCTTGCACCGGGCGGTAAATCCGTGTCTAAGTGAGCGAGGCAAAATAACAAGTCTCGTTACGCCTAAATTACGGGTAATCTCCAATCCGAACAACTAATGGGGGAGAGCAACAACATCGTCGAACTCGTCGACGTCGTCGTCGTTGAGAGGAGAAAAAAAAACAAGAACTTTAGCTTATAAATATGAACTAATTAAATTAGCATGTAAATTAGCCGTGAAACAATTAAAAGTGTAAGCGAGAAGGAAAAGAAACAAGCAAATGTCGGGCAAATGCCCGTTGATAAGGCCGCCACCGCCGAACGTGAGGGAAAAAAAGGCAACATCGGAGAATCGGGGGCGGTTGAGGGAGCAAAAATATGAACAAGGTACCACCGTAATCTCACCGGAGGAAGTGACGGATTGCAACAAAGTCTCAAGCGGGCCGCACCGAATCCGGCACGTAAGCCACTCTGGTGATTCGATCCGGCCGCAATCACAAATCAGTCCTGGTAACGCGTGGTGAAAAATTATTCAAATTTCTTAATTTATTCTAATTAGGCGCAGCCTATAGGAGCAGCAGCAGCAGCAGCAGCAGTAGCAGCCTGGCATTGTTTAGAATTCCGGAGCTTGCGTTTAGTTTGTGTATTTTGTAAGCCCGATGGCCTTTCGTGAGATTTTTCCCGCCAGACAGAGTCGAGTGACGATGAGAAGGCGGTCTCGGTAAATCATCGTAAAATTTGCGGTTTGATTTATTTGTATACACATGCTGGGATGGAGGAAGCAATCTTAAGGGGATGAGTCAACTGGTAGGCATTTCTGATTCTTCAAGTTCGTCAGTTCACCGTTTTGGGGAAGTTCAACCCTTTCTTAAAAGTTAAATATTTTAAACGGTCTTTCAACCGGTAGTTAGTCATTCATTGTCCTTTTCGATCGAAAAGCAGTATGACAGCAGCATGTCATCTTCCATTTTATTCCCTCTCTTTAATTTTCGATAAATTGTATAATTATACCGGGGAAAGTACCGAACGCCACATCCTTTTTTCCACTCAGGACGAGGGAAATAATGACAGGGACCAATTTTCCTCGTCTATTTAAATCATGTATAATATCGGTTTTGATTGTGGTGGCATTACAGGGAGCAGCAGCAGCAACAACAGCAGTCAGTGGTTTTACGGCTTACCTCTCTGAACGGAAAAGGGTTAACCGTCATGTGGTGTGATAAACGGTCGTCTTCTTGAGAATGGACGGTGTTTAAGATCTTTCTTTTTTTTCTGTGGCTTCATCAGTTCCCAATTTACCTCACACGATGGAAGTGAATAAAAGAACGATCTGGGTGTCTATTGATTACAGACTTATTGCGTTGCTCTGGAACCTAAACGGGGACAGGTCACCATAATGAATGACACGCAGTTGGTGACGTGGCTGTGGAGAAGTCAAGGAGTTGAATTTTAAAGTGATCAAAGAATTTTATATTGAACTGTGTTTTGTGTCCAGAGGTCATGATGTTTCACTGTAATAGAGCCTGTCCAAGAAAAATTTTGGAGGCTTTTCTTTCAGTGTAGATTTTGAATTAAATCAGGATCGCTGCCACGTTTCACTTTTATGACAACTGAAACTCTCCACTTTATGTTGAGGAACATAACCCGATGTTTACATTTTTGTAACATTCAGTAAAATAGCGTCGAATCAAGTGGAATTGCGCAAACGCATTCTGTACGAACGGCAGCAAAATCTAAATTCATCGGTACTCGATATTGCCAAGAAACTAAAACATCCAAAAAGTACCGTGTTTTGTATTTGCAAATCATTTGACCAGCGCTTGACTGTGGATTGGAAGAAGTGGAACAAATCAAAAAGTATGCAAAAAGTATCATATTGGCCGATGAAACATACGCACTCGAAGACTTCAAACGGCATTCGGGGCTAGCTTTTTATTTCGCAATGCAAAGGAACGCCGTTGCCGAGCATTTACAGGCAAAGAAGGTGTCCAAATGACTGAAGAAGTATTTGAATTGGCAGGCCATATGTATATGTGTGTCGAAAATCTAAAAGTTTTCGTCTGTGTGTGAGAAAGAATGTCTGCATAAGCGATTGCGTTCATCAAAAGCCACGACTCTCTAGCTCTGTTTTGGCCTGATTTGGCCTCTTGTCACTATGCGAAATCTATCCTGGAATGGCATAAGGTACAAGAGGTCGAATACGTGCAAAAAACTGCCAATCTACCAAACTGTACCAATAGAGAAGTATTGGGCTCCAGCTAAGCGGAAATTCTTCGAAAGTAAGAAGAAAGCAAATGGTATCGATGATTTCAAGAAAAGATGGAGAAACGTCATGGCGAACGTATCTGAGGATACCGTACGGAACATGATGGCGGGTTGTACCACAGAAAGTTTGAGAATATTACAGAGAGAAAGATTGACATCTTTCTAAAACTGTTTAGAATGGAGATATAACTCTATAATTGTGAAATAAACAATTGGTTTTGTTGAATTATGTATAAACTTTTGCTGCTTTAATTTTGGTTTACGAAATTTGACGTGGACAGGCTTTAAATTTCCAGATGGTTATAATTCTTGAAATGATAGAAAACAATGCAATAATTAAATAAGATTCAATAGCTGATGAGCGCTTCCCTTGCTTAAACGATTTCTATTAAAGTTCTTAACTATCCGATAGATCAGAGAGATTTTAAATTAACTGTGTTGCAATAATTTCGTGTTCACCTTTTATAGGCTATCGTCGGATGAAAATTTCACGTTGTGATCTTCACTCTCTCCGTTTAATTACCTCGAAAGACAGGCCTTAAAACTCTACTCAGCTCAAAATGTTCGATCCGTGCTCCAGGGACCGAAGATGATGGTGATCCTTGCCGCAGGAATCCCCTGTCTACTTTCAGCCCGTACAGAAAACGTGCCCGAACAATGGAGTGTCCAACGAGAATGATATAAACTAAACTAACTTTACCAGTCAAAAATATCGTCTCACTTGGAAAAGTATTGCAGCACACGTTTGAATATTACCTCAATCACCCTCAAAAGTATCGACTTACCTACAAGAGTCGAATTTTGACATTATATTTTGAAGACTTGACTGTAAAAATGTTGATTTTAACAAATTTGTTCAGAAGGTCAAGAGCTTCTGGAGGATGAAAAGCATGGTTTGGATCTACGCCACTTTGTGGCGCTAGTGTACATGTTCAAAAGAACATTTTTTTTAAAGTTTGAATCGTGATCCCGACCAACTAAAAGGTCGAACCATCAGCAAAGCTGTTCAGAAGGTAAAAGGCATCCGGAAGGTGGAGAGTACGGTTGGGAAAACGGTCACTATGTGGCGCCAGTGGCCATGTTAAAGAAAGAATTTTAAACGAGTTTATTCTGACCACCCAGAAAATTTGAACATTAAAAAAAGTTGTACAGAACGTCAGGAACTGTTGGATCCATGATATTGGTACGCCAGCTGGAGTAAATAAACTACTATCCTATTTTGTGAGTGGCTCCAACAGCATCTAACTGTTTGTATAAATCGATTCTATTGGGCTATGAAGCGTAAAGAAAACGAACCTTGTTTTCCTAACGAAAAACCACCATCACATTTTATGAGTGGCCCCAATAGCATCCAACAGTAAGGATAAGTCGGTTCGAATCATATATCACTATTATTTCACCCCAACACCGGTGTTTTCTTAGTTTGAGATCACCAGTTTTTACACATTGAGGATGTATGCTAGTTCCAAGCATCATCTGTTGCTTCTCAGTGTAATAACAGCTGATCTGGCAATAACGGAGTAGCAACTTCGGGTGGTTAATCATACTCGTGCTCATGCTCTCGACTTTATAGATCAAGTTTTCTAGAAACACTTCCATAGTTATTAATTGAGATTTTAATCGAGAATACTTTCCTAACTCATTAAGTTCATCATTTGTAACCGTCACCCCATCCAATTTCCTTCGCGGTGCCATTATCATCGCCCACGTGATTGCGGATGTACAGCGCCGCCGAACATTCTTCAAACGCTATGATTGCGTTATGATCTTGAATACTAGAACGCTGGTCTTGGGACAATTTCATGGCGATCGGAGGCCAGGGACTCGGGATCTGGCACCGAAAGAGTCCCCCAATGACTATCTGCAGTAGCTCCGGTGATTGCTCGGTTGAAGCTGCCACACCTTTGGTTTCGGTTACTACCCAGTAGGTGTCAACTCATAATTTTGCGCTCGCCTTTATCTTCCTCTTTAGCACAGCCTTGGCGGCAGCTTGCGCCACTGGACACCACGTTCTTTTGGAGTCCGACTACGCTCTCTGCATCCTCCTTCTTGCGCGGAGGCAAATTCTACTGAGGACGGCAATCGACTCTACCCACCAGTACACTAGCGGCTTCCCACCTCTAGGTTTAACCTTCACCGCACACGCGTGTAAGTAGCGCTACCAGTTGATCACCACACGGGTCCTGAGTTTCATTCCTGCTCAAGCACCTTCTCCATCTGCCGGTGAATGGAGTTGGTACTCTTCCCTCTGCACGTAGTCGCTATGAGGGTAGTTATCCTCCACCCTCGTGTTGTTCGACAGCCCAGGGCTGCAGAACATCACTTCGATGATCGACCTATTCCGTTTCTATGGTAGGTACTTTTGATTCCTACGTTAGCAAGTTCTACGTTCAGCCTGGCCAGGATCTAAAGGAGGACCAGCCTACTGTAGTTGGTAAGGTGACTCCCACACTCCAGCGTCCAGGCGTTTAAGTCATCCGATATTACCAACGGGTTTTGGCCCTGTTGTTATAACAGCGACAGAAGAACACTTCATTCATTCTTGCAATCGCGTGACATAGACACAACGTCTTGAACCTGGAACTTGCAACCCAATTGCTGTTACCGACCGGGATGCGATATGGGCCAGATATTTTGGCAATATCCATGGCCAATTTGCGAACACAGCAATTGCTGAGCTGCGACACAGTAGTAGCACTACAGTATATGGAGAAAGATGTGGTGTTTCTGCCAGACCTGACATCGACCCAATACAAACAGTAATGTAGGTAACCGAGATTTCGGTCAAATTGTGTGTAAATAGTCGAAATTTTGAATTAGATTTTGACCCGGCTGATACAATACGACTTGAAACCCAGCGGGCTAGATGGGCGGATCAGGTAAACCAAGACTTGGAGGGCGTGGGGCGCAAACGAGGATGGAGAATAGCAGCCGTGAACCGAGTGAATTAGCGTAGAATTTCTGACGAGGTTTTATCAAAATATCGTGCAGTATTATATCCTCCTTCTGCATTGTATCGAGAAGTTGCTCCATTTTCATAGTTAATTCACCGTTCCACAAACAACTTGCGAATGAAAACAATATGGCGCATGGCGATTGACAGATAAAAAGCCGAACCTCGACTTACAACTCTGCTAAACCGATATTTTGGCATGATAGGCAGCTGCGGTCGATTGAAGTTTGGGTAACGTTTGTACTCGGCTCCTAGTGATGCCGAGAATCGGTTTAATATTGAAGTTACCCTAAATTTCAGTTTCAAGTGATGTTGAGACTCGAAATCGTTCGATTTTTGCCAAGTCGTCAGTTGAATATGAAAATGCCGATTGAATTCAGCTCAATGTTTGACCAAGCCCGTGATTAATTTTTAAGTGTGTAGAATGAGCGATGTTCAAAAATGCTGGAATATGTAACAGTTCACAAACTAACTATAGAGATTTCCTGTCTTAACGCAGTGGGTAAAGCTCCACTCTAAGTTACGAGAGACCACTGGTCGTGCTTATAATTTTGCCAGGATTTCAATAACTCGACGACTCGATGATGGCTTTAGATGAGGGCCCGTCGACTCAACGAAGGCAATGGATGACGGCTCGTTGATTCAGAGATGACGTTGGATGACGGCTCGACGACTTGAAGATGGCAATTAAGAACGCCCTACCAGACGAAGCGCTAAAGTCTGTGGCTATGGCGACGAAACGTGCTGTAGTATGGGGGGCAACGAATGTGACTCTAGTGCATTCTGGCCGAATTAAAGTTGCGGAGAGAGTGGCAGGACGACAGACCTCCAGTTTGGTCTCGAGAGTCTAGCGACGACGAATTATCGTGCTGTCCAGGGAGATTCGCTCCTTAAAGATAATGGGCCAACGTACCACCGCACGGCTTTCCGTACTATGCTTCCGCTATGACCGCCCGAGATGGAACAAAACCCGATCTCTTACCGGATGGAATTCGGATCGCGGTGCGCTTTTGGCGACGCACGCGCAAGATCCGAGCTCTCGGAAAAATGTTCCACAGAAGATGGAGAGAGAGACCTAAACGAATAATTGACGACCGTCGGGAAGTTTTTTGGCGACACACACAGAAAAAAAATTAGGAATTTTCATTGTGATGTAAACATCAGGGCATGTACAATTGTATTTCATGCCACACGAAGCAGTGAATGCATGAAATTGTTCTAACAAAGACGAGTTTTTGCATGTAACATTATCTACAATGTACACCCAAAATAAAAAAGCAAGATTGTAATGCAATTTCGCATGATTTGGTTTCATTTCTCGTAATGGATCGCAACTTGGAGAAAGAAAGCAACATTGGTCGTGGGCAAAAAAGCAACACATCAATTCGATTAGAAAAATTCAATGTGTGCGTGATGTTGTACAGTTGATTAGTAGTAGTAAATTCAATGGCGCACAAGAAAAAAGGATTACCATCCGCTACCGAGAGTCGAACCGCGACCGTCAGCATGACGGCTCTTCATTGTAACCATCCAGTCACCACAACAAGTTGAGGTGATCAGAATAAAAGCCCTACAGTTTCTTCGGTTTTTAAGGCACTCAACGTTACAACAATGAAGCAAATTTCGGTCGCACACACTTACATGGCTTCGTTTATTTCATAAACCGCATGGTGACTTGATGAGAGGGCGATAGGAGTGTGATGACGAGTGCAGATAAAAATAGAACACTTGGCAGCGGAATAGCAACAGTGGAATAGGCGTAGCGGCGTTCTGTGCCATTGTCTCACCCATATTGAGAAGTTGTTGACGGTTGAACCAAAACCCAACGGTTGCTGCGATTGTCGAGGCACTAGGCACACAGCGATAACCACTTGCACACACTTGCATGGCTTTGTTTATACCATAAAAAGCTTTGTGGAACATGATGGGCAAATTTGCCTTTTCAGAATCATGCGGATTTCTCAAGATATGATTGCAAAAACTGCAAAATTGCAATTTTGCATTTTTTGCTACAATTTCAACTTTTGGGTGTATGGAATGTCCCTGAACTTTACACGATTTATAATTTAAATGTGTATGTTGTGTGACACTCCATTTGTGTGCATGATATTGAACAGAAATTTACACTACTTTTTCGAGCTGTGTAGTTACCCTCAATCCGGCGTTGACGATAGCCGGATGAAAATCGTAGAACCGGGCTGGTACAAAAAAGCGCCAAGCGCTGGAGGTCCAACGCGAAGTCACATTGGTTTTAAAATTTGTAAACCCAAACTAAATCTAATTAAATAGCTCTTATCTAATAATTCCAAATTCAAAATAATTGATTACACAGTTAAAATTACGAATTTTACACGAGACGAGACACCGGAAAGAATGTAGAGCGTTTAAAATATAAAGTTCAAATATATTAAACAAGCGTTGATTTAAGTGTATTGTGCCTTTAAAAAAAACAACTCGATATCTCTCTTCGTATCACAGGCGTTGTAGGCGTTAAGTTTTTTGAGGTTTGAGGTTCACCCAAAGAAATTCTATTGGTCTTAGCTGAGGAAAGTTAGGAGGGTTGGCGGTCTTCCGAACAAGGTTTAACTTCAGCCGGTGTATCTCCTCCAACGATCTCTTGGAATAATGGGGCGAGGCCAGACCCAGCCAAAAAACCACAACTTCCGACAACTTCTGACAGCCACTCTCTAAGTTTACCGCAAACTCCGAATGACTGACGACGGACACTTTCGCATAAAAATGTCCATCTTACTCAGATATCTTCACAGTTTGGCCAGTCT
Organism: Aedes japonicus; assembly: GCA_034211315.2. Classification (NCBI taxonomy): domain Eukaryota; kingdom Metazoa; phylum Arthropoda; class Insecta; order Diptera; family Culicidae; genus Aedes; species Aedes japonicus. Next base: position 33,511 of record JASCZW010005406.1, on the reverse strand, counting down.
CTCAAATTTACTGATCCCAGGCGCGGAACGATGAGGCCATTTCATCGGTGTTCCTCTTCAGATTGAGGTATATCCGGCCGACACGACGTACAACTTCTCCATTCCATATGGAGCTGGAAGTACGTACAAACCATCGAACGTAGTTGCTTGACTGTTTTCGCCAATTAACTACGATTGGCAATGCACAAGTACATTCATCACCAAGTTACAATGTAAACGCTTGAAAAACTGCAAAATTCAGACCATTTAAATGCGTACGTTAACAGGGTCATACAAATGAAACACAAATTTTTGCATAGCTCGGGAACCAATCATGCAAATTGAACCAAATTTTTTTATATGGGAATTTTTTGAGGCAAGAAATGTTTCTATGGTAGTTTGAGACCCTTCTGTTCTCTAAAAGAGGGGCGCTCACATGCAAATAAAACATTTTTTTTTGCATAACTTGAGAACTAATCTTTAAAATTTTATCTCTGTTGAATGGGCTTATCTACTTCCATGTTTAGCCTTTCCAGGACTATTAAGATATTAATACATTTCTAATTTTTATTTTGCAGTAACACGCCAGTAGATGTCAGATATATTTTGTAAATACATATATTATATTCTATAATTCAATAACAAAAGGGTAAAGGGGGGAAATACAAGGTGCCAGACGAACTGTACACAGATAAAAAGAAACACTGAATTTTCTGCGTTATCTAATGCACATAAAGGGAATGCTAGATTTGGCAGAAAATAATGGGATATTTCATGTAAATTTAAGCCAGATAACGCCTGAATCAAGCCTGTTGTATGAAAGATTGCAAACAATATCGTTGTTTACGCTCCTTTGACTTGGAATTACACGAGGGGAAATTTTACGCGCTTGTTAAAATTAATTTTTTTTTCTGTGTAAGCTAGATGAGGGATTCGTGGTTATCTGGACCAAGTCATGGATGACAATTATACCTTCCTTGATGGAAATCATCAGATAGAGATCAGCGAAGGTCTAATTATCTTCCGACAGTCTACAGTGAGTTTGCTAACCCTATTTTTAACAAACCACCAGACGGAAATCCTAATGGGTATTGCATAATGTTCATTTCCTGTAATAAGAGCAGAAGGAGATTCTTTATCCTTTCCGTGGGTTTCGTGTAAGTGCTTCTGCTTACGGGTCCACACTACCGTTTTTGACCCTTCTTACAACGGAATAGTGAGGATTACAGGTATGTACAATTTGATCTTGCCATTCCAAGGAACTGTACGCCATGTCAAGTCCTGCACTGGTGGTGGCTTCCCATCACATCACAACTCGAGAACTAATTAAGCATATTGAACCAACTTTGGCATGTGGGAGTTTTTGAAGGCAAGAAATGTTTCTAAGGTAACTTGATATCCTCCCCTTTCTGAGAGGGGGGTCCCATACAAATGAAGCATAAATTTCTGAATAACTTAAAAACTTGTCAAGTTAATGAAACCACCTTTGGCAGGTGGAGGTTTCTGATGGAGAAAAATATGTCTATGATGGTTTGAGATCCCTCCGCTCTCTGGAAGAGGGACTCGCATACAAATGAAACGCAATCTTTTGCATAACTCGAGAACCAAAGGTAACCAAATTTGGCATGTGGAGGTTTTTGGAGGCAAAAAATATTTATACGGCAGTTCAAGGCCCATTTTTCTCTTCAAAGAGAGGGGGGGAGGGATTAGGCTCGAACAAATGAAACACAAATGTCTCCATAACTCGAGAACCATTCACGCAAATGAAATCACATTTGGCATATGGGGGTTTTTGGAGGCAGGATTTCTATGTATTCAAAAATGAGTTTCTGTCTGTCTTTCTGTCTGACCCTTATAGAATCGGAAAATTCTGAACCGAACATTTGTATGCCGGGGTTTATGGGGCTCTCATACAATGAAACACAAATGTCTACATAACTCGAGAACTAATCAAGCAAATGGAAACAAATTTCAGATTCTCTTCGATTTTTCTAAAGCTTTTGATAGAGTGTCCCACACCAACTTATTGAGAAAACTTTCAAACCAGTTTATGTTTTCTAGGAAGGCAGTTTACCTTATTGAGTCATACCTCAGTCATTGCACTCGAGTTGTTGAAACTCAGGTAGCTCTGTCAAGATCGGTCAACGTTTTATCAGGTGCACCACAAGGGTCAGTGCTTGGGCCTTTGTTTTTCTCATTATTTATAAATGATTTGCCAACAGTTCTCAAATATTGTATGATACACACATTTGCTGATGACGTTCTGCTGTACTTTTGCTCTCTCGATACTGCTGTTGGTGAGATGACTCGGCTAATAAAGTCTGATCTTGAAGATATTTGTCGGTGGTCAGAACGAAACCTACTCCCTATAAATGCTTCCAAAATAATAGTTATGTTTACGAGTAGACGTTAGAGACCCTCTTCATTGCCAAATATACTCTTAAATTAAGAAGTTTCAGATTAGGTCGAGGAGGTAGCCAATTTAAGGGTTAAATTTTCAGGATAATCTAGAATGGGATTTATACATTCGACTTATTTGAGGCTAACTTCAAGCATGCTGCCTTCTCCGGTCAAAAGAATATTATTTAAATCTCATCTACATCTCTATTTTATTTACAGTATGGAATTAACATTAAACACCTTTGTACCTGCTTTTGATAGATTGAGAACTGCGCTAAATGGATTGTCCGTTGGATATTCAATATTAGTCGATTTTCACGAGTTTCTCATCTTCATCATCAGTTACTTCGATGCTCTACTCTGTTTAAAATATTCCACAAGTTCCACCAGTTATCTGTTTGAAAAACTCAGAACATTTAGAGTTATGTGAAAAAAGAAGCTCTGTTTTGCCACACTTTAATACTTATCGTTATAAAAACATATATTTTGTGCGAGTAATTATTCCGTGGAATCAGCTTTCAGCTGAATTTATAAACATTCATTCACAAAGACGGCTTAATCATGAATGTATAAATTGGCTAAGAAAAAGGAATTAGATATGTAATAAGCAAAGAAATTCATCCATTAATTCAGATCTAGAATTTAAAATGTGGTCGCATACAATCCGATTGTAGAATTTTATAAGTAGAAGTCCTTACTGTACAAGTATATTTTGGTATTAATAAATAAGAGATAAATTAAATTTGGCATGTCGGGTTTTCGAAGGAGAGAAATGTTTTTATGGTTGTTCGAGACCCCTTGTCCTTCTGGAAAAGGGGGGGGGGCTCTCATAAAAATTGCAGTTATGCAGACACTTGTGTTTCATTTGTATGAGAGCCCTCCTTCCAGAGGGAGAAGAGGCCTTTAACAATCATAAGAACCTTTACCAGCCCCAAAAACCCCTGCATACAAATGTTCGGTTCTGAATTATCCGATTCTATAAGGGTCAGATAGACAGACAGACAGACAGAAATTCATTTTTGTATAATTGTTATATAGAAATCCTGCCTCCAAAAACCCCCATATGTCAAATGTGGTTTCATTTGCTTGCATGGTTCTCGAGTTTTGCAGAAATTTGTGTTTCATTTGTTTGAGCCTCCCCACTTTTTTCAAGAAGGGAAAGGGACTCCAAGTACCATAGAAACATTTCTTGCCTTCAAAATTCCCAAATGCCAAAATTGGTTCAATATGCCTAATTTGTTCTCGAGTTATGCAATAAAAAATGTGTTATTTGTATGGGAGCCCCCCTTTTATAGAGAACGCAGGGGTCTCAAACCACCATGAAAACATTTCTTGCCTTCAAAAACCCCCATATGCCAAATTTGGTTCAATTTGCTAGATTGGTTCCCGAGTTATGCAGAAATTTGTGTTTCATTTGTTTGGCAGCTCTCCCATTCAGAAAGGGGAGGGGCCTCATATTAGATAAGAAACATTTATTGCCTTCAAAAACATTTACCTGCCGAAATTAGTTTCATTTGCTTGATTAGTTCTCGAGTTATGCCGAAATTTGTGTTTCGTTTGTATGGGAACCATACACAAACACAAATTTCTGCATATCTCGATAACTAATCAAGCAATTGGAACCAAACTTGGCATGTGGGGGGTTTGAGCCCCCTCCCTCTTTAACGAGGGTGGTTCACATACAAATGAAACACAAATTTCTACCAAACATGATAATTATCCAGGTTACTAAAACACAAAATGTGTATTTCTCGGGTAAGAACCATGTTCTGATAGAAGTTTGAACCCCTTTTTAGTCAAGAAAAAACTCGAAAAACAACCAGTCCTTTTAAATTTTTACGCATGCAGTTTAAGGCGTAACAGCGGTTTCAGCACTTGCCAGCGTTTTAATTTGTGCATGTATGGTATTTCACTCATCCAGTACAGGCGGGTATGTAAAATTTTCGGACTGGCAGAATTCCTCGCCCTGATCGGGCTTCGAATTTACCACCTCAAACATAGAAACGTGGAGTTGCTGGCCTGATGATACTGCTCTAATGAGAATATTATTTTCATCATAAAAAGCTAAAACTTTGAACTAAGAATTTCGATTGTTTGCACCGTAAAAAAGTCCTACCTAAATTAGCCAATTAGATTTTTTCCTCGAAGCATCTCTATCAAAAACGGAACGAAGCAGTTTTTTTTGGAACAAAACTTTTTTTTTCGGAAATCACGTCAGAAGTCTGATAAATGCAATTCAATTTCATACCGGAACAATCAAGAACAATCAAGCTTCTACAACAAATCATATACATTATTTTGCAGTATGAACAAGATCAAAACAAATCTACACTTTACTACAGAACAATCAACCCCAGCAGTCATCAAAACTTAGCTGACCATGCTGCTTCCAGAGGATGAAACAATTGCCATAGTTATTAGTAGCACACCGCTCTCATTAAGTCAAAATCTAACAAAAACACGATCAAAGAACAGAAAAGTTGTTTTACAACCAATAAACCCCCCTTTTATTGGCGCTCGGCCGACAAAAGCTCTCTGAACCGTCGGCAGCAGCTCCAAGCCCCCCGGAGGCATATGTATCACATCATCAAAGCAAAAAATTACCCACATTGCATTGAACAACGAGCCGACTTTGGCCCACCGTCCGTGGAGATGTGCGTGATGATTTGCTGATTTGTAGTTTCGAAAAAAAAGGTGCTAAAATATGAAAAGATATCGATCCGAGCAGTCAGAGTGGAATTGCATGCTGCAGCCAATGTGGAGCTGGTCCGGGCCGAGAGCCACCAACAATCCTAGTGTTGGGTAATTAATGGGTTTGCATTCATGACGAGCACATACAAATCGCGAAACCCGTAGAAACAATGAGCTGCGAGTGCGAGTGCATTTATCGGACGTCGCGGAATTAAGCTTGTTTGAAAGTTGAGAAACTTTCTCAGATATTCAGATTGGACTGCATTCATGAGCTGCGAACATGTTTTTTTTTGTACTCAGTCGAAGCGATTGTCGGCGATGGTTATCTGAATGATAATGAGACAGGCTGTTGTTTGTTTAGCGCCGAGATGCAGTCGGAAGTGCAAATGTATGCTTCTTCCTCGATTGTTTATGCATTTATTCAGTATCAATACATTAAATTGCATTACCCATTCAGTGAATGAGTGCGATGTTTCGACCTGGAGACTACTTTTATCAGAGCTCTAAACTTTCCAACAGCATCCCATCCGTATCGATCATCCCCCGAGAGCTTTTCAAAACTACCGAACATCGAGAAACTCAAAAATGGAATAACACCTCCTTCGGGAAAATTGTTCATACCCACACACATCCATCCGATGCATTGGGAAAAGTGATGGGTAGAAAAGTGCTTCACTTCCTGTGTTGGAACGATGTGCTGTCTTCGAGACGATAAAGACGGAGAAAAACGACCTGCAAAGTTGAACGTGGTCGGTCGGCGGTGGTGAGTGGAAAATCGATAGTTTCCTCCGAGTATCGTACTTTTCTGCTTCATTTTGGGCTTTGGGGCACTGGGAAATCCCTCGAGTGGGGCCCGACTTTCGGTTGCATTCAGCGAGAGGTCGATAAAAGTGATTCCAGAAATGTAGGAAATTAAAGGTTCACCCGATACTGTTTAATTATGACACACAATTTCTTTCTGTTTATCTTTGAGATCCCAAGTAACAATTTTGGTTTTATAAGGGTTCTAAAGAGCATGAATTAGACTTCAAGAATGCTATAAAACCATGATAAAACCAGCAATGTTCCTTGGGATGTTAATTATAAAGGGCGATACGGTCAAAATTTGGTCAATATCAACTTGACGTATTTCTTTCAATTTTGCATTCAAAAAACCTGAACACCCCTCATTTTGAAGGTGTGTGTGTGTAGAATGTTGCTCCTATTTTGATTTTGGAATTCACTCTTCAGTTGTCAAAATGCCGTCCAAGCAAGAAGAGCAGCGTATCAAAATTTTGCTCGCGCATCGCGAAAATCCGAGCTACTCGCACGCAAAGTTGGCAAAATCGCTAAAAGTTGCCAAATCAACCGTTACAAATGTAATTAAAGTGTTTGGGGAACGTTTGTCGACAGCCAGGAAGTCTGGATCGGGGGGAAATCGAAAACCGGAAGCCGCTGAGACGACAAAGAGAGTTGCCGGTAGTTTCAAGCGAAACCCTAACCTATCTCTCCGAGATGCCGCAAATAAGCTGGGTGTATCGTCTACAACCGTGCATCGAGCCAAAAAACGAGCCGGACTATCGACTTACAAGAAGGTAGTGACTCCAAATCGCGATGATAAACAAAATACGACGGCCAAAGCGCGATCCCGGAGGCTGTACACGACGATGCTGACGAAGTTTGACTGCGTGGTAATGGACGACGAAACCTACGTCAAAGCCGACTACAAGCAGCTTCCGGGACAGGAGTTTTATACGGCAAAAGGAAGGGAAAGGTAGCAGATATTTTCAAGCACACGAAACTGTCAAAGTTCGCAAAGAAATATCTGGTTTGGCAAGCCATCTGTACCTGTGGCTTGAAAAGCAGCATTTTCATAGCTTCCGGGACTGTCAACCAAGAAATTTACGTGAAAGAGTGTTTGAATAAACGTCTGCTGCCTTTCCTGAAGAAACACGGTTGTTCCGTACTGTTTTGGCCGGATTTGGCATCTTGCCATTACGGTAAAAAGGCCATGGAGTGGTACGCCGCCAACAACGTGCAGGTGGTTCCCAAGGACAAGAACCCTCCCAACACGCCAGAGCTCCGCCCAATTGAGAAATACTGGGCTATTGTCAAGCGGAACCTAAAGAAGACCAAAAACACTGCTAAGGACGAGCAGCAGTTCAAGGCAGACTGGCTTTCTGCGGCGAAGAAGGTGGACAAGGTGGCTGTACAAAATCTGATGGCAGGGGTCAAGCGTAAGGCCCGGCAATTCGGATTTGGAAAAGCGGAAGCCTAACTGAATATTTTTCTTGAATTTTATACTAATTGAACTTGAAAAAGAAATTTAATTTGATTTTTTAAATAAACGATTTCACCGATTTACACGCGTTTTCCCTTGACCAAATTTTGACCGTATCACCCTTTATGCATGAGATTACGCACAAAATTAAATGTTTCTTTCAGTCTGTGTGTAATTTCTTTTGTATTGAAAATTTCCAGCATAAGCCCTGTCCATGTTAAATTTCGGACAAATTTCTTTCAGTGTGGATTTTTTTTTTCAAGGATCGCTAAAAAATTTCACTTATATGACAGCTGAAATTCTCCACTTTATTTCGTGGCACAACATGTTTACATTCTTGTTACACTCATTGAAATGCCGTCGAATCAATCCGCAGTACGCAAACACATTTTGTATGAACGGCACCAAAATCTGCATTCATCTGAGCGCGATCTCTTCAAGAAACTAAAACTACCGAAAAGTACCCTGTTTTGTGTTTGCAAATCATTTGACCAGCGCTTGACTGTTGTAGATTGGAAGGTTGGAAATGGAACAAATCGAAAAGTATGCTCCCGACAAATGGACAAGAAGGCGGTAGCCATTATTGAGAAAAATCCCAATCTTTCGGTGCAAAATGTGGCTCGCAAAGTTGGGAAGGCAAAATCAGACGTACAAAAAGTGAAGCAAAGGCAAGGAATGAAGGTGTATAAAGTGAAAAAGGTGTCCAACCGTGATGACAAGCAAAATTTCACTGCAAAAAGTCGTGCTAAGGAGCTTTACGCCATTATTTTTTTGATAACCTTTTCTTGTATCATAATGAACGTCGTAACATACGTACTCGAAGACTTAAAACAGCTTCGGAGTCTAGGTGAAATGCAAAGGGATGCCGTTGCCGAGCATTTTCGGACAAAGAAGCTCTTCAAATTTTCGAAGAAGTATTGGATTTGGCAGGCCACATGTAATTGTAGTCGAAAACCTAAAACTTTCGTCTCTACCGCCACTATCAATAAGGTTGTGTTAGAGAAAGAATGTCTGCAGAAGTGGTTGCTACCGTTAATCAGAAGCCACAACTCTCCAGCTCTGTTTTGGCCTGATTTGGCACCTTTTCATCATGCGAAATCCGTCCTGGAATGGTATAAGGTACAAGAGGTCAAATACGTGCCAAAAACAGCCAATCCACCAAACTGTCCAGAACTTCGTCCAATAAAGAAATGTTGGGCTCTGTTTAAGCGGAAATTTATTGAAACTTAAAAGAAAGCAAATGGTACCAATGATTTCAAGAGAAGATGGAAAATCGTCACGGCGGGCATTTCGGAGGATACCGTACGGTACGGAACCTGACGGTGGGTGTACCACAGGAAGTTCAAGAATTTTACAGAAAGAACGATTAACTTAATCAACTTAATACATTTCTAATGTAGATATAACTCTATTACATCAAAATTTGAAATTCAAGAAAGCTTCTCATATTTATGTCCATATACTTCACTGACTGGAATTCCCACTCTGTACAGGGTGCATCGAGTTGGCTATCAGGAAGGCTTACAGGCATACCGCGTCATTAGGCAACCCAATCGATCACTTAAGCAAAATATCATAAAAACCGTGCTTGATAGCTGTATGATAATCTGTTAACCAAGTCCAGCGGATGTATACTTATGGATGACGAAACCATTGAAAAGGCCGGCTTCGGAAAACTTCCTGGAACGAAATTGCACAAGGCGAAGGCGAAGGCTTGAGGAGGTGTTTCTGTAAGATTCAAATTTGTGTTTGCGATTAAATTCGCGCGCAAAGAAGCCCCGGTTTCTGCAACTGCGGCCAGAAGACAATGATCTGCGTCACTAAGGAATTGGTGAACTTGAAGGTTTACAAAATCGAATGTCTCCTGCAGGGTTTTTTCCCTACATACATTGGCCGGATCTTGCGAGTTGTCACTTTCGGCAGGTACAACAATGGCACAATGACAACGGAGTCCAGTTTGATCCGAAAATCCAAAATCCACCCAATTGTCTCCAGTTTAGGACCATTTTAAAATACTGGTCAATTATCAAAAGTAAACTGAAGGTAATACATACACTGAAAATTTATTCTCATAATTTAGCTTTCACTCATTTCGTAAACATGGATTTTGTGAATAAAACAATTGTCTCGTATATTGTATTCATTTTGCATTTTATTAAATTTTGATTAAATGGTGAAAAGCTAAATTAAAAAGCTATCACACCTTTTTCTATAATGCACGAAATGAAATTCGTGAAGACCAGCAAATCGCTGCTTCTCTTTTATCGTACTCACGCATGATGGTGATGCTGCTAGAATGGGTGGGATAAATATATTCATTCCAAAAGTTCAAATTTCGTATTTTTTTCATAGAATATAAGAAGTACTATTCCTATAGTAAAAGCGGTTTGAAATCCGTTAATTTTAGTCCAAGCTAAAGGGTGAACACGAAATTATTGCGACACCGAAAATTTCATGCCAATTTTTTTATACTGTTTAGAATCAATCCAAAATTTTAGGATAGTCTTGAGTGGAGAGGATGGAGGAATTGGCGAAACTGTGAAGAGTACCTGGGCAAGCTGGACATTGCCATGCGTAAGCGTCAGTCTAGACCGGCCACCCAGAAGAAGCGGCTGAAAGTGTTGGTAAAAAACATCTTTCCGACGAAGCGCGACGTCGTGGTCATAATGGATGACAAGACCTACTAGACACTGGACCGCAATAACTGGCAGGGGGTTGAGTACATTACGTCCCCCACCCCTTTCACATCAAGTTCCCGAGAAAGGTGCTTCTGTGGCTGACGATCAGCGACAAGGGAATGCCCAAGTAGTTGACCTTTCCTTCGGTGCTTGTGGTTAGAGGGTCCTTCCCGGAAAATCCCAAATCCCAGTATCTTTTTATTTAAATCCCGAGATATCCCGAAAATTGACTATTTTCGTGAATTCAGTAACCGCCTCCGTATTCCGAGAACATCGCCTTGAATATTTTTACATATAAACAAATATGCTTCAAGAACTATGTCTTCTTGTGTGGTGGTCTGCATCAATGTTATTTATCGCCTAAGGTCCGGGTCAACAAGCAGATTAGTGATTGTGACAAGTTAAATGTTTATTTGTAATTCTCTAAGGTAAATGTAATTCTCACCACCCACGAATCATATCTTTTCAGTTACGTTGATAGTTTTATTTCTGAGACTTGAACTTTACGATAGAGGAACGGCCCTCCCTTTCACCGCAATGTTCACAATATGTGTGCACCCAACACAAGCCTGTTGTTTGTTTCCCCAAACCTTGGATAAATTACATTGCGCCTGCATGACAGGCATAGGAATCAATACAAATAAAAACATAATTTTCATCTAAGTGTTTAGTGCTGCTACTTTCACACGAGGTTAACCAAAACTTGTAAAATCAGATCTATTTTGTTCGTGAATCAGATCATTAAACATCAAAAATCAATACGTAATGTTTGAATCATTTATGAATTAAGATCAATCAAACAATATTGTAATGATACTGTGAGTTATGATAAAGTAATAACACAGGTTGAACTGTCAAAACAGGCACTAGCCAAATGGTACACAGCTATGCACGAATCAGATAAGCTCAGTTTTGGTAAAATGTCCTTTTGCAAACCGGAAATGAATAATAAAATTCAGTAATAAGTGCAAAATCCTATCACAGATTCCGTTACAGCTGATGTGTCAGCGTTGTCCAGTTCACCTTTTTCGTATAGTACGGCGATCCGGGCAGCGATCGCGAATCTTTCTTGGCGTTGGTTTCGTTCTTCCATATGTATTCAACCACTTTTAAGTCCCGGCTGGCTGAAACCCGGTTTCCTGCCGGATCGGGACAACTCTTTTACGGAAAGATGTTTTTGATTACATTTTTGACACTGGTGTGGTTCATTTTCACCAGGTTTGCAATTTGGTTGTACCTTTTCCAAGCACCAAATGTGCAAACTTTTCTTTCGCGTGTCCAGATCACCGAAACCAATCCTTGACACAACTGTTGTCGACATGTAAACAAGTATTTCGACATGGAGTTCTCATAAAGGCCAATGACGCAAACGTAAACAATGGCTTCTTCCGCAAATTTCTTGGAAATGCAAACTCGCTCAAGTAAACTACCACTTCTATTGTAACAGGAAACTCCTCTTCTGTACAATCATCGTGATGATTCACTATGATTATTTTAGCATTCTCCAGAAAAAAATGCAGAAGAAGCCATTGCTTACGTTTGCGACATTGGCTCTTATAAAAACTCCATGTTGATTTCACCGAAAACACACTAAAAGAACTATGCTATTTTAGATTTTAGATACTACTTTTCGATAAACATCAGACAACAGACTTGGGTTTATTAAAAGAATTAGTTTGCTTTTCAATGATCATTATACGATCAGAGTGCTGTGTGTAACGTTTGTGAGACCCTTACTTGAATAATGTAGCATTGTCTGGGCACCATAGCTATATCATAACTGACTATTAATGTTGCGACATTCGTTTTACCATCCGGAACTTGTGTTTTCTACGCCGATGATTTGAAGATCTTCCTGGTGATCACGTGTATCATGGACTGTGCCTACCTGCAGAAAATTTTGGATTCATTTGCGGATTGGAGTAAACGGAACCTCCTGGAACGAAGTGCAGTACTTTTAGAACGGTTGGAAAGTGTTAGAGACCTTGGTGTGATTTTGGACTCCCAGCTAAACTTCCGAAGTCACATTGGCGACGTGATTTCGAAAACGAAAAGATAGATCGATTTCATATTGAAGCTCACCGATGGTTTCCCTGATCCTCTGTGCTTGTAATCACTGTACTGTGCTCTGGTGTGCTCGATTCTGGAATAGGCTGTATTAGTTTGGTGCCCGTTCATCATTACGTGGGTTGACCGTATGGAATCGATCCAAACAAAGTTTGCGCGCCTAGCTCTTAGGTTACAAAGGCGTGATCCTCTTAACCTGCCGCCAAACGAACATCGCTGCATACTATTAGAAATTGAATCCCTGGAGAAAAGAAGGGCTGACCTTCAAGCAGTTTTTGTAGATAGCAGTTAGTGCTTTTCCAATAGACCGTACGAGTTGACCTGTTACTATCTCAACGTGTTTTCATTCCAATATAAAAGTTCTCCGTTGTTTCGGGACGACAGCATTTTCTTACATCCGTTTGCAGTCCGAAATCCAGTTCAAGGGTAACCTGTCGGAACAGGGTTCTCATATGAAATTGAGCCTCCTCCGTCCTTAATTGTTTTTTTCCTGTCCATTTTCAATAAGACAACAGTGTCAGATGACGTGTAATAATAAATGAATAAATAAATAATAATAATCAAATTGAGTACGTTCAAAAATAATTTGTACGATTTGTTCTACAAAAGGCTGGAATCTTACGAATCATGTTGTTTATTGATTAATTTAGAGGGATTACAAAAGCGAAGCGACTTTGCTATGCTAGCCTGCATAAATGATGTCATTGCTTTAAGAGTCAATGCCCCTGTAATATTTGAAAAAATAAATGTTTGTGTTCCTGCTTGCTTGCTGAGAATCAGAAATGTCTTTCATATTTGCAATCATACAACAAACTTTGCTGAAAATGGATATAAAAATCCTCTCAACAAAAATTCCCTTTCAGGTTTGTTGGGCAGTGATCAATCAGTTATAAATTAAAGTATCTAATGTACTCGACTTGGTCTAATAAACTTTGCCAAAAAAAAATATAAATAGGTAAACAGGCTGTAATGTTATCCTAGCTCCTTCATTCGGCCTATGCATCAAAAACGACACAAATCCAGCGGTAATTTGCAAAATCATGTTGGCATCACGATGATCGATTTAATTTCACGCAGTTGAGATATTATTCTCGAGTGATATTTTAGATTTTCTTAACATTCTAGTCACCATAATTTCATTGGTTAAGCTGAACAAATTATCTTCATGATCTTCAAATGACCTAAATTTGTCTAAATTGAATAGATATGCTGAGTGTTACATTCTTAATGTAGAGAAAACAATCACACGTTACAGATAAACCATTCACATAAAAATATGAACAATGATTTCAAAAGAAAATCGGAGACCCAATTTTAGGGAAACACATTTTTCCCAACCATGGCCTATACACCAAAAAATGATCAAGGATTTCAGCAACATGATTTACTGAAAAGCCATAAGCAATACTACGTTTTACTGAAAATCAGCAAACTGGCCCAGATTGCCGAACAGTCAGCATCTTTCAACACCTTACTGTCAGTCTGTGAAATTAAGAAAAAATAAACAAGGAACGCTTTCATTGTTTTTTCGACAGCGCATGTACAGTTTGCGTCCATAAATTAACAACGACTTCATAGACTCGGAAGTGCAGGAAGCTCTGCTTAATCTTAAAGCAGGCCGTTGTGATGTAGAGGAGTTGTTTGGTTAGTAAAACAGATAATAGTAATTCTATGTTTTCTACAGCCTCAACCAAAATGGCGGAAATTCCGTGGAGTCAAGCGTGCAATTTCAGGACCACAAAAAATCATAAACGTTTTGGGGTGGATCTACGTATTAGCTAAAACCTTTTTCAGAACTCATTTTTCTTTGAAAATACTACTGACAATCATTTTCAGCCTGAAGACGACGTTGAACAAGACGCTTCTGGTTTCTAGAAAACGAAGCTCCCGATCGCCATGAGGAAGGAGCTGCGTACATCCGGTTGAACCGACGTGTATTTTCGGTAGGATGTGATATTCCTCGAGCATTGCTACTGTTGGTGCAGACATACTGTGCATTTAAATTGAAGTTTGAGCCGTCTCTTGCATTTTTTTTTTCCATTTTTTCACTGGAGCTGTTTTGGCCGTGGAAAATATGACCATAACCGTAAAATACTTTATATTTGAGCTTGGCTAAGCAAGATACAAAATCAACGTTACAAATTTTGGAAGAAAACTCTATTTGTTTCAAATTAATAAAAATAGAATGAACAAACCAAAGTAATATATTTTATTAATGAACTCAACTTGAAATGGGAACCAGAGAGCTAATTTTTCAGTAAATTGTTAATTTATGCTGAATTCTACCAGCAAAGTGCCGTCAACTCACCAAACAGCCGAAATTGCTGAATTTTCAGCAAAAAACGGCTGTATACTGAAAGTTCAGCAAACTTCTGTCAAGCAGGATGACATTTCGCTTTGCTGAAAAAGTCAGTAATTTTGTATTGCTGAAATGATTACTGAAAATTCAGTTCGTCAAAATTCAGCAAAATTTTGCTGATTTTCAGTGAAAAAAATTTGGTGTGTACTGTAGTTCTTACACAGTAAAATGTTTGTATTGATGTGAGAATTGTTTAGGTGGTGTACAGGAGTTTTATTGTAATTAGTTTTGTAAAATTTGGTTCTGAGTGTAACTAATATAGCATCAAATCGAATGCCTAAAACGATGATAAAAATAAACTTCACAAGGATTGTTCTAACTAAAAATTTTTAATCGTGAGAAGAAGTTGCATCGTATAGGCCCAATATGGTGCCTCTAGACTGACATTACATCCATACTCGTGGAAACTTTGCGACTTAATAAATCCAATTGGTTATTTTGTCATGGTTCAGAACAGTAAACGTCATATTAATCATGTCTAAGCAAAGGTAAAACTAGTTGAATATCTACATTAATTGTTATGTTATGTATTCTCCGTGCGAGGAGTAACGATTATGATGTAGAAGGAGATGTTCGCTCATCACCATGAGGCACCAAGAGTGAACAACAATGTTTTTGGCTACATTATAAACAGAGTGCACACAATAGATCGCTAAGAATAAACTATACAAGCCACAGTGGTACATGAGCGTCTTTCCATGCGTCAATTTTTGCCTGTTGAAGTGGCGGACTTGTTCCGTCGCTACAACCTACCCCGCAGTGGGATGTTATCCAAAGATTGACGTCCATGGTTCGAGTACCATTGGATACATGCCCTTTCGCTCAATTTTCCTAAAAACATCTGTTAATTTTCCTACCTGCCGCACTCTGACGGACCTTTCAACACTTTCTCTTCACATCTTTCATTCTAGCCAAAAACATTGTTGTTCACTCTTGGTGCCTCATGGTGATGAGCGAACATCTCCTTCTACATAGTTGAATATCGTTTGTAGCTCGGTTATTTCATGAGTTATCATTATAATTGTAATCGACTGCTACATATTAGTCTGACTCAAGGTACATGCACCCTTTAAAAATGGTTCTTTGGTTCTAGCAGTATGAGTTTTGAGGAAGAACTTTTAATCAAAATAAACATCAAAATTTTCATTAGAAAACTCAGTCTTTTCAATTTGTTTTTTTATAGTGCTGAAACATTTACATTGTCATCGACTATTATCACTCTGCTCTGCTCGGGAAAATATCTAGATAACATCAAATGAATTTTTAAATTCATCCCTATGTTGTATTGTGATGGAAGGTTATTCAGAAGTTTACATCTACGCATATAAAAAGAAACATTTGATTTCCTACGTTATCGAATGCACATAAAGGGAATGCTAGATTTGACCGAAAATAATGGGATATTTCATGAATAATTAAAGCCAGAGAGCGCCTGAATCCAGCCTGTTGTATGAAAGGTTGCAAAAATCGTTGTATGTCGCATGAAAGATTGCAGACAATTTCGTTGTTAACGCCTCCTTTGGCTTGGAATTAAACGAAAGGAAATTTTAAGCGCTTGTTAAAATTCATTATTTGTTTCTGTACACATTATAACAATGGTATACAAACAATCTTATAACGGCTTCATTCTCGATAATTTTATATTAACAGATAAGTGATAGATGAAGCTTTACTTTGCCAACGAAAAGTATATCTCAAAGCTGACTAAGTCTCAAATAATTATTGTAAGTTAAAGCCTACATATAAAATATTGAAGTGATTAAACGACTAAGAGATTAGTATTGGACAAATAAAAGACATTGAATGTTCAAGTTAACGTACACTTTTCTGCAATAGAACTATAGAATAAATCTAAATACACAGAAGACAAGAACTGACTAAGGCAAACAAAGTGATATGTGAATTAAACAAGGTAAAACGATGTACACATCGGTGATTGTCACACAGATAAAAAGAAACATTGAATTTTCAGCGTTTCTAATGCACATAAAGGGAATGCTAGATTTGTCAGAAAAAAATGGGATATTTCATGTAAATTTAAGCCAGATAACGCCTGAATCCAGCCTGTTGTATGAAAGATTTCCAATATTGTTGTATGGAACATGAAAAGTTGCAAACAATTTCGTTGTCTACGTCTCCTTTAGCTCGGATTTAAGCGAGAGGATATTTTACACGCTTGTTAAAATTAATTATTTTTTTCTGTGCAGAGCACATACGAACTAGATATTTATCAACTGAATTATAAACAACTGAAGAAATTACAAAATTCCCTCTTGAGCTTACAAATAACATAGAGAGTCGCAACAACCTCCTAAACTCTATTAAAGGAAATTTATTTCTTGTGTTTCCCATCAGTAAAACCATTAAACTATGCTGCTGGGACTACTGATACTTGTAACATCAGACATTACTAAAATTGGTGAATTCAAATATCTCGAAGAGATAATCAAAATTTGTTTTTGATTGGAGAAAACTGCTTCCAAATACATCTATAGTGCTGAATGAAACCCCAACGAACTAAGCTACAAAAGGCCGAATATATTGCGAAGGAACTACAAAGATAACGAAAACGCTGTATTAAACTTGCAAACCAACGAACTCAATAACAAAAACATAAAATGACGAAAGGACACCATACAAAACAGTGGGCATGAACATGCATGAGAGAAAGGGAAAACAAACTTGAACATGTAACACCTTTTTATGCAGTTACAACAGCGTCTCAATGGACAACATGATCCTTGCACGGTTGGTGAAATGCTTCAAAAGCATTTTAGGTATATCATTCTAACACACAAGTGACAATACAATAACTTCTTATTTTTAACTAGAAATTAGAAGAAAAATTAGCATATTCCATTTAATTTCAACTACCTTTGCTTATCTTGACAGATACGCGTATTTTGTCTACAATGTGCAGACTTCTTCAGTGTCTCGTTCTAATTTTTCTTATAATTTCTATTTACAAGTTTTTCACTAAACAGCTCAAACCCTCTAGGATTTCTTTTTTTTTAGTTCGTGAAAACTGCTTTAGATGACTCTCAGAGCACACCAACGGACAAAATTATAAAACACTGAAGAAATTACGAAACATCTCATTTAACTTGCAAACGTAACACTGACTAACAAAATAACAAAATGATAATTAAAAAAACAGAAAATCGACTCAAAATTTTCGAACGTGACAAATCATTTGCAAGAGAGTGTTCTTGGACGACTTGTTCTGTGTACAGCTGGCAGTGAATCGAAAGGGTTTACGCAACGATATCATCAAAGGCCTGGCATAAGGGTTTCTAATTTATTCAAAGTCCCACCAGTAAACATTCACAAACAAATTGATTTCATTTCAATTTAACTCAAATTCAATAGAACGTTAATTCACAAATTACGGCTTAATTGATTTCTTCTGCTCTTAATTTCTACTAAATATGTACACACTGAAAATTAATTTTCGTTTATACTACGAAATCGAAGGTAGTACTAACAAATCTATTCGTTGTATTCTGCAACGAAACTGCTTTGTGCTTTTTAAGAAGCTACCTTCGTAATTAAAGCCACACGCGCAACTTTCAAAAGCACTAAACATTTGTTGACATAGAAAGAACATTTGTTCATTGTACGAAAACAGTACAAAGCGCTATGACGCAACCACGAGGAGTTGTTAAGAATTTTTGTTTTTTAATGTTTCTGACATGGGGTTTAATCCTGTATTTTTAGGAAGAGCACGATCAAAGAGAAGCAGCGATTGGCTGATATTAGATGAAAATATGAATGTTTTATATTACTTACGAGCTATTTGTTCTATGTACATAATACATGTTTACGAAACGAGTGAAAGCTAATTTACGAAAATAAATTTTCAGTGCACCTGAGTCATCGTGAGGCAACGAGTGGTCATTCCGGGTTTCAAAAGTTGAATGCTGCCAATGTTAGTCAAACTCTCCAATCAGGAAGTATCATAACCGTATGTAACGGAATTTAAGATGGTGTGTACGTTAAAATAGAACAACACAGCCTGGACAATCGGAAAACTTAGGTAAACTCCATTTACTAATGGCTGTATGAATGAACAACCTGACTGACTAACTCTTATAACACACTTTAAAATGGAAGCTCATTACATACTAATTCAAACTTTTAGGAGTATTATGAGAAGATAACGCAGTACTGTAAGTAGCCAGAATAGGCAGGGTTGCCTTGAAATATCATTCGCTGTATGAATAATAAATATTATGCATACTCCTGGGTTCTCCCTTAGCTCAGTTGGTAAAAGCGCAGCTACATAGCAATACCATGCTGGAAGTAACTGGGTTCGATTCCCGATCTGGTGTAGACATTTTTCGTTAAGGAAAATTTCTCGACTGCCTTGGCATAGGGTATGATTGTACTTAGCCGCACGAGCATACTAATGTAAAAATGGTACTTTGCATCGAAAGCTCTCAATTAATAACTGTGAAAGTGCATTTAGAAAACTAAGTTGAGAGCAAGCAATAAGCGGATTGTGACATCAATAAGCTTGAAATGCTAAAGGAAGAAAAAGACTCCTGTTGCAATACTTCTTGGGTTGACTTCAGTACTATTAGTTGTCAACATAGACTACATCAAAGGCCTGAATGTCGTCGCTTAGAATTATTGTTTGGTAGTTAACACATCTTTTGGAAATCTAGTGACTATTGCATACGGCCTGGAGATGATTTCAGCACTGAGGACTTATTTTAAGGTATTAATTGGGGCTTCCATTTTACAACTGAATAACAAACATCTTCGCGGGAAAATTGAAACTGAAATTTTGAAAAATACTACGGTCCAATGCTAAATACTTCAACTAGTGCTCAAGCGGCCAACATTGAATACACAGAAAAAAATAATTAATTTTAACAAGCGTGTAAAATATCCTCTCGCTTAAATCCGAGCTAAAGGAGACGTAGACAACGAAATTGTTTGCAACTTTTCATGTTCCATACAACAATATTGGAAATCTTTCATACAACAAGCTGGATTCAGGCGTTATCTGGCTTAAATTTACATGAAATATCCCATTTTTTTCTGACAAATCTAGCATTCCCTTTATGTGCATTAGAAACGCTGAAAATTCAATGTTTCTTTTTATCTGTGTAGTGTTTCTTAGGTATCAGTCGGTTGGTTCAATATTCTGTTATAATTCAACCATGTTAAATCCTCCAGCTCAAACTTTTGTGAGGTTATGTGGAGAGGTGATCATCATCATCATCATGCTTTGGTTCTTACTTCCACCAGTACATTCTTGCTAGTTGATCATCTTTCATACACAGAAAAAAATAATTAATTTTAACAAGCGTGTAAAATTTCCCCTCGTGTAATTCCAAGCCAAAGGAGCGTGAACAACGATATTGTTTGCAATCTTTCATACAACAGGCTTGATTCAGGCGTTATCTGGCTTAATTTTACATGAAATATCCCATTATTTTCTGCCAAATCTAGCATTCCCTTTATGTGCATTAGATAACGCAGAAAATTCAGTGTTTCTTTTTATCTGTGTATGATTTCAATTCTTCTCCCCTTCATCAATAGTTAAACTGAGAAGTCCTTTCAGTTTTGCTGAGAAGTAGGATTTTACAATAATCGAATTCCAAATTTTAAAACCTCAAGTAATTCGATTTAAATATTGTTAAGCAACAACTATGGAAGACGGTAAGAGAATTTCCCACTTATATAACATAAATGTTTAACTTGATTTTACCCTTATCTTTATTTAATGAATTCTTAAATCACACAACAGTAAGCAAGAATATACCGCGAACTATATCAAACGATCTCACGGATAACTCAATCCAACCAGCATGTCTGAAAAGTTTAAACTTGGATTTCGTTGAAGTGTCAGGACACAGTTACTGAACTAACAAACAAAAAATGTATCACAAATAAGATTTGCATTTCAAATCATGACAAATTCATAACAACCAAAGCATTGATTACATTGATTTGACACCCACAACCCCCGAACTCTTTTGCCTTGAAAAAATATGCCTTGCTGTCTACGTCAGTATTTTGTATGGCTGAGATATTTATTTCTACCAGTTTTTGCATTAAAAAATAATCGAATCTTGAATTTAATGAAGAATTTGTTTGGTGATAGATTTCTTTAAGAATACTTTTTATTCGCTGGAAATTATATGACTTTGTGCAAATCTGATATACATAACTCTCTTAGTATGCAAATAACTTCAATTCGTGATTTATGCTCCCAAAAACTTTTTACCTCAAAACTTGAATTTCGCAGCAAACAGCAATCAAAAAATCGTTTCCCATCACCTCCATTCCAACAATATCACCCCTTACCGTCAACCCAGAAACACTTACTTATGCTTCGCTCCGATGGCTCCCGACTCGAGCTTCCACCGCCGGCACTT
The DNA here is from genome assembly GCA_034211315.2 of Aedes japonicus. Lineage (NCBI taxonomy): Eukaryota > Metazoa > Arthropoda > Insecta > Diptera > Culicidae > Aedes > Aedes japonicus. The sequence continues at coordinate 12,688 of JASCZW010005406.1, read as the reverse complement.
CCGTTTGCTCGCGCACTGGCCGACACGGCTGCTGCCGCGGCGGCCGCTCCCCGTGCCATGATGGCTGCTATCGAAAAATCCGTCGCACCACCGGAACCACCGGAACCGGAACCACTGGCCGCACCACCGGCCTTGGAGGCTGCTATGGCAGCAGCCGCTGCTGCCGCCGCTGCCATTGCCGCCGGATTCTGCGTTCCCAGCAGCATAGCGGCCGTTGCCAGCCTGTTACGAAATTCACCTATTTGCTCACCGAAAATTCTATTAAGACTACCACTTGCACGTCCTCTTTCTTCTTCCCTGACTACAACTGCTGCCGATCCCGTGACGCCACCACTCAGGCGAAGGGGATTTGAGGTATCAATTTTGAGACCGTTTCGAGGATCTTCTTCTCAATTTGGTGTTGTTCTCGAAAGTGCTCTTATTTGTTTGTTTGCTTCAAATCTTCCAAAATCATCACACCGACTTTGTGTCATAACAGCATGTCTTCACCACTCCTCGACCGACCGCGGGTTCCACCCAAATCGAGCGACAAACGACACTGTATTAGATCCAAACCCTAAGCACAGGGAAACAGTTTGCCGAAAAAAAATCAATTTTCTCACGATTTCCACACTTGACTCACACACGTCAGAACTTGGGATGACAGGAACAAAAAAAAAAGCAAGAACGGATGACGACAACAACAACGGCCGAACACTACAATTCCGCTAAGCGCTCAACGTGCACCAGTAGCACCGGGATCGAACTGCTGCACCGGAATGCATATGGCCGCGCGCGATTGATACAAAAAACAACAGACCGAGAATATCGCTGGAACCCATTTCACGGCGCGCGGAGAAAAGAGAACATGAAAAACCCCGCACCGGAGCTGTGAGGGCGCGCGTGAAGACAACAACGACAACTCGAACGGACTGCGACCACGACGACAACAGAGAAGACCGTCAAGAAGTGGACAGAAAATCGTAGTCGCGAAATCTTGCTCGCGATTCCACGCGGCGAAGCCCTTTTTTGTCAGATTCGCTTTACGTTACTCAACACACCCGCGTGTGTCAACGTGTGTGCAAGCCTCGAGGCGTACTAGTGCAAACTAAACTCCAGTCCTGTACGGCCAAAACCTGACTTTCCTGCTCCAAACGGGTGCCGTTCATTCAAACCTAGCTGCCATGCAACCGGTGCGCGAAGAGGCTCACTCTCTTTCTCGTGAAAACACCGAGGAGCCACCGCCGCCGTCATGCCGTGGAAAACGCGACTCTGGGAAAACTCGTGCCATCGCTTCAACTGCACCCAACGCGTGCTGCACTCCGAGCGAGCGAGAGAGAAAACGGTGGATAACTCCTGGCTCCACCCCTTCCCACTCACACAATCAAAGCAGCCGAAGAGAATATGGTCTACCGTCGCATGCTGTGATTGCGAATCGGTGTTGAAAGGGAAAAGCAAACACTCAAAAGTAAACACGTAGCTCACTGAGTGCGAGGGGCGTTCTCAAACCGACGGTCGCTCACTTCCAGTGGAACCGTTAAGTTGTATTGGTAAGGAACTCAATCCTATCATAATTCCATCTGAGCGCTGAAACCCACAACAAAAAAACACAACTCACTAATTCTTTCTCTGTTTTGCTCCTCATTTGAAGCTTTCATCGAATGCTAAACACGTACGGACCGGACCGTAGGTAGTTACGAATGCTCACCTCCTCCCCGCCCGCCCGTGGCGATGATACGGGACCGACCAAGCGACGATGACGATGATGATGATGATGATGGGGTCTGGTGGTCTTTTCTCCGGAGTGATTACCCACAAGTATCATTTCTTTTGCTTCTTTTAATTCTACCCCGGCCCCGGTGCTCTTGTTTGTTGTATCTTGCCCATTTACACAGTGTGCAGCAATGAGCTTGTTGATCGAATAGTGCTGTCTCTTTCCAGCGAGAGCAATTCTGGCAACAACGGATTTGGAGTGTGGGTTCCCTGTTTCGCAATCGATAGGTACGTTGTGAAGTGGGAAAAGTGCAATTCCGAAAGTGATTCTAAAATGATGGATGGGTAACAACTTGGGTTGTAGAGAATTTTGTTTTTTTTTTAAGTCAATTGCATGGAAAAATGATTGTAAACTAAAAGTTATTCTGGCATTCTGAAAAGACACATTTTCGGGCAGTTGATGTTTGCTACAGTCAGTTTCAACATTGAGCGTACATGTATGATGCATCAAGAAATCTCCAAGTGTTTCAGGGCTATAAGTGAATAGAAGCAAACAACTTGTACACATGGTAGAAACAATCTTAGCTTGAACAATGCTTGATAGAAACAAGGACAACTACAAATTCATTTGTAATTGGCTGAATAACGTAAAAATCGCTACATGATTACTTTGAAGAACATGATTATAAGTGTTATGTATGACCATTTTTGGCATCCAGAACTGCTTCCAAGTGTCGAGGCATCGATTCCACCAGCTTCCTGGACACCGTTGCTGGAATACTATTCCAAATCTCCTGAATCGTCAGTTTGAGTTCCTTTTTGTTTCTTGCAATTAAAGGGTGTATTCGATAAAAATGGCACACACATATATACTCATCAAAATTAAACTGATTATCGGATTTTCTTGAAATTTTCAGGGAATGAAGAACTACTAATGAGTTTTGATTTACAACATTTGTTTTATTCAATTTCGCTCCATCCCAATGCCGCTCTTCACTCCACCCATCAAATTTGTACAACCGATTTTCCCAGTGTTTTGTTGTTTTACCCAAATTTTCTTCAATTCAGCTCTGTTTTTTAATGTTTGCGAGTCCGTTTTCATTGCCCAATTTTCAATTGGACGAGTTCCGGTGAATTGGTGGTTCATATCCTTTGGCACAAATGACTCCGTTAGCTCGTACCACCCAATACGTTTAGCGTAGTGGAGATGCTGATCAGCAAAACAGGGTTGTCTTCTTAATGAATGGCAAGAGACGCTTCTAAAGGCACTCTTCCGTGTAAATCGCACCGTTTATTGTTCCGGAAGTGATGAAGGGAGCACTTATTTCACCACATCCGCAAATCGCCTGCCAGATTATAAACTTCTTTGCAAATTTCGATAGTTTCTTCTTTCGAACATCCTCCGGAACATCGAACTTCGACTTGGCAACGAAATATTCTTGCCCAGAAAGTTGACGGAAGTCTGCCTTGACGTATGTTTCGTCATCCATCACGATGCAACCGGATTTGGTGAGCAGCTTCGTGTAAAGTTTCCGGGCGCGGGTTTTCGCAGTGATGTTTTGTTTTTCATTCCGGTTTGGGGCTTTTTGCACTTTGTAAACATGTAACCCAGCACGCTTCATGGTTTTCTGCACAAAACCGACTAACACCTTAGACTTTTTAGCGACATCTCGAATTGACATGTTTGGACGGTTCTTGAATTGTTGTACGACTTTCCTGGCCATTTTACTGTCCATTGGACCACTTTTACGACTACTCCCTTCCTTCCTTTGGACACTCAGACGCTCCTTGAAGGTTCTTATTACACGAGACACAGTTGTATTTGCAATTCCAAGCCTTTTAGCAATCCACCGGTGGGACGCTCCTGGATTTTGATTGTGAGTGCACAAAATTTTCTCACGGACAATTTATTGTTTCGACGACGTGACTGGAACTACTGAATGTATAACTATGAAACTTGGCAGATGTAAATAATACACTATGGATAAGATCTACTCAAATTTCTAGGTTTTTTACTCATACGATTCAAAAGTTACAGAAGATTTTCTGTGTGCCATTTTTATCGAATACACCCTTTATTCAATCGGTGCTTAACCTCCCACTACAAGTGCTCAATGGGGCTCAAATCCGGTGACTGGGGAGGGGTTCTCAGTTGCTTAGAAACATTGTAAAGCAACCACTTTACAATGTGTGAAAGTAATAATCACACGTTAGTTCCAATTTTAGCACGGAAGATGGCAAATTACGCTTCAGTGTGTTCAATTAGCCCATTTTATCCATCGTGGTGTCGATAAACTCCAAAGCGCCCACACCACTGGCCGCCATTTAACCCCGCAGCATGACGCTGCCTCCTCCGTGTTGGACAGTAGGGCTTAAATGTTTGACCACCAACGACGAATTCGGTTCTCTCCAAACCATCTGTCTTCCATCGGATCCAAATAGATTAATTTTAGTCTCGTCGGAAAAACTCCAAAGGCTTGTCAATATGCTCATTCGCAAAATCCAGTCGCATCTCAACATTTGCTTTTGAAAGAAGAGGCTACTTCCGAGCAAATCTGTCCATCAAATTATGTCTGCGAGAGACACGCTGGATGGTTTAGGCACTGACGGATCTCCCGATATTGTCAGCGAACACGTTAGCCAACTTCGGAATACTTGTCTTAGGTTCTTTTGGTCGCCATTTTGATCAAAACACAATAAATTTCCAGACGAAAATAACTAAGATCGCTGCCAATGCAACTAAGAGTTGTTTACAGTGTGCACTGCTAGAAAAAATCACTTCAAATTGCCAATATTGTGTTTATAAAACGAATTGGTTTGAAAAAAGGAATTGAATTTTATTCGATCAAAAGTTTTTAGAAATCCTTTTCAATAATTGAAGTCTATGCTTCGCCAGTTGCGCAATTATAGAAGTGAACTGCAACAGAAATAATATTTTTGGAAAGTTCTTCACGTCATGGGTGTACGCTCAATTTTGAGACTGACTGTAGTTATTCAAGATGTTAGAACCATTTATTGAGTAAGCATTGCTATTATTTCCTGTCGATCTAGGCTATATAATCCTAAGTAACAATTCAAATGCAAATTGGTTTCATTCATGTGTTATGGTAGTTTTATCAAAGCATTATGGAAATCATCTGGTTTTATCTGGGCATTTTCCAAGTTAAGGTTGTTTTAATTTATTAACAGTTCTTAAGAGTGATTAAATAACACTTGAAGAAACCTCCGTAAAACTACATCATTTATAAGTGTAATTCACCTTATAATTAATTTTATAAGATACTCAAAACATCGATTCGCAACTTTCATAAAACCTGATAGAGGTTTTGAGAAGGTTTTATGACATTCTTCTTTAAGATAAATGTATCTTGAAAATGCTGCCATAAAACGCTCTTAGAACCATTTGGTTTCAAATAAGAGCACCTGGCTTGTAAGAATCATAAGTGTTGTGTCCAATCTCGCGTCGCGTAACCATAAGTGTAAGAGCACATACTCTTGAGAAAGAACATTATGTGAAAAATAAACAAACTGGACAATGGACGCAGATAGGGTAAAGAAAATATAAAATTGTGGATCGTTCAAGCGGAAATTCAAAAAAAAACCTATCCAACATATTGAAAACTCCTTCATCTCTGCCACCAACGAATTTTTTTTTTTACCATCGCTAGATTCCATTGGTGCAGGCGTCAGTGGTGTAGTGGTAAGCGTGACTACTACTTGCACCCTAGTGGGTCTGGGTTCAATCCCAGTCGACGTCGGTGGTTTTTCTGAGGCGAAAAAATCTTGGTCACGTCTTCCTTCGGAAGGGAAGTAAAGCCGTTGGTCCCGGTTCATAGTCATGAGTCGTTAGGTAGGGTCCAGGAGGTGGAGTCGTCTCCCTGGCGTCGGTGATTGTCGCCATGGTAGGAAATAGGCCGACGGAAAATAAATAAGTAAAAAAAAAAGATTCCATTAGATTCGCAGCCTACTGAGACCAACTTATCAGAAGGGTCTATGCGTTGTGCGTCCTATTCCTTTGTAACGAATCAAATTAAATGGTGCAATGTGTCGCCAGTTGAAAACCCAGAATCATAACTCATGATTATTGATTTTATGCCAGTTGTGCAAGTTAAACCTAACGTCCCAGGCAGTGGATTATCGCCATGCGTTATCGTATGTCCACCACCGTTAAATCTAAAGTCGGAAGTGGTGCGTTGGAATTGCTCAGTGATCTACTACACAGCGCACTTCATCCGACGTTTGGTTTAGCATGTAGATCAAGAGGAAAAATCATTTTTCGCTCAACTAATGTTTCCGCCTTCCAGGCAATATTTATTATCTGTTATTCTTCCCAAAACCATTGTTAGCATATTAAAATCAAATTTTCCTTTTGTTTATTTTTTTTATTTTTATCGACTTTCGCTGGTGATTAAAAATATTAAATTATAAGCTGTAATTATGACTAAAAACAACAATTATACATAGTCACTTTTGATTTGCACGGTCACATTTTCTTTGTTTATGATGTGCCTTTTTCACACTGATTTTATGGCTATCTTACGAAAGACTTGTTTACCTTGAGCAATTCAAACAAGTTTTATTCAAGCGTAACTCATCTTTTTCAAGAGTAGAAAAAATAAAGATGAACTTATCGCGCTCCACAAAAAATCTTGTTGGTCTTGTGCAAGAAATATAGGTTTTATTTGCGTTTTATGGTAGTTTTAGATAAAAACATTGGAAAAATGGCGAGCGTGGATATTTCGGATTCCCTCAGAACGGTAGTCATTTTCATAAGTATGCAACAAAACTCTAATTTTTCCAATGGTACGAACAAACAATGCTGTTTAAAATACATTTTGAAACATAAAATGGATTGTAGACACAATTTATTCAAGATCTAACAATTTATCAGCCTAAGACCACCTAATATTTGAATGTTCAACTATTTTTTAATATTTTAAATAATTCAATGTTCTAGCAATAATTCAGAGGCGCATGAAAATTTTCGACTTTTTATGTTATAAAACACCAATAAACTGAATGTCGTACGAAAAATTCATCAATTGCAGGCAAAAAACAGATGCATTTCTGGTCAATTTATCAATTAATTTACATACGTATCCACTTTGAAAGAGAAATATAGTAGCTTCCACTAAACCATAAACAAAAAAAAATCACCTTTCAGCAGAACGAATCGAAAAATGGAATCTTCAAAGCATATTTGTGACAGTTTGGAAATGTTCTTAAAGAGGAAAATCATAAAACTATCAACACTTGTGGTAGTTTTATCATAGTTTTAAGTATGTCCTGAATGTTATGACAAGTATGTACCGATAAAACTATCAAGTTTTAAGCGAACATTGGGAAATAGTCTTGAAAGTATGGGCCTTTTGGGGGGGGGGGGGGGGGGTAGTATGGGCCTTTTGGAACTTAAGCGGGTTTTATGGCTGTTTTATCGATGTTATGTAGAATATCTAGTTTAATGCGTGGTTTTATCAAATGAGACTTGAAAACTTCTTCAAGTATACTTTAAAATTGAATTTGTTACTTGGGATGTGCCGTGCAATAAATAGTCAATTCGACTCAATTAGATTAATTTTCCGATAACTGGTTTCAGAAGCTGATCTTCGAAATATAGAGAAGAGTGAAGTTCTGATTTCCAGTCTTACTGTAGTTCTAACATTAACTGTTATGTGTCCAACAGGGGAAAAAATGCCGTTTTCTAATTAAAAACATTTTAGTATGTTTTCATGTTGTCATTAATCATTCATTCATGTTATATACGATAATTAAACTTTGTAACACCCCAGAGAAGAGGGGCTTCTGATTTATTTTATTATGTGAAAGGCCCTCAGGAAACGTGTTTTCCCTCTAAACTAAAATGACCATTAATATGGAAATATCTTACCGATTTGAAATATTTTGGCAGCTTTGGATTCATTAACTCAACCACTTTCTCAAAATTGTTTATAATGACCGAACGACAGCATCCGTCTCCAGAAAAAATTGATTCCCTTTACCATGTTCCGAAAATGACATAGGGTAGGGAACGGCTTCAGCACCTCAAGACCCTATTCCAAGCACGGGCTAAACGTTAACCAACAACGCTCATTTTTTGCAGTATGGTGCTTCACTACTTGGAGCACCATACTGCAAAAAATGAGCGTTGTAGGTTAACGTTTACCCGTGCTTGGAATAGGGTCTTGGGGTGCTCAAGCCGTTTCCTACCCTACATATAGAAGATTACAATAGAAAATCAACAATAATAATAGGGGATGACCCCGGCGTAACATAACATCCATACCTCTCACGTCAAAGTCACGAGTTCGAATCTCACCCCCGGACAAGTGACAAAAATACCCAAAAGGTATTTGAACGGCTACGACGGGAGATGAACCAGCCAAGGGCTGAAAATCTCGATGATTAAGAAACTAACTAACTAACAATAATGATACTTGAAAGTTGAGGAACGAATACGCAGTAATTTATGTGATTGCCGTATGATAAACCGGTAACTTGATTCTAGAATGGTTACTCCGAAGCAGGTTCCCATGGGGTCACGGATGACCAGAAAATTATTTGAATTGAACTCTGACAATATAGATGATAAGATTCTTGGGATCGTTTTAGAAAGAAGTAGGAATTGTAAGTTCACTTTAACGTTTATGACAACCTTGCATCTACAGCGGAACTCCATAACATATTCCAAGTAGCACATTTGTTGCCATTTGGTTAAGAAAACATAAATGTGACTTGTTTAGTCATATTCAAGTTGCTGCAACTAATTATGATCGTAGTGTGCTCCTTGGAATGTAGTAAAAGTCTTGAGAAAAATTCAAAAGCATGCCGTGATTCCGGGCTTTCATGACCTTATGGGATCTGTCTTATCCGAAAGCAAGCTAACGGATGGTTCAATAGCTACCGCAAACTTTCTTCTGGAACGATTCCAAGAATTTTGACACCAATATTGTAAGGGTTCAATTCAAATAATTTTGGAGCTTTGGAGAAACCGTTCGTCATATCAGGCAATCACACACATTTCTGTATATTATTTTTATTATTATTATTACTATTTTGTTCGACACACAGCAGTTGAAAACTTAGGCGTGAGAGTATATTCATCACCATATTTAATTAATATTCACAGTTGAATATCTTCTGAACATAGCGCGGCACAGTTTGATTTATTTAGTTAATTTAAATTTATTTATTTTCATACACGCGAAACACCCATGCAAATATCTTCTAAAATTATATGAGGTTTTAAATTTACATGACACACAGTTTGAAAGAAACAACGATGTTTTTGCATCATGTAATGCACATAAAGGTAATGCTATACGGGAAACACACATTTAATCCATGGAATTTTTATCTTTTTATTTTATTGATGTTTTCTATCAGTGTAGATTTGGAAAAAATTGATGAAATATTTCATGTAAATTTCAGTCAGATAACACCCGAATCTAGTCGGTTGCATGAAAGATTGAAAACAATTTCGTTGTTTCGCTTCATATGGGGAGAGATTTTACGCGTCAGTTAAAACTCATTGTTATTTTTTTGACCAAGCAAATTAGGTTTTGCAATATTTACGCAATTTAATCAAACATGAACCGCTTCAGATAACCGTATCGTTGTTTTTTACATTCAAGTTAATTAGAACCCTGCACATTGATGAACATTGTAAAAAACGTCTTTTTCATTGGTTCGTGCATTAGTACACGTTCAAATACACACAAATATTTAATCACACTGCACTTGTTTTCCCATGCATAACCATACGAAATTTCTCGATCGTATCAATATAAATCTTCTTCCACTGACATTTATCGAATGCATTCGCAGTTTGAAGGAAACAATTTATATTCTGCGTTTTCAAATACACATAAAGGGAATGCTACATAGAACGAAAAACTGAATTTTCACAGCAAAAAAAAATGAAAATTATCTTGAGCGTATTTCAAACTTTCGCATAATAAAGTATCATTTAACCGTACTTCAAGCGTATTGGTTTGCATAGTATCGTGTAAATTGAAGAAAAACTAAAGAAATTGTGAACTTCATTGCTTCGTTAGAAATTTACACTATTTTTATGAAAACTTCACGCTTTGAATATAGTTGTCAGCTTAAACAACCAAAATTTTACACGAACTCGTGAAAAATTAGAATGATCTAGCAACACGGCGGTGAAGTTTTTTAAGTTAGACGTCAGCCATATTTTGTTTCAGTTGTGCGATAACGATCGGCAGATAAATTAAATTGAAATCGGTATAAAATGAGCTTAATTAAGTGTCCTATTTGTGGAACAGTGCAAACAAATTCCAAGAACTATGATGTACACAATCGGATTTACCGTCATGAATTTCTTTTTCAATGCCCGTTCATCAAATGCGAGATGAAATTTGGTTCATTTGCACCTTTTCCCAAACATATCCGGTTTCGGCATATGGTTCCGAATGTTGAACCGACCAAAAGTGCTCCTTTGTTTAAGTGTTCACTCGGGACTTGTGATTTTTCGGAACGTAGTTTTAATCTTATTATGAAGCATGCATACGTACATTCCCGTCAGACAACCAGTATAAATAGTGCACTAGAAGCTTTACAATGTTATTCTTGTGTGGAGTCAATCATCGTTTGAAGTCGGAACACCGATTAATTAAAATATTTTGAGAAGAGTGTCAGGATAATATGCCGTGATGACGTGAAAAAATGACATTTACAATACTGCCTGTTCAATATTTCACGTGTTTCGGTTCTCTGAGTATTCAAAATACACAATTGAAAACAGCAAATATCCTTGAACCAGTTTATCGACAAAATAAACAACGAAATATAACTGTAAGTTGGTTACAATTCTGATGAATTTTTGTGCTATTGAAGTATTATAGTAATTAACTATTATAAAACGTACTGCATTTTTTGAATGTTATGATTCTTTTTTCTGATTCTACATAACTTACATTATGTTTTGTTTAAAATTTAAATCAGAGTATATATTGTAATAAAAACCAGTCGAGACAACAAAAATGGAGTGAAAACAAAAAACAAGTGTACCAGTTGTACTTATTTAGTATGGCAACAAATTAAAGACATGAAACTCAATTCGAGGGTTTGGTTTTTTTATCTCCTTATTTTTCACCATGCACATGGTTTTATTGGGTGATTTTCTTCCGGACGGTCCGACTGATATAAGCCTAAAATTACGCGATGATGGAAAACTCAGTGTCACCAGTAAAATTACTGCTAAATTTAAAAATAAAATAAATATGGCAGATGAAAATTTTAACCAGCGCACAATTATACGCTCTTCGTCGCGTTCCATTATGTGCATTAGAAATAGCTTAATTTTAATTTGCCAATTTTAACTGTGTATGTATGGAATGTCTCTGAACTTAACACAATTTATAATGTTGAGTTGTAAGTTTTGTGAGGCTTCATTTAAATGCATGATAAGGAGTGTATCAAATATAAGCTATCCACATACATTTGCGTTGTACGCATGTATTTGTGATGATTTTTTATGCTCTGAACACTGCATGCTGTGCGTTTGACTGTCAGCTTTCTTTTGTTTACTTGTTTGTGCGGTTCAAATTCTGCGTTTTCAAAATGTCGCGTATTGAAAAGGAAGTGAAAATTAAGGTTCTGGACACATGGCTAGGTGAGAAGGGTATTACTATGCGAAAATTGGCGAAGCGGTTTGGAATTCATCATGCGAGTGTTAAAACCATCATTAATAAGTTTGGGGAACACTATTCTTTGGATGAGCTACCAGGAAGAGGCAGAAAACCCGGTTCTTCCAACCCGAAACTAGAGCAGAAAGTGGTATCTCTAATCATGGAAGAACAAATCAATGTCAATCACGTGATTTGGCCAAAAAAGCAGGAACGAGTGTCGGAATGATCCAGCGTATCAAGAGGTGAAACCACCTGAAGACCTACAAGAAGCAGAAAAATCTCGAAACAAAGTGTCAGAACAGAAGAAGCGAGCAGCAACAAGGGCCCGGAAATTGTATTCGCGTCTTTTGCAGCGTCCGGATGCATGCGTTTTGATGGACGATGAGACCTATGTAAAGGAGGACTCAAAACCCTTCCAGGTCCACAATACTTTACTGCCGTCGTTGGGGAGGATGTGAGCGATGCGGACAGGTCGATTCAAGTGGAGAAATTCGGTCGAAAGGTACTGGTATGGCAAGCAATATGTTCCTGTGGTTTGAAGTCAACCATTTTTTACACTACCGGAACTATAAATGCGGAAATCTATCGATCTGAGTGTCTCCAGAAGAGATTGTTGCCTTTATATAAGAAGCATAGTACACCTCCACTGTTTTGGCCGGATTTAGCGTCGGCTCACTATGCCAAAACCACTCTCAATTGGCTTGCGGAAAAGGGTATAGATTTCGTTGAGAAAAATATCAATCCACCAAATTGTCCTCAGCTTCGACCCATCGAACGTTACTGGGCAATCGTGAAGAGGGTCTTCAAGAAGACTGGTAAGGCAGCTGGGAACATGCAGGAGTTCAAAAAATTTGGGCTCAAGCGTCCAAAAATGCGATGCAACACTTGTCCGGAACTTGATGAAGAGCATTCGATCCAAAGTTCGAAAATTCGTGAAGGAATAACTTAAATTTCATCCGGTCTTCGTTATGTTCAAGTTTAACCTCGTACAATAAAGGATCAATTTTTTGTATGAATAAAATATCGGTTTTCAACATAATTTGAAAGAAAATTTGTGGATAGCTTATTTTCGATACACTCCTTACTCTGATAAAAAAATTTCTGACATTCTGTCGTTATGTTTAGAAACTGTTTTTACTTCATACGAGCTCAGCTCTAAACATTGTTTTGATTTTTGGACGAAACCAAGGTGACTTTCTAATTTTACGAGCCACCGTTCGAGACAGAGAGATTGTTGGTTTCTTTCAATATCCTCTTGGCGTTGCAGGTTATGACAAGATCAGCACTTTCTTTTTTTAACCACTTCTCGGTTTCTTTGCAACCACCTAACATTTTGAAAATGA
>JASCZW010005405.1:0-205376 GCA_034211315.2 Aedes japonicus | reverse complement strand
TATCTCGTGTTTGCCAGTAGTGTTTCGATGCACAGAGATTTTCCTCTTTGCGTTCCGCAGGGAAGTATACTGGCGTCCACTCTCGATCAATCTCATTCACCTCGGACATACCCCTGCCCCTGAAAATGGGATCTCTGCCGTTGCTCGCCGACGATACCGCAGTCGTCCACAATGGTAGGTAAGAAGAGCGCTCACAGACGAAACTGCAGCGCAGCCTGAATGTTCTGTCTGAATACTTCACCGATTGGAAGATCTGTAACAACGCGGCGAAGACCCAGGTCAACCTATTTCTGCACTCCAACTCTCCCAAATCTCTGTTCCACCTGAGGACTAGTAGCAAGGCTAAACAACACAACGGTGGAATGGGCCAAATCAGCTGTCTGCCTTAAGGCTAGAACAGACAGCAAGTCTATCTCTCAGGGAACAGGTTGACAAAACCAGGACAAAGTGTAAGGTCTCTGTTGGAGGCTACTGCACCACTGATCAACAGAAGGTCTACATTATCCCTGGGAAAAACAAGCTTGCTGTCTACAGAGCGAATCATCCCTCCCGCCATTCGAGTACGGCACGCCACATCTGTGGAGAGTTGCGCTAAAACACATCACCTGGAAACTTCAGCGTGTTGCTAAGATACATGTTCCTGACAGAGATGATCCCAGCGCATGCTCCGAGGACAAGAACATCTGAGGTCCACCGTCTGGCACATGAGAGAGACATGCACAACGAGCAGCTTTAGTGACGCCTATCACATCGGTACAGGACACGCTGCCTGCACAGCGGATCACACAGGTCATTCGGAGATCTGGTTCCCCGCCCCTAGGATCTTCACACCGTAGTTTTAGTCACAGACTAGGCAGGTTATCAAACCTTAAAATGCCAGTGCCCCGACCAATGAACTGACATAAAATAGCTGCAACGCAACACGCGCGTAACACAGAACAGCGCATGAAAGATCAAGCCAGGGCAGAAGAGCTCATCGGATAAAACACTTAATTTGTAAAATTAGTATATAAGACAGAGAATGGATAAATAAAAATCAATTTTACTAATAGAAGGAAAGCTGAAACTATTCTAGTTACCGCTGGCTGCGGCGTTAGGTACCATATTTCATGAAAAGGTGAGAATTACAACAAAGGCAACGAAATTTCAATTAAACAAACTCTTCAATTGGGCAAATCGTTTTGGTCGCCCTGAAAAAAAAAACGGGTTGTATTAATTGTCGGGGGAACATGGTACGCGATCAAATTTTCTTCTCGGTCTTTTCAAGTAACAGGATGGCCTGAATAATTGGAAGGAAACCACCCTAAGAAATTGTCAGAACAGAGAAAATCAGGATTTACATATAGATAGACGCGGCTCGACCATTTTATCCGGGCTCTTCAAGTTACGCCATGTTGAGACGGTGCGTTGTAATGCTATTTTCATTACTCGATTAGCTCATAAGATATTAATAAAACAAACTCTTTAATTTGGCAAATTGTTTTGTTCGCCCTGAAAAGGGCGGGTTTCATCAATTGTCGGGGGGAACGCGATCGAAATTTGTATGGCCTGAATATTTGACAGGAATCCACTGTATGTACTGCCATTGTCAGCTGCTTTTTAAGTCACGACCAGCTGGGCACTGCTGGGTACCGCCAGCTACTGCTGCCGCGACCAGCATCAATTAATTGAGAACCAAGTGCAATAAGATTGCAAAAACGATGAATGAGAATAATGAACGTCGGTTGATGAAACGTATTCCGGGAAAAGTCTGCAAATTTCTTCGAAAACAAGATGATTAATTTGTTGTTGTATTTTCCCTCTAAAGTTCATATAAATTCTATCATTTAAGTTGAAACAGAATACTATTTTGTTAATGTATATCCGAAATATGCGCAATAGTCCATGTTCCAATTCTAGCTGGGCCACACTTTAAGCATAAGGGAGCAAAACCCTTAATATTCGCTTCAATCGAATTTCCTTCCACGATTAGATTAGCTTTGCAGAACAGAATCATCCATTTTGAACCATCAATGACCAACCGATTGAAGGCTGAAGGTTCACAGATGATCCAGCGTAGCAAAAATAAATCCCAATTCAAGCATCAAAGGCAGATTTGACAATATAAAATTAAAATCGATAGTGGAATCCAATTTCCAAAGTGCTTTCGAAATTTTTAGTGCAGAGCAAAATAATAAAAGCCACCACAAAGTCGGAGCTCACATCTGCTCTTTTGAATTAACTTCAGTCAAATGAATCACGAACCATCACGAATGCTCCATCGCAAAATGACAACACTAATCGTGCAAAATGTTCCAGTAAACATCATTGCACAAGCAATTGTCGAGGGCAGGGGGCTTTTCTAGCCAGTTCATCAACATTGTTCGTGTACTTCAATACAAACAGCCTTTCGTTTTGCTAAACTTCGACATTCAAGGCGACATTTTATAATTATTAAATTCAAACTCACTCGTGAAATTGCTGAGAGTCGAAACACGAAAATGTATACTAGTGATCCTCATAGTAAGAGATATGCGGAAGCAGCCATTTTTGAGCCAATCGTGCAGCGAGAGCTGTCAAATCTGAGCCAATCGTGCAAATTTTGCACTGTGGCAAGTGTTATCAGCCTCTGTGAGTAAAATAAACACCGTTGCCAAATCGTTGAATCGAATTTCCGCATATCTCTTGCTACAGTTGCTTGAACAAAACGATAAAGCTGATCACGCTCACCTTCTGAATGGCACATCGCATCGAGATGTCATAATTTGTTATAAAATCAGATTTTTAAAGGGTTAATGAACTTTACTAAAGGGATACATACACGGTGAAAAATTTCATCGGTGCGCTTCAAATTGCCCGGCGGCGCACAGTGGAACGAACCTAGGGTAGTATCTCTGGAGAAGTTTATTATGATAAAATAGGCTATCTTTTTGAACCATTAGAGTGATGATGTATCCACGTATTAGGGTGATCCAAAATTTATTCAGATTGTGCACAAAAAAAGTTTTTGTTTTCACAAAAGTTGTAAAACACACTAAAAAAAACAACTTTGTCGAAGACAGCAACTCGCTATCTCTAAACGTTGACGATATATGATGCATTATTTATGAAAAGCCCTTAAAAATCAGTTTTTGGTAAATAATTTTGTAAGCAATCATTATAAGGCTTTTATATATTCTACAAAGTTACTAACTTTAGTAAAACGCATATTTTTGTTGAGGATTGTGTAGCGCTATGATGTATATTAGAAGAGTTATTGAAGATTTTAGGTAAAATTTAGTCACTTTTTTCAATAACTTTAACTTAAATTGAGGCAAGTTGTGGCAGATCAAACATCTCTCGAGTGATTATACCTACTTTCAGCTACAAAATCCATAAACTTTTGTTAGGAGATATTCGGAGGAACTGTGAGATCGGAGTTAAAACAAATGTCACCATTGGTGATTCATAATTTATTATGGAACCAACGAAACGATAATACACCAGTTGTTAGAGATGATGTCAGTGTAGTGGTAAAGTTCCATGTCTCATGAATAACAGTTGGTGCTGGTTTCAAAATGCACACACATTAACACAACATACGTCACAGTTGCAATGATTGCACAGCATAGGCAACATTTTCTGTTTGAATATGAGAAATCGATCAAAAGTCAACCAGGATGATTTGGTTAAGCTTAGGTAGTAGGCGGTGCTTTTGGTTATCAGTGTTATGAAGTGAACGGTTGATATTTTATCCAAGAAATTCTAAAATTATAAATGGAGTCCGAAAATTATTATTCTTCCTCAGCTAAGTACACAGCTTGGCTTGAAAAGGTGTCGCTTTCCCAAAAATCATGCAAATTTTTCAATATTTGTGAATATCTAGAAAAAATTGACAAACGATCGCTGTGTCTGATTTGGAAGGAGACTGAGGGCAACTCAATAGAAAAATGCGACGCTGTTGTTCAGAAAATTATTTGTTTATATAACATTGACATCGATTTTAAGCCAGACATTCGATCAGAAATCTCACAAATTGTGATACATCTGTGCAAATATTTCGAAAAACTTTGGTTGAGACATAATCGAACGTTGACGCGTGTGTTCGATAAGCATGCTGAATATTTTGATCAGCTGTTTCAATTGCCTGATGGGCTTCTCTCAAAATTGCCATCTACATCCAAAGGGAATAAGCGTGGTCGGAGGGCAAAACCATTTGACGAGTGTTCAGAAAGCGTTAAAAGGCAAAAAGTTTCCGAGTTGCTGGAAAATTATGAAGCAAGTGAGCTGTGTTACGCTGCTCAGATGAGTTTTCGTGGTTGTAACAGAAAATATGAAGCTTCGGTGGTTCGAGAGGCAACGTGCACTACTCCTTCTCGAGCGCAGAAAATAGTTTCTGTTCTCAAGGAAGCAGAACGGCTCAAAATTGTTCCATACTCGGCAGATGAAGCACTTGCAATGATTTTAGACGTAAACACGACTAAATCACAGTACAACAAAGTCAGAAAAGGTTCTGTAGCAAGAAAGGCTGTATCCAAGTTACTGCAAAGTTCAGAAAGCTAATCAAAATTGCTACCCGTGTAGCAAAGGAATTTCAGTAACCGAAACATCGATCATAGTGAAGCTTCAGAATCTATTAGATCACACAGCAACGAGAATTATTATTGCGAATCAAGATAAACTAGGCAGTTTTTCTCATACCGAGTTACTCAACGTTACAATGACAGTCAAATGGGGATTCGATGGCAGCTCGGGGCATTCCGCTATTTAGTTCTGATGATGCATCCAGAACGGACTCGAGCATCTTCGTAACATCCATTGTTCCGATCAATGTTCAGAGTCTGATGGAAAGTTCATCTTTCAGAATCCTCTACTCGTAGAACCGGTATTGTCGTCTGCTCCGTATTCATATGATAAATGAAACTGCAGGAAAAAGATTATGTCGACCGTCAAATCAGCAGACACAATAGCAGCGTGACACTGCTACACTGCTGAGCATTCCTGGGTACCGCCAGCTGATGCTGGGTACCGCCGGCTACTGCTGACAATGCTGGACACCGAGCGATGCTGCTGGGTGCGAGCGAAGCACCAGGTGCCATCGCCCACCGGAAGATCCGCGCAGCTCCAATGCTGCCGAACGAATGAGGCATATTTGTTCAGAAATGTGTGTTTTATGATGGCATCGGGTACCATTGCATGAACAAAAGGAAGTATCAACTAAAGCAATGTGAATCAAATTCATTAAAAGGGGAGGGGAATCTGATGTTTCGCCAAACACTAGCGTGAAACAGAATCTACCTCTCGAGAACAAAGAATAAGAAGAAGAAGACGATGGGAGACGTCTCTTGCTTAGATTTGAAAACTGTGCTAGGAAATTTGGTTAATTTACTCTGCGAATCGAAATTATAAGACATCACCTTACATTTACGTTATTTTTAATAAGTTAATGTTAAAAATCAATTAACTTGATTACTAAAACTCATACGTAGAATTATTTCCAATCAATTGGTGCAAACGATATGAAAATCGTTTATGCAATGACTCAGTTATTATCGCTCAAAATCTCCAAAACGACCCGTAACGCGGTCGATTTCAGAAATTTTAGAACGGCGCCCCAGTATAGAAATGAAAGACGTAGTCCTACGTCAAAAAAAAAAACTGTGTCTCGGTGGTAAAATCGTTTGAGGAGTCCCAGATGATCGAGCGGCGGGCTGGAAGTGGAAAAAATCGAAGACAGCTGACCCTGTG
Source organism: Aedes japonicus (assembly GCA_034211315.2). Classification (NCBI taxonomy): domain Eukaryota; kingdom Metazoa; phylum Arthropoda; class Insecta; order Diptera; family Culicidae; genus Aedes; species Aedes japonicus. The sequence continues at coordinate 199,670 of JASCZW010005405.1, read as the reverse complement.
AAAGCCCGGAAGGTGTTGGATTATTTCAAGTGTAATCCGAGCCTTTCGATTCGCGACGCGGTTCTAAAGGCAAAGGGTTCCGCCTGGTTTGTTCAGCAAACCATGAAACGAGCTGGGCTTCGTGTATTCAAGGTCCGTAAGGCACCGAACCGGCGTGATCAACAAAACACGGCGGCCATATTCCGCGCAAGGAAGCTGTATCGAGAGTGGTTAACGAAACCGATGTGTGTGGTTATGGATGACGACACCTACATCAAAGCAGACGCAAAGCAGATACCGGGGCTAGAGTTCTAAGTTGCCAAATCACGGTTTGATGTTCCGGAAGACATAATGAAGAAGAAAGTAGACAAATTCGCCAAAAAATACTTGCTCTGGTAGGCCATATGCCAATGCGGTAAACTGAGTAAACCAGAGTCAACAGCAAAATTTACCGCACTGAGTGCCTGCATAAGCGTCTCTTGCCTTTCTTGCGGTCCCACGGAGACGAGACATTATTTTGGCTGGACCTGGCATCATGCCATTACGCGAAATCGATGGATTGGTACAAAGACAATAACGTTGTTTTTGTACCCAACACCGCCAACCCCCAAAATTCACCAGAGATTCGTCCGGTGCAAAGATGTTGGGCCATAATGAAGGCCAAAGTTCGAAAATCGTCCAAAGGTGTTTAAAAACGAGCTGGAGTTGAAGAATGGATGAAAGTGACCAAAAAGGTCGGCTCCACCATTGCACAGAATGTAATAAGCGGTCTTAACGAAAAGCTGCGGGCTATCAGCGATGGAAAGGAAATTGAATAAAGTAATTATGCCGATATATAATCCATATGTATGAGTTCATTCTCTGAAAGTTTCAAGAAAATACGACTTAAAATAAATTTGGTGGGTAACCAGGTATCCTGTCGATCACTTAAGGTGTAAAAAAATCGAGGTCCCCCCCATCTGCACCCCTTGCTACTATACGAAATGTTTTTAAACAGAAAGTTTTTTTTCAACAAAATGGCGACCGTTAGAGTGCGTTAAAAAAAATCGTTTTTTTTTTTGCTTGTGCCGGGTCTCCTGGTCGCAGTTCCCTTCATCACGACAAGTTGTTTGATCACAATGCTGGGTGCGAGCAAAGCACCAGGTGCCATCGCCCACCGGAAGATCCGCGCAGCTCCAATGCTGCCGAACGAATGAGGCATATTTGTTCAGAAATGTGTGTTTTATGATGGCATCGGGTACCATTGCATGAACAAAAGGAAGTATCAACTAAAGCAATGTGAATCAAATTCATTAAAAGGGGAGGGGAATCTGATGTTTCGCCAAACACTAGCGTGAAACAGAATCTACCTCTCGAGAACAAAGAATAAGAAGAAGAAGACGATGGGAGACGTCTCTTGCTTAGATTTGAAAACTGTGCTAGGAAATTTGGTTAATTTACTCTGCGAATCGAAATTATAAGACATCACCTTACATTTACGTTATTTTTAATAAGTTAATGTTAAAAATCAATTAACTTGATTACTAAAACTCATACGTAGAATTATTTCCAATCAATTGGTGCAAACGATATGAAAATCGTTTATGCAATGACTCAGTTATTATCGCTCAAAATCTCCAAAACGACCCGTAACGCGGTCGATTTCAGAAATTTTAGAACGGCGCCCCAGTATAGAAATGAAAGACGTAGTCCTACGTCAAAAAAAAAAAAAAAAAAAAACTGTGTCTCGGGTGGTAAAATCGTTTGAGGAGTCCCAGATGATCGAGCGGCGGGCTGGAAGTGGAAAAAAAATCGAAGACAGCTGACCCTGTGAAAGCCCGGAAGGTGTTGGATTATTTCAAGTGTAATCCGAGCCTTTCGATTCGCGACGCGGTTCTAAAGGCAAAGGGTTCCGCCTGGTTTGTTCAGCAAACCATGAAACGAGCTGGGCTTCGTGTATTCAAGGTCCGCAAGGCACCGAACCGGCGTGATCAACAAAACACGGCGGCCATATTCCGCGCAAGGAAGCTGTATCGAGAGTGGTTAACGAAACCGATGTGTGTGGTTATGGATGACGACACCTACATCAAAGCAGACGCAAAGCAGATACCGGGGCTAGAGTTCTAAGTTGCCAAATCACGGTTTGATGTTCCGGAAGACATAATGAAGAAGAAAGTAGACAAATTCGCCAAAAAATACTTGCTCTGGTAGGCCATATGCCAATGCGGTAAACTGAGTAAACCGTACATCACAACGAGTACCATCAACAGCAAAATTTACCGCACTGAGTGCCTGCATAAGCGTCTATTGCCTTTCTTGCGGTCCCACGGAGACGAGACATTATTTTGGCTGGACCTGGCATCATGCCATTACGCGAAATCGATGGATTGGTACAAAGACAATAACGTTGTTTTTGTACCCAACACCGCCAACCCCCAAAATTCACCAGAGATTCGTCCGGTGCAAAGATGTTGGGCCATAATGAAGGCCAAAGTTCGAAAATCGTCCAAAGGTGTTTAAAAACGAGCTGGAGTTGAAGAATGGATGAAAGTGACCAAAAAGGTCGGCTCCACCATTGCACAGAATGTAATAAGCGGTCTTAACGAAAAGCTGCGGGCTATCAGCGATGGAAAGGAAATTGAATAAAGTAATTATGCCGATATATAATCCATATGTATGAGTTCATTCTCTGAAAGTTTCAAGAAAATACGACTTAAAATAAATTTGGTGGGTAACCAGGTATCCTGTCGATCACTTAAGGTGTAAAAAAATCGAGGTCCCCCCCATCTGCACCCCTTGCTACTATACGAAATGTTTTTAAACAGAAAGTTTTTTTTCAACAAAATGGCGACCGTTAGAGTGCGTTAAAAAAAATCGTTTTTTTTTTGCTTGTGCCGGGTCTCCTGGTCGCAGTTCCCTTCATCACGACAAGTTGTTTGATCACAGTTCAAAGCCAAGTCGAGATAAAGGTACTTCTTCATGAAATCAATGAAGGGAAGTTTCTCTGACTTTGGAACAATGATGTTAAAATTGCCAGTCACAATAACTGGCATACCTTTTCTGATGTATTTCACTAGGTGTATTTCACCAACATCGTTATCTCCTTCAATCATCTCGATGCAATCAGTAGTGTCGACAGCTGGCTGGTCAGAGTCGATTGATCGCAGATGATTTTCGTTGAAGATGATACCGTATCGGCGATACAGAGGGGTTTCTTGTAGGAACTTCAACCAGGCGTTCACTGTTTCCTTCTTCACAAATCCAGACAGGTAACTGGACTTGTGGATGATGTGCTTTTTGATGGACACATTGAAGGCTCTGTCGTCATACAGCTGTCGTGGCAGTTCCTTCACCATCTTGTCGACATCAACGGGCACATTTATCACCTGACCGATGATGGAAGAGCTGGATTCAATGGAAAAGGCGGATAACTAAAACCATTCGTCACGGCTAGCGCAGGTAGCTTTCCTTTGGTCATGCTTGAGCGACAAGTTGCGCATACAGCCAAGCCTTCAACGGATAACACCTCGGCTTCAACGGTAGTGACCTGTTTAAGGTAATTCATGAACCACAACCTATCACAAACGCCGCACGGAAAACCAAAACGATTATTCACGAACCGTTTGATGAACTCCTTTGATGCTCCTTCTAAGTTCGGTTCGAATAAATCTGCCAAGTTTGATGTTTGTTGTCATTTTGGCATTTTTATAAAAAATTGAGTCACCAGGGTAGGCTTGAATCCTCAGAAGACGGTATGTCATACTGTGCCTGAATGGCCTGCATCTCGGATTTCTCACCATCGGCGGAACCATCAACAATGTTTTGAATCGTTTGGGGGATTTCAGTAACGACAGGCAGCGGAGGAAATTCTATAATATGCACATACAAACATAAAGTTTGACTGATACCTTATCTCCTTTTCAACATTCACCATTTAAATGTCATACCATTCGGATCATTTGTATACAATCTGAGTTGTAGTATACCTTTTCATAATTCAACTTCAAAGAATCAAAGATTTGCAATTTATGCAATTTTAGCAATTCTGGATATCAAGGGTAATAATAAACATTGAATTTCTCTGGAATTCAAATTACGATAAAATTCGTTATCAGAAAATATCCGACAGGTTTAGTGATTGTTATGAAAACACTAAAATCAATTGCAACATTTTCAGATGTGTAAGCGTCTCTAAAAATGTTCAAAATTCGGAAAGTTTTACCAAACAGAAAATTACAAAAAATATCTTGCAGATGTTGTAAGGTAATATACAAGTGTATAGGGTACATGTCCCTTGACTCAGTCGATTATGAAGCGCACGATTACAATTTTAACTATAACTCATACAATAATTTAGCTAGAAACGATATTCAACTAGTTATACCTTTGCTAAGACAAACTTAACTAGGCGTTTGCTGTACTGGACCATGAAAAGTCACCAACTAACATTATTGAGTCGAAAACTTTCGATGGATATGGATATCATTAAGGATTCTTGTTAGAACGAATTTCAGTAAGGTTTAATTATTTCATCGCTCCGGGCATTTATTTATATAATCGCTCCTGGCATTCGGCTATATTCGGTATACTATACGGCATATAAAGCTACTTTATAACATCTAAATGACTTTCTCATGTGATCAATCGGCCATTCCATTTCAAAACATTAAAATTCCCACTATATTCATTTAGTTATATAGGTGTTGGTATGAATAAGCCCTTCGAAAAATACAAAACCGCTGACTCTTACTTTTCCATTAAAAACTTTTATATTCTACATTTTACTATGTGATGAATACATTAGGCCATATTTGGGAATATAAGGTTGAATGCGTACCTAAAATATGGTCTATGGTTTTCTTGTGAAATTATTATTCATGTTTCTATGTGAATATCAGGTAAATTAGTGAATCCATTATGGCTAAAACGTTAAGGAAATCGAAATATATATAAATATATTAGATCTCGCAGAAGAAAGAGAGTGAGTTTTATAAAATATCATTATTCTTTGCAATAGGTATGGGAGAAAAGGTTGGTTAATATATGATAAATTCTTATAAATATAAAATAAACATCTGAGAAAACAATCACGCATTAAAACATGTCCAGCGCATTAGTTGTATCGATATCATTTGTAGGTTCATATGCAGTAAAAGCATGCTGCGCATGTCATCAGCAGAATACAATTAATACTATGTTGAAATTTGGGAGCGATAACATAGAGAGATATTCAATTGCTACAATGACATGCACTTTTTCAAATTTATTTAAATTTAATAAATATCAATTTCCTACCTCGAGTTGAAGGACCTTCTCCAGCGTCCCAATTTGTTATTGGCAACGAACAAATTGGCACTAGATTAAATGGCGCACAAATCGAACGAAATATAAATTTAATTCTTATATAAACAACTCTCTGAACTGGATTGGTTGTCCTCAAAAGGACAGATTATTAATTTACGGATTGCGCCAACCAGCTGGGTAAAATTTTTACCGACGGCTCGCCCTCCATCGAGCACCGAACTATATATAACATTAGTTCTGTCATAAACAACTCTTTTATTTTAATTTATTGTCCTCAAAAGGACAGATTATTGCCACCTACTGCTGCTCGCTCCCAAGGACGCTTTGCCTCAAACAGCAGCGTTTTCGAAGTCGCGGAGCATCAATCGCCTCGATTAGGCAAGATGGCAGCTTGCACATACCGACGCGATTGTGCGCCCCCATAATCCGCCATTTTACCTCATCGCGACGATCGCTGTTTGGAAGAGTCTTGGTACTTACCACCACCAGCTGCTACGCGACCACCAGCTGCCTCTGCGACCAGCTCCGCTGCCGGACGAATGAAGCAGCTGCGACCAGCTGCTTGCGACCAACTTCGCACAGCTTCAATGCTGCCAAACAAATGATGCAAATTTTAGTAGTAGTAAAATTGATCTTTATTTTCCTTGTTTGTCTTGTATACTAAATTTAACATTTTAAGTGTTTTAGCCCATTGGGCTCTTCAGCTTTGTTTTATGTTTTGTGTGTTAAGTGTGTTTAGTGTTTAATTAATTTTTTCAGTTCAGACCTTGGGGCATTGTTAGTTTTTAAAATTTGATAACCTACCTAATCTACAACTAAAACTGCAATTTGAAAATCCTAGGGGTGGGGAACCAGATTCCGGATGATCTGGTGATCCGATGTCAGGCAGCGTGCCCTGTATCGATTGATAGACTCACTAAAGCGATCGTCGAGCATTTTTATCTCGGCCAGACGGTGGACCTCAGATGTTCTTGTCCTCGGAGGGGTGTTCAGGATCATCCTGAGGAACTTATTTTGAACACGCTGAAGTTTCAGGTGATGTGTTTTTGCGCAACACTCCCAGATTGGCATGCCGTACTCAATGACTGGAAGTATGATTTGTTTATAGACAGCAAGCTTATTTTTAAGGGATAATGTAGACCTTCTGTTGATCAATGGGTACAGTAGCTTCAACAGAACGTTACACTTTGTGACAGTTTTGTCAACCTGTTCCCTGAAAATAAGCCTGCTGTCTATGGTAACGCCAAGATAGACAGCTGATTTGGCCCATTCCACCGTTGTGTTGTTCAGGCTTATTTTACAATCCTCAGGCGGAACAAGTCTAGGAGAGTTTGAGTGTGGAAATAGGATGACCTGAGTCTTCGCCGCATTGATAAAGATCTTCCAATCGGTGAAGTATTCAGACAGAACATTCAGGCTTCGCTGCAGTTTCGCTGTGAGCGCTCTTATTACCCTACCATTGTGGACGACTGCGGTATCATCGGCGAACAACGACAGAGATCCATTTTCAGGGAGCGGGGGTATGTCCGAGGTGAATAGGTTGAACAGAAGTGGACCTAGTATACTTCCCTGCGGAACACCGGCGGAAATTTCATGTGCATCGAAACTTTTACCTAACTAGTCGCCGACTCCGGCAATGACAGCTGTTCATATCAGCTGACTCCGTATAGCAGTATGGGAGCCTTCTCATCGACAGTAAGGGTCGACTGTGGGAGCGCACTGAATAGCGCGTAACGGTTGACTCAGTAAATGGGAGAATAGGGATGCCAAGGATGGGAAAAAGGTGGAAAATATTCGATTATGGTGTTAATTCAATTATTTAATTCAAATGTTCTTATTTCTTTTACAAAAAAATTCATTGCTTATTAAATAAGTATAGTAAAAAATTAAAAATATATAAATAAAATTATGAAAATTTACATAATAGACAAAATTTAGAAGACTTAAAAATTTAAAAGACTTACAGAGTTTACAATATTTACAAAATTTACAAAATCAAAGAATGTAACCAAAGGACTGGTTACAAATGGGGTCAACGGTGGAATGGGCCTTGGCTTGGTTTTTAAAATTTTGGTCAACTTCCAGAACGGCTTTGCACAATCTGGGAGAGAGCGGATCTTGTCGGCAAAATTGTTATTCTTAAGGTCCACCATTCTGGCCTTAATAATTTTGGTCACTCGATTACAGTGACGTTTAAGCGTTGGCAAACCAGTTCGCTGGTATTGCCTTCGAATGGCGTTGCGCAATTGAATAAGTTCTTTAGTGGGTCTATCAATGGGTACAGAGTCACTCACCTGATCAATCACCGGTACATGTTGCTCCCGGGCCTGGGCGATCGCTTGCTCGATGCTCTGCAGCTGCCGTTCGATGTCATCAACCGAATCAAGGTGCATGTCAAAATCGATGTTGTCGTCAACGTGTTGTCGGAACCTCTCCCAACTGGCGCGATGGTAGTTCCGTCTGGTGATTCGATGCCGATTGACCGAGGAGCCAACTTCGGCCACCACCGGATAGTGGTCCGAGCTGAGCTCCTGGTGAACGATCGGCTGGGCGATGTTGTTCCCCATGTTGGTGAGGAAGATGTCGATTGTCGAATGGACTCCGGATCTGCTCAACCGAGTGGGAGTATCCGGGCCCAGGACGGTGTAATGTCCCTCTTCCAGGTCTTCCTGTAGAATAATTCCGTTCCGATTCCGCCGGTTGTTCCCCCAGGTTTCGTGTTTCGCATTCATGTCGCCGGCGATGATTAACTGTCCCTGCCTCCGAGTTAGCTTACGGATGTCGTTTCGTAGGGCCGTTGTTGTTCCGTTGTTGGTACTGGCTTGCTTGGGACAATAGGTCGCGATGATGGTGATTAGGCCGACAGCAGTTTCGACCTCGACTCCGATGGCTTCGATGGACTGCAGCTGAAAACTCGGAAGCAGATGGCAGTTGATGTTGTAGCGCAGGGCAATCGCAACTCCTCCACTAGAGCCGCTACGATCAAGTCGCACAATCCGGTATCCTGGGATGACGATGCTGATTTCCGGTTTGAGGTGTGTCTCGGTGACGATGGCGATGTCGATGGCCTTCCTGTTAAGGAAGTCACCGAGCTCAAAAGTTTTGTTCCGGTTGGAACAAGCATTCCAGTTGAGGATGCTGATGGTGCGTTTACGGTCCATGTTTGAACAGAAACTTCATCGTCACGGACGTGGCGGCTTTGTTCCTCCTTGGAGCGGCAGGAACGTAGTTGGCGATAGAGTTCTTGCACGAACTCCACCATTTGCTCCGAATCGTAGAGCTGTCCATCGACGGGTGGTTGCGTGGAGGTACTGCAACTCGGATTGCCCCATCCTGGAGGAGGAGTCGGGTTGGGGGCGGCGGCGGCTGCCGCGAAACGATGATGAACCGAAGCTGACGGGCGGTTTGCATGGCGGTGATTTAGTGGGATCGGTGGTAGGTTTGGCACCTGGTACCGAAGCGACGGGAAATTTTCCTCGTTCATCGGAGGTGGTGGACGGCGTTGACCTGGCCGAGACTTGATGGATGCCTTCTTTCGGATAGCCAAAAACTCCGCACGTTTGGGGCAGGTTCGATTACTGCTCTCATGATTTGCGCCGCAGTTGGCGCACTTCATTGGGGCACCTTCGTCCATCGGGGCACAATCCTTGGTGGCGTGTGCTCCGGAACACTTGCCACATCTCGGTTTCATGTGGCAGTTTCGAGTTACGTGGCCGAAAGCAAGGCAGTTTCCACACTGCGTCACGTCGTTTTGTCTTGGACGATACCGGTCCCACTCGACGATGACGTTGAAAAGGGCCCGTGTTTTTAAAAGTTCCGCCATTGTGACGGATCCCTTCTCAAGATGGACCAGATAGAGTTGGTCCCGGTAGTTTCCGTGTTGCTGGCGCCTGATGGGAAACATCTTCTGGGGCTTTAGTGCCGCCGCTTGCAGCTCGGTAATGATTGATTCCGGAGTGAGTTCCGGAAGACCACGCAGGATCACCTTCATAGGCTTGCTTCCGGGTACATCGTGCGTGTAAAATTCATGCTGCTTGGCGACTAGGTGAGCGCCGACAGCACGGTAGTCAGCCTCCGTCGAGCACATTATCTTAATACCATTACTGCACAGCTTGTACAGCGGATGGATTTGGATAGCTGCAAGCTCGGTCCTGAGAGCAGCAATGTCCTTCAATGTGGTGAAAAGCGGGGGAACTTTCACCTTCTTTGGCACCTCCTGGATCGGAAGCACGGCGAATTGATTGCTCGCTAGTAGACGAGCGTTTGGATCCACTGGATCGGCGTCATCGTGGCACAGCCGCTTGGAGCTGCCCGGTTGCGGTAATGATTTGGGAGCGGATGCCACCGTTGGTCGATTTTTTCGACCCATTGCCACAGCAATAGGTCGAGCGGGAAATGTTTCCGAACTTTGCAACACTTTTTTCTGCTTTGCCACCACCAGAAGTTGAGCAAGCGCAGGCGATAGATCGCGAACCGAACACGCAATCGCGAGAAAGCGGACGAGAGGAAAAAACGGGGGAAAAAACGGTTATTGCGAGAGAGCGAAAAACACGTCCGCACGTGTCGCTTGATCGAACTGGAATGATGTCCTCGCGTAAGCCCTTCTCGTTTGGCAGCTTACACGGTGTTCAATAAGTTCGGATACACTTTCAAAATTTGTTAAAAAAATGAAAACATGTTTTTTTATTTTTTGGATTTATGTTATTGAAAGCTATGTTTACAAGGAACGTTTACAACATTTCTCTTGGAATGACCCCCCCTTTGTAGTCCTTAACGAGCTTCAAACGTTTCTCGAACGCGTCGCAGGCGGCACGCACGGACTGCATGGGCATTTCGTCCCAGATTTTGAGAATTACCGTCTTGAAATGATCCAAAGTGCTGACCTTGTATTCGTTCAGCTTCGCCATCATATAGGACCAAACAAAAAAGTCGAGAGGATTCAAGTCCGGGGAGCTGGGAGGCCACAAAGTTTTGTCCAGAAAGTCGGTTAAATTGTCCCGACACCAGGCTTGAACCACATTTGCCGTATGGGCTGGTGCACCGTCCTGCTGGAACACGTAGTGCTCATCGCCGTAGAGGCTTCGGAGACTGGGGGCAACAACCTTTTCCAAAACCTCAGTTTTGTAGTACGCCGCGTTGATTTTGACGTTTTTTTCAATAAACACCAAGGGTAGCTTACCACGTTTGCATACTGCCCCCAAACCATCACCGACGCGGCACTTTGGAACCGAGGGATGTTTATATTGGATTCAGGAATGCTGTCCCTCGATGGCGCCCACACCCGGTCATTTTGCACATTGTGCGGCTGCTGCAGCACGAACAGTTTCTCGTCCGAAAAAACAAACTCCTGACCAGCGTGCCGAGAGGATCCTCTTAGCTCGATCCAACCGCTTTTTGCTGGTAGCCTCCGAAACGCCATGGACCTTACGTTTTTGTAAGGCCTGAAACCAAGGTCCTTGGTGAGTATGGTGTGAGCGGTTCCAATGGAAACGTTGAGATCTGCAGCCGTTTTCCGGATTGAGCGGTTCTTTTTGCGCCGAATTCGCTCCCTCACGATCTTGATGACCCGTGGCGTCCTCGCTGAACGCGGCCGACCGGATCTCGCACGGTCATTGGTCGAGGACGTCTCCCGGTATCGCCTGATGGTCGTGTAGACAAAGTTCCGCTTGACCCCATGCGATTTCAGCAGCCGGAATATATCGCCGGGTCGCTCACCGTTCAAAAAACGCTTAATTACGAAGTCCCGATACTCTTTCATCGCGCGTAACAAACGAACAACAACTAACAGAATGTCAACACCGCGCACATTCGGTAGCGTATGAATGAAGCTAAAGCTGACACCAATACCAATGCAGAATATGTACATGGCGCATACCTACGCAATGATGAAAACTTGTATTCGAACTTATTGAACACCGTGTAAATAAGGAACAACAAGACTGTGTGTAAAGTATGTGTGCTCACTTCGAGGTTCTTACGGGCTCACCCGAATTCCAAGATTGGAGCAAGATCATGTCACGTCTCCGTAAACAGGGATCGCATCTCAACCAGATGAAATACTATCCCCCACGCCTGTTCCAGCGGAAGAAGTCGCCAATTATACTCGTCGAGCCGGGACCATCTGTCGACGAAGCGTCCGCAGCTGACGAATCAGGTTCCCAGGACATCACGCTGCCGCCGATACCGGCGGAAGAAAACGATCCGTTACATTTGAACTGAATATACATAGCATTTGAAACAAATTTGTTATTTGCTTTTTCTCAATATGACCGAATCTATTGATCCTTAGGGATCCTGATCTTCAATCTATTGATTCTTTCTCATCCTTCTATTAATTGGAATTTTGCAGAGAGATAGAACAATATCATGTTCTATCTTCAAAACGATGTCTGTGATTTGAATTTCTTGATACTTGCCGGAACGCAACATTCTTTAAAAGTTTCCAACCCCGATTGATGAATATGTTCGTTATTGAGTAAATAAAATGGCAATCGTGTAAACATCTAGTAGCCTTAAAATCTCAGCAACCATTTGTAAATTGTGCACAATGCTCAAGGTATGTAACGCAGATAAAATTAAAATCATTTTAGCCACCGGTGTCTGCCATTTAGTAAGTTTTATAGATTCAAATTAAACAATCTCTCTCAAAATTGGATTGATCGTCCTGAAAAGGACGGATTTGAAAAATTCCGCATTCGAATTGAAACCTTCTTGGCCTTTTTACGTAAGATTATTTCACACACACACACACACACACACGCACACACACACACACACACACACACACACACACACACACACATGCACACTGCCTGCCATTTTGCTCCTCGTGCTGGCGAACACCGGCTAGGGCAACAGACTGCCTAGCACACCATTGCATATTACATGGATGCCTAGCAACGGTTACCTAGCCAAGCGATTGCTAGCAACAGCCTCAGAGCAATTAGCTAGCTCACCACGAGTTGGTCGTCCGTCAGTGCATCTTCTGTGACATGTTCCACCACCTGCTATGTTCGCGCCTTACTGCTCCGCAAAACAGCTTTCTTGCTTTCTTGTGGAGGGGTTGCCTCCACAATTCGTGCCAATTCCAGCTGCTGTTTGCTTAGTGGCTCCACGATCTGCTTAGCTTCAATACTGATATTGAATCAATACTGCACAATTCAACACTAATGATAATATCGTGCAGTGCTGTCTTACTTAAATTTGAAATCTGTGCTAGTAAAGTACTGTGCATTTAGTAAAATTAGCCTGCAAAACAAAATTATAAAACATCACCTCTTATTTAGGTTATTTTCAATAGTTTGAAATTGTTAACGGATAATGATTGAAAATTGAATTGATACGCGGGAAAATTTACAACCGATTGATGTAAACATCATGAAAATCTTTTGAGTATTTATCAAGTTGTAAGCGATTACAATGTAACGAAATTTCGTGACGGTCGCTTAGTTTTAGATTTTCAATTGACACCCTACCCTTGCCGTAAGACGTAGTCTACGTTAAAATATGGAATTTTTTGGTCATTCTAAATGTATATCCCCCCTTAAGATGTTACTTAATTTCAGCTTCCTGTTAAAATGAGTGGGGTTGTGTACAAGACACGACCGGTTGACGTAGACTACGTTAAACCAAGTGATGCATTATAATGTCAGGGAAATTCTGTGTGGTTATTATTAGCGTTAAAAGGGTTTCAATTATTCGTGCGAGGTCGCTTACCCTTACCGATAGAAGCAGTTTAAGTCACAATATGACGGGTGCTGCTCTTATGGGACATTAGACCAGCGTTTTGAAGCCAGTATGTAAGAAAATTCTATTGTACGCTCTTGAGATATTATTTGGTGGCCCTGAAGTTTTATGTAGTCAGTATGTAGGAAAATTCTCTTGTACACTCTTTATAACTCTTTGGTGGCCCTGAAAAGGGCCTTTTGGTTTAAATGATGACACGGTCACGGTTGCACGTTTTACGATGGACTATCTTTAAGGCCTAGAAGATAGTTAAGGATCTGTTAGGGAATATAAAATTATTTAATTAATGATAGTTTTGCTCATTCTTATAATCATAATCACTTAACATTACTAAATGTTTATTCGTATGTCATACTGTGCCTGAATGGCCTGCATCTTGGAATTCTCACCATCGCCGGAACCATCAACAATGTTTTGCATCGTTTGGGGGATTTCAGTAACGACAGGCAGTGGAGGAAATTCTATAATACGTACATACAAACATATATTTTGACTGATACCTTGTCTCCTTTTCAACATTCACCATTTAAATACCATACCATTCGGATCATTTGTATACAATCTGAGTTGTAGCATGCCTTTGCATAATTCAACTTCAAAGATTCAAAGAATTAGAATTTAGGCAATTTTAGCAATTCTTGATTTCAAGGGTAATAATAAACATTGAAATACTCTAGAATTCAAATAACGATAAAATTCGTTATTACAAAATATCCGGCAGGTTTAGTGATTGTTATGAAAACACAATAATCAATTGCAACATTTTCAAATGTGTAAGCGTCTCTTAAAATGTTCAAAGTTTAGGAAGTTTTATCAAACAGAATATAACAAAAATTATCTTGCAGTTGTTGTAAGGTTATATATAAGTATATAGGGTACATTTCCTTGGCTCTGTCGATTATGTAGCGCACGATTACAGTTTTAACTATAACTCATACAATAATTTAGCTAGTAACGATATTCAACTAGTTATACCTTTGCTAAGACATGCTTAATAAGGCGTTTGCTGTACTGGACCATGAAAAGTCACCAACTAACATTATTGAGTCGAAAACTTTCGAAGGATATCATTAAAGCTACTTGTTCGAACGAATTTCAGTAAAGTTTGTTTATTTCATCGCTCCGGGCATTTATTTATATTATCGCTTCGGGCATTCGGCTATATTCGGTATACTATACGGAATATAAAGCTACTTTATAACATCTAAATGACTTTCTCATGTGATCAATCGGCCATTCCATTTCAAAACATTAAAATTCCCACTATATTCATTTAGTTATATAGGTATTGGTATGAATAAGCCCTTCGAAAAATACACAACCGCTCACTCTTACTTTTCCATTGAAAACTTTTATAATCTACATTTTACTATGTGATGAATACATTTGGCCATAGTTGGGAATATAAGGTTAAATGCGTACCTAAAATATGGTCTATGGTTTTCTTGTGAAATTATTATTCATGTTACTATGCGAATGTCAGGTAAATTAGGGAATCCATTATGGCTTAAACGTTAAGGAAATCGAAATATATATAAATATATTAGATCTCGCAGAAGAAAGAGAGTTAAGGCCAGAACGGTGGATCTCAGAAACAATAATTTTGCTAACAAAACCGCGCCCTCCCAGATTGTGCTAAGCCGTTCTGGAAATTAACAAAAATTTTAAAAACCAAGCCTAGGCCCATTCCACCGTTGATCCCACTAGACATCAATGACTCTAAGGATCGTTTGATTACTCCCGCTGAGAAGGCTGCTGAGATAGGTCGACATTTTGTCAGCTCACACAATCTTGGACAGAACATCGTCAGTCCTCACGAAGCTGCCGTTAACGAGCATGCGAATAACATCCATCTATATCCCAATGATTTTTCGGAGGAACTTGAAATCACAGCTGACGAACTGTCGACCTATATCAAAACATCGAAGAACATGAAGGCCCCAGGTTTCGACAAAATTTTGAATTTGGAACTCAAGCACTTGAGTTCCCAATTCTACGAACATCGAGCATTAATTTTTAGTCAATGCCTCCGCCTTAGCTACTTCCCCTCGTGCTGGAAGTCAGCTAAAGTCATACCCATCCGGAAACCTGGGAAAGATCCTTCATGTTCCAAGAGCTATCGACCCACCAGCCTTCTCTCGAGAGTATCAAAACTCTTCGAGAAAGCAATTTACCGTCGGCTCCTTGCGTCTACAGACGAACTCAACATTCTGCTTGATGTACAGTTTGGCTTTCGACGCGGTCGATCAACGGTACATCAACTGAATCGAGTCACTAACATCCTCAGGCGAAACAAGTCGGTTTCGAAAACATCTGCCATGGCCCTTCTTGACGTTGAAAAGGCGTTTGACAACGTCTGGCATGATGGCCTGGTGTACAAGCTGCATCGGTTCAATCTTCCAGTCTTTCTGGTGAAGATGGTAAAAAGCTACTTATCAAACAGAACATTCAGTGTTTCGCTGCATGGTGCAGTTTCTGATGCGCAGGAGGTTTCCGCCGGTGTTCCGCAGGGAAGCATACTAGGTCTGCTTCTGTTTAACCTGTTCACCTCGGACATACCCCCACTCCCTGAAAACGGATCTCTGTCGCTGTTCGCCGATGATACCGCAGTTGTCCACAATGGTAGGGTAGTGAGAGCGATCGCATCGAAACTGCAGCGAAGCCTGAATGTTCTGTTGAAGTATCTCACAGACTGGAAGATCTGCATCAATGCAGCAAAGACCCAGGTCATCCTCTTCCCACACTCGAAATCGCCCAGACTTGTTCCGGCTGAGGATGTTAAAATTCGTCTAAAAGGCACAACGGTGGAATGGACCAATTCAGCCATCTATCTTGGCGTGACTCTAGATAGCAAGCTGAACTTCAGGGAACAGGTTGACAAGACTGTCACAAAGTGTAACGTTCTGTTGAAGCTTATGTACCCATTGCTACACAGAAAGTCTACATTGTCCATGAAGAACAAGCTTGCTATCTACAAACAGATCATTCTCCCGGTTATCGAGTACGGCATGCCGATCTGGGAGAGCTGCGCTAAAACACACCACCTGAAACTACAGCGGGTTCAAAACAAATTTCTCAGGATAATCCTGAACACACCTCCGCGGACGAGAAATACTGAGATCCACCGTCTGGCCGAGATTAAAACACTCGAAGATCGTTTTAGTGAGACTATCAATAGGTACAGGACACGTTGCCACCTATCAGACCACCAAGTAATCCGGGACCTGGTACCCCTTCCCTAGGTTTTTAAAATTGTAGTTATTGTAGTTAGGTAGGTTATCAAATTATTTAAATTAAACAAACCAATCCCCATAGGGGATGATATGTACATTAGATTAACAAATTAACAAACACACCACAAACAAACACAAAGAAGAACAAAGATGAAGAGCCTCTTCGGCTAGACAATTGATATGTAATAATTAAATGTAAACATTGAATGAAACAACAAATAAAGACACATTTTAAGTAAGAAGAAAGAGAGTGAGTTTTATAAAATATCATTATTCTTTGCAAGAATCGCCGCTGTGAGATTACATGGCGGCTTATGGGAGCGCACAAACCGACGCGATGCGTTTTTTAATCGCGTTGGTTTGTGCGCTCCCATAAGCCGTCATGTAATCTCACAGCGGTGATTTTTCCACCGCGATTTCGCTGCCGCGGTGGCAAAAAATTGCTGCAGTTTGGTGGAGCCTTCATTTGTACGGCAGCGGAGCTGGTGCAGAGGCAGCTGGTGGTCACGTAGCAGCTGGTGGTGGTAAGTAGCAAGGCTCTCCCAAACAGCGATCGTCGCGGTGAGGCAAAATGGCGCATTATGAGGGCGCACAATCGCGTCGGTTTTGTGCAAGCCGCCATCTTACCTCTTCGTGGCGATTGTTTCGCCGCGACTTCGAAAACGCTGCAGTTTGGTGGAGCCTTGAAGCAGCTCCCTGCGACCAGCTCCCTGCGACCAGCTCCCAGCGACCAGCTCTCAGCAACCGGCTCCCAGCGACCAGCTCCCAGCTCCCAGCTCCCAGCGACCGGCTCCCAGCTAACAGCTCCCTGCGACCAGCTCCGCACAGCTTCAATGCTGCCAAACGACTGAGGAAAAATTTTGCTAAGTGTGCCTTCTATGCCGTTCGCAGCTGCAAGCGAGACGTACATGGGGAGACAAATGATATGATTGGTTAAAGTCTCTCTCCAACACAAAGAAGAAGGAGATGATGCAAGACGTTCCTTGCTTCGATTTGAAATCTGTGATAGGAAATTTGGTAAATTTACTCTGCAAAATGACATTATAAGACATCACCTTATATTTGCGTTATTTTCAATAGTTTACTATTGATTGAGAAAAATGTTTGACAATTGAATTGGAGCGCGGTAAAATTTCCGACCGATTGAAGAAGAAATCATGTAAATCTATCGTGGATTTTTCGAGTTATTCGCGTACAAAACGTACGGTTTTTCGTGACGGTCGCAAAATTTTAGATTTTCATTTGACACCCTACCGTTGCCGTAAGACGTAGTCTACGTCAAAAAATAAACAATGAAATTTCGTAATGTAAAACATCGAAGGGTATTCGGGTACCCTGTCGATCACATATTAAGGGTTAATGTAAATTTAAATCAGATAACCCCTGAATCTAGTCTGTTTTAAAGAAGATTGCAAACATTGTTGTATGGCGTATGAAAGATTTCAAGGAATTTCCTTTTGCTTGGAATCAAACAAGGAGAATATGAATCCTAGAGGGTTTTGAGCTGTTTATTGGAATACCTGTAACTAGAAATTAGAAGAAGAATTAGTATCTTCCATTTAATTCCAACTACCTTTGCTTATCTTCGACAGATACGCGTATTTCGTCTACAATGTGCAGACTTCTTCAGTGTCTCGTACTAATTGAACTACTAACTACTTAATTCTTCTTCTAATTTCAAGGAGAATATGGTCAATTGTTTTTGCTATTGTTGTTATCTCCAGGCATAGAAAGGCAACAAGTCCCTTCAAACAATAAGTATTGTTAATCATCAATCCACCTTTCTCATCGTCCCGTTCCAGAACATTCCTCCTCTGTACATGCGATGGGTGTGATATAGCTCCGACCACACAGATTAAAAGAAACATTGAATTTTCTGCGTTATCTAATGCACACAAAGGGAATGCTAGATTTGGCAGAAATATTGGGATATTTCGTGTGAAGTAAAGCCAGATAACGCCTGAATCTAGCCTGTTGTAGGGAAGAATGTTAATATTGTTGTATTGGGCATGAAAAATTGCAAACAATCTCGATGTTTACGCCTTCTATGGCTAAGAATTCAACGAGGGGAGATTTTACGCGCTTGTTAAAATTAATTATTTTTTTCTGTGCATCTATGTCGAACTTTTGGGGCGTGTGAGGCTTGCTGGGCTCGTTAAAGTAGCGCAATTAACACTCCCAATCCAATTACCCGGAATCTCGACAAATCGAAAAATATTGGACAATTTCAAAGCAGCGACTTCAACGCAGCGGCGGGGCAGTCAAAGACATCCAGCAAATGCGGTCAAAATGGAAGAAATGCGCTGATTCCGTTTCCGTTTTCACTGTGCGGGCGCAGAATCAAGAAGAAAGTCGGCCTTTGTAAAAATTATCCTTCGTATAAAATGTAAATTGTATACTTTTCCGAATCATTGAGTGTTTTCGTTTGTGTTTCCTCTCAATCCAAAAAGAAACACAATTACAAAGGCATCACTAGTCCCGCAAAATTATCGTGAAATTAGAAACACAATTCCATGCACGTAGCGACAATTTGTTCCTTGCTTTTGTGCAAACGACCGACGGACGGCGCATTGACCAACCCGTGATAAGAAACCAAGCGGACAGCAACTTAAATGAATTGCAAATTTGGCTGATGGCATTTTAATGTGTTTGGTCGTTTGTAAGATGTTGACATTTTTTTCTAGATCTAGCAATTAGTATTGTGTCGTGGCTCCGCTTGCGATGTGCAGCTGTCAAAGAATTGAGCGTAAATAGCCGTACTTTGTTTGAAATGGATACATTAATACCTACGCATTAAGAAACGGCATATGCAAAAAAACAGTAAGGAAACAAAAAATCATCATGTCCTTCCAAGAAAAATAAACACCCTCTCCGGAAAACAAAAATTCAGGCCAATAACGAAGGAGGAAATTGCTAATTTTGATGGAGTTTGTCAACACAACCATCAATTTATATTTTAAAGCCGTAACGAAAATTCAGGCCGATCCTCACCGAGGGCATGAGGGAGTTATTTTTCCGATATTTGGCTGACTGAGGAGAAACAAACAATTTTTATGAAGATTTTTAAGCCATCAACAAAAATTTTATACCAGGAGTTCTCAATCAATGTGAAGGTGGGAGCAACTCATTCTTTTATTGTGTTTAATTTATAAGTTTAATAACAATTAATCTCAGCTTCTTTTCCTAACATCTTTATCTTCTTCATTTATGCTCGTAAGTTGACGCAATTTATTTTTGTAAACAGGTACTGCACGATAAGAATTCTCATGCAAACAAGGCGTACTGAAGTGTAGTAATTGTTGCGTCAAATACTTTTTTTAATACTATACCGAGCGTAATTTGGGAAACGCTGCACAGAAACAAAGCGAGGTTTGCTGATCCGAAGCCCCAACTGCTCCTTCAGCGATCTTTAACTTCTTGGTTTGTTTTCGGTACCTTCCATGCAGGTTTCTTCATGGCCAAACGATAGGAAATTTTAAGCAGCATTTCCATTGTGCGGATATACGCATGGAGGGGGGATATACCAAATATGTACTTCTCAGGATCATCGGAATCTACCGTATCGTACGATATGTTGAGTTGTTTTCCGGCTCACTGGCAAATATAGCATTTTGGTGAGTGTGTCTTCGTCAAATCGTTTACAACTTTGATATCCACCATGGTGAAGCACACTTTGTTGTAATCGAAACGTTACCAATTTGTCGGTACCAGTTCCTCAATTTCTGCATTGACCTTCGCAACGATATCGTTGGTAAGCTGCGCACTTTCCTTTTTAAATATCAATTTGATCGGGCGGCACAGGCAGACCGAAGAGGGATGATCGTTATTCCATATAACTTGCTTGGTGCCGTTTGTCTCCGTGAACAACCGTAGAGGAACCATCGAAACCGCGAATATATTAGAGTCATTGTATTCCCGGAGCTCGCCATCTTCGATCTCATCCATGAAAAGTTGTTGGTATCTATAAAAAGAAATGTGAATCATTTTTTATATGAGTATAAAAGTAATAAGAGTCTGCTTCTCAGCGTGGATTTTTTGAGCACTTCAACTATTTTTAAGTGAGAGCTTTCTTTGCATCTTCTAATTTTGCATTTGCAGGGTGCGGCTGAATATAATGCGACAATTTATTCCATGTCTTTCATATCCCATTTTCAACTAATTCAAGCAATAATATCAACATTTTCGAGTGCAGTTATCTTTAAACAATCCTTTTAAACTAATTTATTCAATGTGTCCTCCATTTCTACTAAAAACATCCTCGATCCGACGCCGGAAGCCAGAGCATGCCTTTCGGACGTAGTCCTCCGACATTGACTGCCATGTGCGTGTTGTGGTTGACTTCAGGGTTTTCACACTAGCGTGTGATGTTTTGCAGGCTCGTGCTTCAACAAATGCTCAAATCGAACAATCCAACGGATTAAGATCTGGACTGCTAGGGGGCCACAAATCCTTCGGTTAAAACTTCATGTTATCGTTCAACCATTGTTGGGTTCGATTGGACGTGTGACACGGCGCTCCATCCTGCTGTAGGACAACGTTTTGGTCCTCGGAGAAGTTGGCCTTCACCCAGGGAAGTAATACACTTGGTCCTTTTAAATACTGATATACACTTCGGTATTGATTTTAACTCCAGCATCAATGAAAACAGGCGGCATATTCAAACCGTTGGACGCCACCAAGCCAAACATCATGACACCAGCCAGATGTTTTATTTGAAATTTGAATTACACTTTTCCCGGAACGTTCTCCATTTTCTGTGGTGAAATAAACAGGTCCGTGCGGTTGTTGGCCACAGCATCGATGCTGAAAAGCTCTTCGTCGGAGAACAGGATTGTCATTTTTTCCTTCTTCAACAAGGAAAGCAATCTCTTGCAACGAGTCACTCGTAGTTCCTTGACCCGGACCGCAATCAAGTGGCGTTTCACTCTGGCTATGGAAGATGCATGTAGGTCTTTTTTTACTTTTTTTGACCAATTTTTGCACGGACCGACTTGATCACGTTCGGCGTGTGTGCAAAGCGCGGACGTCCGCTTCCCGGCTTCCGCTGCTTAGGACTATCCTGCACGGACTTTTTAATGCGGTAATCTGTTGCCAAATGGCACCCTACCACCTTGGCAATCTCTTTTGGCTTCTTCTGGGCAAGCAACAAACTGGTGATTTCTTTCGCGAACATTTGGACGAATTTGCAATAAAACAAACAGAATGTTTGGATGCAGCACTTGAAAGTAAACATAAACAAGTACACTTTCGACAGAAATTAGTCACTACCTACACGAATTAACCCAATACTCAAGTTTGAACATTTTCGCATTATTTTCTGCCTCACCCTGTATACACTATGTAATTTGCACAAAGATCACTTTCTGTCTAGGAATCGAATTTAGCCCTTTCCAGCCTTTACCAATTGAGCTAAGAGAGGCCGCATGTCTAATAAGAACATACTGTGCATAAAATATTGCATCCAGCCCTACATAACAGAATACTAATCAGTTTGCTAATATATTCAATTTTTTTTAACTGCTGGTTAGATAGTTTAGTAATTGAAAATGGGACAAAACTCGAAGGTATTTTTGACCATTCATACTGATGATTATAAATGGCTACTTTTTTTTGCGACGGGTGTCCACTAAAAAATGAGAATGATTTCAATACTTTTCCATCAGAACAAAAACGGCCGCATAGAAATGTCACTTTAGATGAATGAATCGTTGCACTCTCCAGAAAATTTTCATACACTCTTATTTCACTCTAACATGTTCAGTCGTGTTCAGCATGCCGTCGAAACAGGAAGAACTGCGCGCGCGCGTTGTACAATTCTTTCAAGCGAACGAAGATCGTGGAAAAAAATACACGGTTGACCATTTTTGTCGTGAAAAAGTTCCGGTATCCACCGTATACCGTATCCTGGCATGCATGAGAGTAACCCGGAAGAAAGGTTGCGGCCGTCCAGCGAAAATAATGAATGAGAAAACGCTCCGCTCGCTGCGCAGCATGTTCAACAACAAGGATTCGGTAAGTCAACGGGAAGCAGCCCGAAAGTTCCATTGTTCGAAGTCACTCATCTGCAAGACGCTAAAGAAAGAAGGAATAGTGTGTAGAAAGAAAACCAGATCCCCAGAGTACACAGATGAGCAGATTCAAACCGTGAAATCCCAATGCCGCTGGATGACTCGGAATTACGGCGGAAAATCTTTCGTTCTGGACGACGAAAGCTACTTTCCTCTTTCGAAGTCTCAGATACCGGGAAACGACCGATTCTACACTAAGGACAAATCTACTACTCCTCCAAAAGTAATGTATAAGTTCAAGCACAAATTTGAATCGAAGGTTATGTTATACATCGTAATATCCGATAAGGGTATTTCGAAGCCGTGGTTCAAACCAAGCGGTTTGGCCATCAACCAGGAGGTGTACCAAAGAGAGTGTTTGCAGAAAATACTCATCCCATTTCTTAAACAACATCACTCGGATGGCAAATACGTGTTTTGGCCGGACAAGGCATCATCGCACTACGCAAAAAAAAACGCTAACGTTTTTGGAGAGCCAAAATATACCATATGTCCCAAAAGACCGGAATCCGACAAATTTGCCACAGTGCCGTCCTATCGAGGATTTCTTCGGTCTTTTGAGCTCCATGGTATACAAGGATAATTGGAAGGCCAAGAACACCAAGCAACTTACCAACAGGATCAAAAGCTGCATCCGAAAAATCGATGTGGCTGCCGTCCAACGGTCATGTTCCAGCATAACGACTAAGCCACGCGCACTGGCGGACCACGGACCATATGACAATATTCACTAAACTTAGTTTGAAGATTTAAGTTGACCCTTTTAATAAAATAAATCAGTTTGAACAAAACTTCACTGGTATTTTTTTCCTGACCCATTCTTTTCGTTCTCATTATTTAGTGGACACCCGTTATATGAAGTACTGAATGTGCTGATTGTATAAGTCAAAATAAATAAATTATGGAGGTGTAGTATTTATAATCATTTAAAACATGTTACGTGCTGTGGTTTGAGCTACCGTCGCAACCCCACTTGCAGATTAATACCATACTTTGCGCATGGGATGCAGTATCGAACTTGATGAATTCAGCAAGGCGCTTCACGGTGTGGTCAACAAGATGCTCGAGAATAACACTTGCCTCTGGCAAGTGTTGGAAAAGCACTTGAAAAAGCGCAGCTTCTCTACTTCCAGGCGCTTTTTGGCACTCGCGATACACATAAGCAGATCTCTCTTCGATAAATGTTCAATAACATCTGTAACACCTTTTCCGTTTATCACGTGAAACCTGCATGTTTTTATAATAACACCCGTTTCCAGATTCCAGTGCAAGATCTCTTCGAAGAACTGTCAAACTGAGGTTTTGTAAGGTTCCTTGGTGGAATAAAGATTTCACGGATAAACAATTTTCTATCTCGAAGGTTAACGAACATAGGAATCCTAATTGAATTGAAATTGTAGAATAAATAATATATTTTGCCTTAGCGTTTTTGACGTAGGACTACGTCTTTCATTTCTATACTGGGGCGCCGTTCTAAAATTTCTGAAATCGACCGCGTTACGGGTCGTTTTGGATATTTTGAGCGATAATAACTAAGTCATTGCATAAACGATTTTCATATCGTTTGCACCAATCGATTGCAAATAATTCTACGTATCAGTTTTAGTAATCAAGATAATTGATTTTAAACATTAACTTATTAAAAATAACGTAAATGTAAGGTGATGTCTTATAATTTCGATTCGCAGAGTAAATTAACCAAATTTCCTAGCACAGTTTTCAAATCTAAGCCATCGTCTTCTTCTTCTTATTATTTGTTCTCGAGAGGTAGATTCTGTTTCACGCTAGTGTTTGGCGAATCATCTGATTCCCTCCCTTTTAATGAATTTGATTCACATTGCTTGAGTTGATACCCCCTTTTGTTCATGCAATGGTACCCGATGCCATCATAAAAGGCACATTTCCGAACAAATGCCTCATTCGTTCGGCAGCATTGGAGCTGAGCGGATCTCCCGGTGGGAGGTAAAGCTGGGCAGCACCCAGCAGCATCGCTCGGTACCCAGCATTGCAGTAATGCCCACCTGGTCGTGGCAGCAGCAGCTGGCGGTCGGTACCCAGCTGGTCGTGCCTTTTTTTTTCAATTTATTATTTATTTGAACAGGCTCAATCAAATCAACTTTACAGAGCTAAATTTTCATGTTTTAACGTAGGACTACGTTTTTCTTTTCTATACCGGGTGCCGTTTCAAAATTTTGAAAAATGAGAGCGTTACGCAAAAGTGAAAGGTTTTTGAACGCTTATAACTCTCGTTCGACTGAACAAAATGACTTCATTCATGCATCATTTTATCAAGAAGACTCACAAATTTTTCGCATCAAAATTTGAATGAGGTTCAATTAGTATAAGTAGTTCAATTTTTCATTTGAAAATGACCTTCTTTTGCTCCCATACAAATTTGCATATCAACAGGTTGAAAAATGTGTTTTCCCTAGCAAGGGCATAGGAAACGAGCAACTAATGTCTTCTTCTTCTTCAAAATAACTTTTCCCCATCAAACACAAATTTCTGAACGCACAAAGCTATTGGTCGAAAATGACATCATATTTGCGCTACGCTCTGATTGGTTCATACTGCCACATTAACCGTGCCAGCAATTGCGAAACATGTGGGAACGACCGAACACCAATAATCAGTGCTCGCTGTGCATCCGTATGCGACAGACGTGTTTGCGGAGCACGTCGGTGGGAAACGCCGCCAGTGAAAACAACATGACCAGAATCATCCCACATCACCTGCAGATGGCCAGCCACAACGATGAGGAGCTGAACGAAGAAAGAAAGCCCAAGTGGAATCGAAAACATTTCACCCCCGTCAATTAAATCCGTCCTTATCAGGACGACAAATCAGTTTACTAACTAAAGAGTTGGGTTGATTTTTTCTATTGTGCTGTTGTTAATTCAATTACCGCATCACGGCTGAATATGGCAATCATTAAACGTCGCGTCCCCGATTATACCACATATAACGTTGAACAACAAACGAACGAAAGTCTAGAAGGGATAATTCGAGCCAAACTGCAACACATCAGTGACCATGTGGTGGAGTTCGCCATTGTTTCAAGTTATGCGTACCGGATTAGTTGCTGTTGGTGGGAAGC
Source organism: Aedes japonicus (assembly GCA_034211315.2). NCBI lineage: Eukaryota > Metazoa > Arthropoda > Insecta > Diptera > Culicidae > Aedes > Aedes japonicus. The sequence goes on along the minus strand of JASCZW010005405.1, from coordinate 174,264 downwards.
AAATTAGGCATATTTCTGTTGAGAAAATCATCCGTCTAGCGTGCACTAATTCAAACTAATTATTGTGACGCAATAACAGAAGTTCGTCCCCTTGGTGCAATTTGTATCACATTGCCTTCGTTGGTACCGCCTTCTTTTGTGCAATAGCATCCGACGCCATGACATACCAGCTCTTAGCTGAAATTTTGACTCAGTCTTACAACAGTCGTGCGGCTGTGCAGTGGCTGTTCGCACGCAGTTAGCGGCAGCAAGCACCCTGGATGGTGCACTGGCGAGCAGTCGTTGCCCACACTCCCGCTTCTTTCTACTCAATTTTTGAGTACAATTGTATGCTATCTCTTTTTCCCTCAAGGATGTGTTACTCAATTTTCGGTAAACAGTGGATCAACTCATTTTTTGATTAGATCAGCTTCTTACGAAAATTTAGTAACATTTCCGTGAGAGAAAAAGAGATAGCATACAATTGTACTCAAAAATTGAGTAAAGTGAAGCGGGAGTGCATAGAGGCGTTGGCACAGTTGGCTGTTGGTGCCGATGCTCCTGTTAACCTCGCTACGAGAGACGCCAGTGACGAGACAAACAACCCTAGGGGAATCGCAAACTATTTCTCCCGCGTCAATTAAATCCGTCCTTTTCAGGACGACCAAATCAGTTTAATCACTAAAGAGTTTGTTTTGTTGAATTTTTCTTTTGTCGGTTTTTAGTTCAATTACGCCGCGTCCCGGAGTATATCACAAAGACCGTTGAACAACGATCGAACGAAATTTTAGAAGGGATAATTCGAGCCGAATTGCGACACGTCATAGACCGACTAGACTATGTGGTTGAGTTCGTTTTAGTTCCTAGTTCTGCATACCGGATTAGTTGCTGGCAGTGGCTAACAGATTAGGAACATTTATGTTAAGAAAATCATCCGTCTAGCGTGCACTAATTAAAACTAATTATTGTGGCCTAATAACTGAAGTTCGTCCCCTTTGATGCACTTAGTATCACATTGACTTCGTTGAATGAAAATTTGATTCAGTCTTACGGTAGTCGTAGTTCTGTGCAGAGCAAAATGTGTTGTAGCAACGCAGTAGGCGTGCGACCATACTGGAGGGTGCACTGGTGAGCATTCGTTATCCAGAGAAGTTGGTGCAGTTGGCTGTTTGGGCCGATGCTCCCGTCAACATCGCTGCGAGAAAAAAAAAGGCTGCTGAAGCCTATGAGTTGATGGAAAAATGCCACCCGTGACAACAACGGGACAATAATCAGCCCACGTCACCTGCAGATGGCCACCCGCACCGACGAGGAGCTGAACCAAGAATACCAAGAAGAAACCCCAAGTTCAACCGTGAACAATGTTTCTCCCCGTCAACTATATCCGTCCTTTTCAGTACGACCAAATCAGTTTGCTTATTAAAGAGTTTGTTTGGTTGAATATATCTCTTGTGCTGTTTTATATTTCAATCATTCGATAGGAATCAAATTATTTTGGGAATGTAATGTGGTTCAACCATCGTAGAAAATACAACTAGGGCCGTATCATTATTAAAACCAAACGGTCCTTTTTAGGGCCACCAAATGCTATCTAAAGAGTTAACAATAGAATTATCTTACATAATTATTTCCCAATGCTGGTCTATCGTTCAATTAGCACTATTTCGGCCTAGACGTTTATCGGAAATAATAGACTATGAATTCCCAAACAGGCCACAACCATCTACAACGCAATAAGGATAATGATTTCTAGTTGGTCGATCATATCAACAGAATATGCTCTTAAGGTGCACTCTCGCTTCACCATCTCGGAAGGCAAACAGTTCCAGCTGCAAGGCTCGGAAGAAGAAAACGTACACGGAAGAAACAAAGTCCCCAAAATTAAGTTAATTTCACCCAACTCTGGAGTTCGGTGCGGAAGCCAAATTTGAGTATATGCCATAGTACTCAAATTTGAATAACTATATACAAAGTTTATGGAGGATAAATTTAACCGAATGCAATAAAACTCGTAAAAACCAAAGAAAAGAACTTTTCCGCACGGTTAGTTAGTAAATGTTATACAACTTTTAAAATAAAGTGCCTTAAAACATAAATTTACTTGATAATTTTATTCATTTTGTTGTTTCTTAATTTTTAACAATAACGGCTAGTTTAATACCGTAACATATTTATTGTTTTTCGGTTTTTAAATCTAATATACTTCAAATAATAAAAGTATGCAAATGACTTCCTTTTTTACTCAAAAATTTGTTGTCAATGAAGTACTCACCCATTGAATAATGTTTACCTAATGTGCAGAATCAAATTTACCCATCTCTCCAGTTCAACAACAGTACTCAACTTTAAGTTTAAAAATACTCAATTCTAGGTACTTTGTTTTTGCCGTGTATAGAACCTTATCTACCGGGTGTTGAAGCATTTTAACCCAATACTGTCGTTTCCTTCAAAACAATAAGCATTATGAACAGCTTCATAATTGAAATTTCCGAGCGGATTGAAAGCGTATCTGCCCGACTGACTTAAATCGTTTGGCGGATGGCCCTGACGTCTCTGGAAATTCAAACTGCCCCTCGATCAAGCTGCCGGGAGAGCTAGCTAAACACGAGGTTCCCGAGCGAACCGAAGCCATGGTCAAGTAAACCAGCTTCATGACGAAATGAGGCGGTGTTAGTAGCTATTCGCTCGAACCCAAAATGGCCCTTTTTAGGGCCATCAAAACAACTGGAAAAGAAAGTTGACATGTGTTTTGGAAAGCTGGAGGCTGGGTTTCGGGATAATTGATTGTGAAAAACATCTTTCCTGTACCGAAGCCGTAATGTTTTCAACATTTGCACTTTTGGCAGTGTTGTACACACATAAGCCTAGCAGAAACCGTATGCAATTGGAGGTGAATGAAACCAGCTTCTTGAGTAAAAGTTTCCCAAATGAACAAAACTTATTCGCACTGCAAGGTATATTACGTGATATAGAGTATCTTGTTATCATATGTCACACATATTATTTCCAGTGAAAGCAAGATGTATGAATGTAGATACCAAGACAGGCTATATCAATAAAGGTTGTAGTGCGAACGTTTAGTGTATAGGAGTTCGATTTGGAAGGAAACCAATTTCGGCCACTCTTTAAACAATCAAGCGATCTAGATTGCACATTGCTTCGTAGTCCTACGTCAACTTTGCGTACAACCCCATTGGGCTGTCCCTTCTAGTTTTTTTAAACATCATTTTTCTTAAAACTAAAGTTGGGGGGATATAACCGATTACTCGCGGCCGTGTCGAGGTTAATAGGAATTACAAATTACGGATGGGAAAGAGGGTGGAAATTTAAAGTTTGGTCACATAACACATAAAATTTAAATTCTAAATTATTGAAACACATAACTATACAACTTATGGATTTCTTTTGACTTGAACATTTTTTGAAAAAGACAAAAAAAAACACATACACAGAAAAAAACTTAAACTAAACATACAGGTTAAACTAACTACAATATAAAGCTAATGTTAGTCAAAAACACATAAATGAGTTTTACATACATTAATTGTTATGTTATATATTCTCCGTGCGAGGAGTAACGATTATGATGTAGAAGGAGATGTTCGCTCATCACCATGAGGCACCAAGAGTGAACAACAATGTTTTTGGCTAGAATGAAAGATATGAAGAGAAAGTTTTGAGAGTTCCGCTAGTGTGCGGCAGGCTTGGAAATATGACAGATGTTTTTAGGAAAATTGAGCGAAAAGGGCATGTGTACAGTGGTACTCGAACCAACGACATTTTTGCCTAACATCCCACTGCGGGGTAGGTTGAAGGAGCACGGACTAAGTCCGCCACTTCAACAGGCAAAAATGTCCGGTTGGAAGACGCTCATGTACCACTGTGGCTTGTAAAGTTATTCTAGCGATCTATTGTGTGCACTCTGTTTACCGATGCGCACATGGGAGAGGAACTCTCTCCTTTTTTGGGTTTGTTTTGATTCGCACCGACTGACGATCACTAAAGTTTTTTTCTCGTCGTCTCCAACGTAGAGACCTCGGAGAGAAACACCGTGAAGCGATGCGATACTGGTCCCCACCAGTATATTTAATGGTTACCACCATTTTTAGTTTTACATACATTAATTTTTATGTTATATATTCTCCGTGCGAGGAGTAACGATTATGACTCGTTGGTTCGAGTACCACTGTACACATGCCCTTTTCGCTCAATTTTCCTAAAAACATCTGTCATATTTCCGAGCCTGTCGCACACTAGCGGAACTATCAAAACTTTCTCTTCATATCTTTCATTCTAGCCAAAAACATTGTTGTTTACTCTTGGTGCCTCATGGTGATGAGCGAACATCTCCTTCTACAACATAAATGAGTTTCATGTACTCCAAATCATGTACAGACAAAATATTTCGAATTGGCACATTGGGTTGTCTACCTCGAGCCCGAAGGGAATCATAGAGCCCCGATCTGACTCCACGATGTTCAGCACAAGACCAAATAACGTGATCTGCGTCCTGATAGCCTTGTCCACATTCACAGAGATTGCTGTCGCTCAGCCCAACCCGGTATAAATGAGCGTTCAAAGAATAATGATTGGACATGAGGCGAGACATGACACGAATGACGTCTCGACCCACATCCATCCCCCTAAACCAAGTGGTCGTGACTTAAAAAGCAGCTGACGATGGCAGTACATACAGTGGAATCCTGTCAAATATTCAGGCCATACATACAAATTTCGATCGCGTTCCCCGACAATTGATGAAACCCGCCCTTTTCAGGGCGAACAATAGAATTTGCCAAATTAAAGAGTTTGTTTCATTAATATCTTATGAGCTAATCGAGTAATGAAAATAGCATTACAACGCACCGTCTCAACATGGCGTAACATGAAGAGCCCGGATAAAATGGCCGAGCCGCGTCTATCTATATGTAAATCCTGATTTTCTCTGTTCTGACAATTTCTTAGGGTGGTTTCCTACCAATTATTCAGGCCATCCTGCTACTTGAGAAGACCGTGAAGCAAATTTGATCGCGTACCATGTTCCCCGACAATTAATACAACCCGTTCGTTTCAGGGCGACCAAAACAATATGCAAATCGACATTTTCACTGCATGGCGTTACTTCAACATGGTGTTACTTCAAGAGCCCGGAGAAAATTCAGGCCATCTTGCTACTTAGCACATTTCGGACGTGTACCATGTTGCCCCGCTACAATTAAATAAAAACCCGTCCTTTTCAGGGCGAACAAAACAATGTTACCAGTTAAAGAGTTTGTTAAAATATTATTTTATCATACACAGATAAAAGAAACATTGAATTTTCTGCCTTATCTAATGCACATAAAGGGAATACTAGATTTGGCAGAACATTATAGGATATTTCATGTAAATTTAAGGCAGATAACGCCTGAATCAACCTGTTGTATGCAAGATTGCAAACATTGTTGAATGCAAACATTGTTTACGTTTCCTTTGGCTTGCAATTAAACGAAGCGAAATTTTATACGCTTGTTAGAATCAATAATTTTTTCTGTGTAAGATAATCGACATTTTCATTACAACGCATGGTGGTAATGTTACTTCGCGTTACTTCAAGAGCGGATGAAGTGGCCGAAGCTGATGCTGCTTATCTATATGTAAATCCCGATTTTCTCTGTTCTGACAATTTCACAGGGTGATTACCCGCCAATCATTCAGGCCACCCTGCTACTTGAGAAGACCGAGAAGCCAATTTGATCCCTATGTTCCCCCGATAATTAATACAACCTGTTCTTTCTGGGCGACCAAAACAATTTTCCCAATAAAAGAGTTTGTTAAATTAATAGTTTATCTTGAGCTAATCGACATTTTCACTACATGGCGTTACTTCAACATGACATTACTCCAAGAGGCCGGAGAAAATTCAGGCCATCTGGCTACTCGAGAAGACCCTCCCCCTCTCCCCAACAATTAATAAAAGGGTCCTTTTCAACACAATTTTCCCAACTAAAGAGTTTGTTTAATTGATTGTAGAGAAGAAACAGAATATAGAAGAAATAAATTAAATTCTCATGATATTCTAGCTATGTGTAAAGACATTTGAAAGATAATATCTTTACTGATTTAAACTCTTCTAATAATAATTTTCATTATTATTAAAATAATAACAATAATTCTTATTATTATAAGAATATTTAATAAAATTATATACATATTAATTATCATATATACATATAAATTGTTTTCATATTCATTTCGATATGAATCACCAGTAGAAGAAATGAGCGGGAAATGAAGAATATCACACTCGCGCCAAAATACCACATCACGTGATACGTGGAGCGTATTAACCAATCAGCAAACAGATCGATAACGTCGATCTAATATATCAGTAATGGACACTGAAGTTCTGCTGGTTGTGGTGTACATTTCACCAGGAACAACTACCAAGAATTTAAAAATTGTTCTTGATTCGCATGTTGTTCAGGTATGCTGCGCCAGATACGCCAGTTGTGTTGACCGGAGACTTTAACATTGACGTTTCCAAAAATGAAAACATAGATTTTCTATACATTAATTGTTATGTTATTTATTCTCCGTGCGAGGAGTAACGATTATGATGTAGAAGGAGATGTTCGCTCATCACCATGAGGCACCAAGAGTGAACAACAATGTTTTTGACTAGAATGAAAGATGTGAAGAGAAAGTGTTGAAAGTTCCGTCAGAGTACGGCAGTTAGGAAATCTAACAGATGTTTTGAAAAATGAGCAAAAGGGCATGTATCCAATGGTACTCGAACCATGGACGTCAATCTTTGCCTAACATCCCACTGGAAAGACGCTCATGTACCACTGTGGCTTGTATAGTTATTCTAGCGATCTATTGTGTGCACTCTGTTTATTGATGCGCACATGGGGGAGGAACTCTCTCCTTTTTTGTTTGTTTTGATTAACACCGACTGACGATCACTAAAGTTAGATTTCCTACCTGCCGTACTCTGACGGAACTTTCAACACTTTCTCTTCACATCTTTTATTCTAGTCAAAAACATTAATGTTCACTCTTGGTGCCTCATGGTGATGAGCGAACATCTCCTTTTACATAATAGATTTTCTAGATTTTATGCAAAAACATTTAAAATTTACTTTAGCAAACCTTCGGAATGAAGCAACCACACTTGGTGGTTCTTGTATAGATTTAACGTTTGTTAAAAATATCGGCGTAGAGTGCAGACGATATTGTTCATTTTTTTCGTTTCATAGACCTATGTTGTCTGTACTCGCATTCGAAGCACCGGAACCATTAAATCAACAGGTAGCCGATATTGTTGAAAATGAACTGGAATGACAACATCTACCTATTCGACAACCAACCATCACCTAGCACTGGACCATTGTCTGTACTACTCGAACCATAATCAACAAAATACCAAACGGCCCTTTTCAGGGCCACTTAAGGAGTTCTAAAGAGTTGAATTCAAGATTTTCATACACAGTATTAACGCTCCTAAAACACCAAAAGACTAATATTATATGCTTTTCTTCCATGGAACAGAACCAAAAACAACGACCACCCATTCGACTGTCTACCTAATCATCATCTGGTACTCGACAATTACCGGTTCTACTCGGATCACTCCAGGAACAGCGAATAACTGAATACCAAACGGCCCTTTTTAGGGCCACTTCAAGAGTTATAAAGAGTTGACTATATTAATTTTCGTGGAAAACTAAAACTAATAACAGATGGTTTGATGAGTCTTTAGACTGAACAAAATATAGTAGATATTTATTAATTCTATTACAATTCCTCCACATCAACAAGCAGTCCTACGTCGACTTTGCAGATATGTCACTGACATATCTCACCTTTTCGTTTTATTTCAAGTTTCACTACCTTTTTTTAACGTAGGACTACATACGTTTCTCTTTTCTATACCGGGTGTCATTTCAAAATTTTGAAAAATTAGAGCGTTACGCAAAAGTGAAAGGTTTTTGAACGCTTATAACTCTCGTTCGACTTAACAGAATGACTTCATTCATACACCATTTGATCAAAAAGACTCACAAATTTTTCGCATTGAAGTTTGAATGAAGTTCAATTGGTATAAGTAGTTCAATTTTTCATTTAAAAATGACCTTCTGTTGCTGCCATACAAATTTGCATATCAACAGGTTGAAAAATGTGTTTTCCCTAGCAAGTTCGTAGGAAACGGGTAACAAATGTCTTCTTCAAAAGAACTGCGCCTGATTTTCAATTGTGGACCGTCCAACAAAAATTTCTGAACGCACAGAGCCATTGGTCGAAATTCACATCATATTTGCGCTACGCTCTGATTGGTTCACACTGCCACAGCGAGCGAAGACTGCCATCAGTTCTCGCTGTGCATCCGTATGCGACCGACGTGTTTGGCGAGCATGTTGGTTGAATACGCCGCCCGTAAAAAGAAGAAGAAGACCAGACTCATCTCACGTCAACTGCAGCTGGCCATCCGCAACGACGAGGAGCTGAAAATTTCTTTGGTGTGACCATTTTACAGAACGGTGTCCTGCCAAACGTCCTACAGCCCAAGGAAGGTACACTGGCGAGCAGTCGTTGCTCAGAGAAGCGTTGGTGCAGTTTGCTGTTGCTGCCGATGAACCGTCAACCTCGTTGCGAGAAACATGGCTGCTGAAGCCGCCCGTAACGAGACAAGAATCAATCATACCACGTCACCTGCAGATGGCCAGCCACAACGATGAGGAGCTGAACGATAAAAGAAAGAACGATAAGGGGAAATCGCAAACTATTTCTCCCCCGTCAACTAAATCCGTCCTTTTAGGACGACCAAACCAGTTTACTAACTAAAGAGTTTGGTTGAAGTTTTCTCATGTGCTATTTGAAATTCAGTTATTGCGTTACAGCTGAACATGGCATTCATTAAACGCCGCGTTACAGAGTTTATCACAAAGAACGTTGAACAACTAACGAACGAAATTCTAGAAGGGATAACTCGAGCCGAACTGCGACACGTCAGAGACCGACCCTGTAGTTTAGTTCGTCATAGTTCCTTGTTGTGCATAGCAGATTAGTTGCTGTCAGTGGCAAGCAAATTAGGCATGAATTCTAGAGGGTTGGAGCTGTTTAGTGGAATACAAGTTAAAAAAAGTGGTCGAATTTACCACGTTCTTTCAATTCACTCCCAATTGTATACCATCTCTTCTTCTTTCACGGAAATGTTACTTAATTTCCGTAAAAAGTAGATCTACTTAATAAATTGAGTGACATTTCCGTGAGCGAAAAAGAGAGTATACAATTGTACGCTGATATATTTTCATAACCGAATTTCTAAACGGCAAGTTCGATTTGCTTGTTCGGATTCGGATTCGTATGTATTTTTATGAGGTTTTATATATTTTTTAGCTATATTTGCCAGCCCAGAGTGAAAAAAGTCACGACGGCAATAAAAACAGAACCGTGAGTAGTATTTTAATTTGTCTCTATTATTTCTGCGACGCTTTCACGCTTATTTTGTTAATATGCTGTATTGTGTGAAAATGTTATATTATTAAATGTGTGATACTTTTGTTTTCTTTCCAGAGCATTAAACGTCAGGGTGGACAAGAAAGTGTCCGAGAAAAAATTGTAAGATTTTTTTGTACAAATTTAAATATTTTAATTTAAAACGTCATAATATCAAATATTCAAGCTGTCTTTGTACTTAATTTTCAGAAAATCAAGCCGATGTGTGCAAACTTACCCGACGGATAATCCAACTTGACAACGTGTCTTATCGGACCATTAATTCGGCCGAGCTCCCAGGACACGGTAAGCTAATGCAAATGCACATGGTGTGCATTTTGCACGAACTGTGCAACCAGTGGTCAGTAGTTGAGATTGTTTTATTCCTTGATTTCAGAGATTATTCGAGCCGAACGTCAACTAAGGTATGAGCTTGAAAAAGTGTCAAAAGCATTAAAAGGCCAAACGCAATGTGGCCGGAAACAATCAACAAGCAGGTTTAGTAAGACCGCTACCGTCATCTTTCCGCTTTCGTTATCATTGCGTTCGAGCCTTAACTTGTGTAATTAGTGCTGGAAAAATAGTTGCAAATATTGTAAGAACTATCTGAGTCCAATAAACTTTTTATTACCGACACACATTTTTGTAATTTGTCCAACAAATAATATCTATGTTAATATCCACATACATTCTAGGTGTACCTGGGTGTACATGCACATAAACTCTTTACTCATACTTTTCATTTGGCTCATAACGCTTATGTGTGATTCACCATGGGTTCTGTTTAAGTGTGTAACATGTTATGCAAAATTCTATTGTCCCTAAGGAGGAGTCCTCCCACACTAATGTAGTCATTAGTTATAGACGATCTTCTAAGTAGCTTAGAGGAAAAAGGGACAGCCCAATGAGGTTGTACGCAAAGTTGACGTAGGATGAATGTTTTTATTATTATTTTTAATGAACCTGTATTAGAATAAAGGTGACATTGATCGATTGGAACAAACGAAGCCTTGCCAAAAATCAGGGAGGTTGGTTGTATATAAAACACGATCGTTTGATGTTGACTAATTCCAGTTCGTTCAAGCGACACGTACGGACGTGTTTTTCGCTATCTCGGTTCGAAGTTTTGTTTCTCGTGTTTCCCTCTCGTTCGCTTTCTCGCGATTGCGCGCCCGGCTCGTGATATCTCGCCAGCTCTTGCCAACTTGCTAGCGTTGGCAAGCCAAAGGGAAACATTGCCAGCGTGTGCAACTTTTTCCGCTCGACCTATTGCCGTCGCAATGGGTCGTAAAAACCAACACGTGGTGACAACCACGCCGGCGGCATCAGCTCCCGCAAGCACACCGAGCTGCTCCAAGCGGCAACGGCATGACGACGCCGATTCATCGGATCCCAATGCCCGATTACTAGCGAGCAATCGGTTTGCTGCGCTCCCGGTACAGGAGGTACCGATGAAAGTGAAAATCCCACCGCTTTTCACCACGTCCAAAAACATTGCTGCACTCAAAACTGAGCTTGCAGCAATTAAGCTAATCCACTGTTTAAGCTGTGCAGTACGGGCACAAAGATAATGTGCTCGACTGAAGCTGAGTACCGTGCTGCTGGCGCTCATCTGGTCGCCAAGCAACACGAGTTTTATACTCATGATGTTCCCGGAAACAAGCCGATGAAGGTGATTCTGCGTGGCCTCCCAGATTACACGCCGGAATACGTCTTTGCCGAGCTGCAGGCGGTGTCATTGAAACCTTTGAAGGTGTTCGCCATCAAACGCCAGCAGCAAGGAAACCACCGGGACCAACTTTATCTGGTCCATTTGCAGAAGGGTTCCATCACGATCGACGACCTCAAGAAAATTCGGGCCATCTCCAACATCATCATCGAGTGGGACCGGTACCGCCCAAAACAACATGACGTGACACAGTGCGGTAAGTGTCTGGCGTTTGGTCATGGGACCCGAAACTGCCACATGAAACCCCGCTGTGGAAAGTGTGCCGGAGCGCACACCACCATGGATTGTGCCCCGATGGATGAAGGTGCCTCATCAAAGTGCGCCAACTGTGGTGCTAACCACGAAGGCAGCAACCGAGCCTGCCCCAAACGAGCGGAGTATTTGGCCATCCGCAAACAGGCGTCAACCAAGTCTCGACATGGTCAACGCCGCCCGCCACCTCGAATGGATGAGGAGAACTTCCCGGCGCTCCGGTACCAAGTGCCGAATCTACCACCAGTTCCGTTGAACCATCGCCAAGCAAACCGCCCGCCAGCATCCGTTCAGCAACGATTCGCAGCTGCCGCCGCCGCCCCCAACCCAGCTCCTCCTCCAGGCTGGGGCAATTCGAATCGCAGTACCTCCACGCAACCACACGTCGATGGACAGCTCTACGACTCGGAACAAATGGTCGAGTTCGTCCAAGAGCTCTACCGCCAACTACGTTTCTGCCACTCCAAGGAGGAACAGCTCAAAGCCGCCACATCCGTGACGATGAAGTTCCTGTGTAAGCATGGACCATAAACGCACCATTAGCATCGCTAATTGGAATGCTTGTTCCATCCGGAACAAAACGACTGAGCTCGGTGACTTCCTTAACAGGAAGGCCATCGACATCGCCATCGTTACCGAGACACATCTCAAGCCGGAACTGAACATTTTCATCCCTGGATATCGGATTGTACGACTTGATCGTAGCGGCTCTACTGGAGGAGGAGTTGCGATCGCCCTGCGCTACAACATCAACTGCCAACTACTTCCGAGCTTCCAGCTGCAGTCCATCGAAGCCATCGGAGTCGAGATCGAAACTGCTATCGGCCCTATCACCATCATCGCGGCTTATTGTCCCAAGCAAGCCAGCACCGCTAACGGAACAACAACGGTCCTTCGGAACGACATTCGCAAGCTCACTCGGAGGCAGGGACAATTTATCATCGCCGGCGACCTAAACGCGAAACACGAAACCTGGGGGAACACCCGGCGGAACCGGAACGGAATAATTTTGCAGGAAGACCTGGAAGAGGGACATTACACCGTCCTGGGCCCGGATACTCCCACCCGGTTGAGCAGATCCGGGGTCCATTCAACAATCGACATCTTCCTCACCAACATGGGAAACAACATCGCCCAGCCGATCGCACACCAGGAGCTCAGCTCGGACCACTATCCGGTGGTGGCCGAAGTTGGCTCCTCGGTCAACCGGCATCGTATTACCAGACGGAACTACCATCGCGCCAGTTGGGAGAGGTTCCGACAACACGTTGACGACAACATCGATTTCGATATGCACCTTGAGACGGTTGATGACATCGAACGGCAGCTGCAGAGCATCGAGCAAGCGATCTCCGAGGCCCGGGATCAACATGTACCGGTAATAGATCAGGTGAGTGACTCTGTACCCATTGATAGACCCACCAAAGAACTGATTCAATTGCGCAACGCTACCCGACGGCAATACCAGCGAACTGGTTTGCCTACTTTAAAAAATCAGTGGGGTTGTGTACAAGACACGACCGGTTGACGTAGACTACGTTAAACCAAGTGATGCATTATAATGTCAGGGAAATTCTGTGTGGTTATTATTAGCGTTAAAAGGGTTTCAATTTTTCGTGCCGGTCGCTAACCCTTACCGATAGAAACAGTTTTAGTCAAAATATGACGGGTGCGGCTCTTATTGGACATTAGACCAGCGTTTCGAAGCTAGTATGTAAGAAAATTCTATTGTACGCTCTTGAGATATTATTTGGTGGCCCTGAAAAGGGCCGTTTGGTTTTATGAAGTCAGTATGTGGGAAAATTCTCTTGTACACTCTTTATAACTTTTTGGTGGCCCTGAGAAGGGCCTTTTGGTTTAAATGATGACACGGCCACGGGTGCACGTTTTACCATGGACTATCTTTAAGGCCTAGAAGATAGTTAAGGATCTGTTAGGAAATATAAAATTATTGATAGTTTTGCTCATTCTTATAATCATAATCACTTGACATTACTAAATGTTTATTCGTCGAAAATCAAAATCATTGGACGGTGGTTCAAGAAAACAGCATAATATTGCTGGCATTGCAAACGGAGGTCACGAACGAAGCTTAAAGCGGCAAAATCTTCATCACGACTAGTTGTTTGATCACAGTTCAAAGACAAGCCGAGACATAGGTATTTGTTAGTTCTACCTGAGTCGAAAACTTTCGATGGATATGGATATCATCAAAGATTCTTGTTCGAACGAATTTCAATTTATTTATTTCATCGCTCCGGGCATTCATTTATAATATCGCTCCGGCCATTCGACTATATCCGGTATACTATACGGAATATAAAGCTCCTTTATAACATCTAAATGACTTTCTCATGTGATCCATCGGCCATTCCGTTGCAAACATTAAAATTCCCACTATATTCATTTAGTTATATAGGTGTTCGTATGAATAAGCCCTTCAACCGGTGATTGATTAGGCAATGCTGGTATTATGGTTTGTCTACTTTAAAAGTCATTGCAATCGCATGACCAAAATTATTAAGGCCAGAAGGGTGGACCTCAGAAATAACAATTTTTCCGACAAGATCCGCTTTCTCACAGATTGTGCCAAAGCCGTTCTGGAAGTTGACAAAAATACTAAAAACTAAGCCAAGACCCATTCCACCGTTGATCCCACTTGACAGCAATCGCTCCACGGATCGCTTAATTACTCCTGCAGAGAAGGCTGTTGAGATAGGTCAACACTTTGTCAGCTCCCACAATCTTGAACTAAACATCATCAGTCCACACGAAGCTGCCGTTAGCGAGCTTGTAAACAACATTCATCTAAGTCCCAATGACTCCTCGGAAGAGATGAAAATCTCAGCTGACGAATTGTTGACCTATATCAAAGCGTCTAAGAACATGAAGGCCCCAGGTTTCGATAACATCATGAACTTGGAGCTCAAGCAATTGAGCCCCCAGTTCTATAACCATCTGGCGTTGATTTTCAATCAATGCCTGCGACTTAGCTACTTTCCCTCGTGTTGGAAGTCAGCCAAAGTCATACCCATCCGGAAACCTGGGAAAGATCCTTCGTGTTCCAAAAGCTATAGACCAATCAGTCTTCTCTCAGGAGTATCGAAACAATTTGCGAAAGCAATATACCGTCGGCTTCTTGCATCTGCCGACGAGCTTAATATCTTGCACGACGAACAATTTGGCTTCCAACGTGGTCGGTCGACAATTCAACAACTTAACCGAGTCATTAACATCGTTAGACGGAACAAGTCTGTTTCGAAATCATCTGCCATGGCACTTCTCGACATCGAGAAGGCCTTTGATAACGTGTGGCACGATGGCCTGGTGTACAAGCTAAAACGATACAATCTTCCCATCTTCCTGGTGAAGATAATCAAAAGTATCTGTCGGACAGAATATTCCGTGTTTCGCTGCAAGGTGCAGTTTCCGATGCACAGGAGATTTCCGCCGGTGTTCCGCAGGGAAGTATATTAGGTCCACTTCTGTTCAATCTGTTCACCTCGGATATACCCCCGCTCCTGAAAATGGATCTCTGTCGTTGTTCGCCGATGATACCGCAGTCGTCCACAATGGTAGGGTAATAGGAGCGCTTACAGCGAAACTGCAGCGAAGCCTGAATGTTCTGTCAGAATATTTCACCGAATGGAAGATCTGTATCAATGCGGCGAAGACCCAGGTCATCCTACTTCCACACTCCAACACTCCCAAACATGTTCCGCCTGAGGATTGTAAAATAAGCCTAAACAACATAATGGTTGAATGGTCCAAATCAGCTGTCTGTCTTGGCGTTACCATAGACAGCAAGCTTATTTTCAGGCAGCAGGTTGACAAAACGGTAACAAAGTGTAACCTTCTGTTAAAGCTACTGTACCCATTGATCAACAGAAGGTCTACATTATGCCTGAAAAACAAGCTTGCTGTCTACAAGCAAATCATACTTCCAGTCATCGAGTACGGCATGCCAATCTGGGAGAGTTGCGCTAAAACACATCTCCTGAAACTTCAGCGTGTTCAAAATAAGTTCCTCAGGGTGATCCTGAACACCCCTCCAAGGACAAGAACATCTGAGGTCCACCGTCTGGCCGAGATAAAAATGCTCCACGATCGTTTAAGTGAGTCTATCAATCGGTACAGGGCACGCTGTCTGACATCGGATCACCAGGTCATTCGGAATCTGGTTCCCCACCCCTAGGATTTTCAAATTGTAGTTTTAGTTTTAGATTAGGTAGGTAAACAAATTTTAACAAACAATGCCCCAAGGGCTGAACTGTAAAAATTAATCAAAACACAAAACACACTTAACACATAAAACCGTAAAACATAAAACAAAGCTGAAGAGCCCAATGGGCTACAACACTTTATTTGTAAAATTTGTTTATAAGACAAAGAATGGATAGATAAAAACCATTTTACATAAGCCCTTCGAAAAATACACAACCGCTCACTCTTACTTTTCCATTGAAACTTGTATATTCTACCTTTTACTATGTGATGAATACATTAGGCCATAAATGGGAATATAAGGTTAAATGCGTACCTAAAATATGGTCTATGGTTTTCTTGTAAAATTACAATTCATGTTTCTTTGTGAATATCAGGTAAATTAGTGAATCCATTATGGCTAAAACGTTGAGGAAATCGAAATATATATATATCGACACAAATTTTTCATAAGGGTCTAACTAACAAACGTAAACAATGGCTTCTTCCTTAAATTATCAATATCAATTTCCGATCATGAGATGAAGGACCTTCTCCAGCGTCCCAACTAGTTGTTGGCAACGCATTACCTCTTGCTGCTTTCAATTTTGCCAGATAACTACGAGCTCGCTCGACATCGGTGCATGGTCGTTTCGGAGGATTTCCCGTATGTTCGCTCTTTATGCGCTTCCTGAATCTGCGCAATCGTTCTGGATCAAATCAGTTAGGCATTCTCATCTTCACTGTTTCTCAAAAGTGACAAACAAATCGGCACTAGATTAAATGGCGCACAAACCGAACGAAATATTAATTGTATTCTTATAATCTCTCTGAACTGGATTGGTTGTCCTCAAAAGGACAGATTATTTATTAGTGGGTTGCGCTAACCAGTTGGGTAAAATTTTCCCGACGGTTCGCCCTCCTTGGAGGCGTTTTGCAGTTGCGGCGAACGAATCGACACCATGATATTAGGCGCACAAACCAAACGAAATAAAAGTTCAATTCTTGTATAACCAACTCTTTTAATTAAATTTGTTGTCCTTATACAGGTTATCAGGTTATCAGTTTATGGATTGCGCTAACCAGTTGGGTGAAATTTTTACCGACGGCTCTCCCTCCACCGAGCACCGAATTAAATTTAAGATTAGTTCTTTAAAGGCTCCACCTAACAGCAGCGTTTTTTGCCACCGCCGCAGCGAAATCGCGACGGAAAAATTGGTGGCGCCGCGGTGGCGAAAAAACGCTGCAGTTTGGTGGAGCCTTAATAATCAACTCTTTTATTATAAAATTAATTGTCCTCAAAAGGACAGATTATTCCACATACTGCTGCTCGGCCCTAAGGACGCATTCCCTCAAACAGCAACGTTTTCGAAGAGCGGCGAAACAATCGCCAAGATGAGGTAAGATGGCGGCTTGCACAAACCGACGCGATTGTGTGCCCCCATAATCCGCCATTTTACCTCATCGCGACGATTGCTGTTTAGGAGAGCCTTGGTATTTCCTACCACCAGCTGCTACGCGACACCATCTGCTACGCGACCACCAGCTGTTTCTGTGACCAGCTCTGTTGCCGGACGAATGAAGCAGCTGCTACCAGCTGCCTACGACCAGCTACCTGCGACCAGCTACCAGCGACCAGCTCCGCACAGCTTCAATGCTACCAAACGAATGAGATAAAATTTTTGCGAGACGTACATGGAGAGACGAATGACATGATTGGTAAAAGTCTCTCTCTAATACAAAGAAGAAGAAGATGATGCAAGACGTTCCTTGCTTCGATTTGAAATCTGTGCTAGGAAATTTGGTAAATTTACTCTGCAAAATGACATTATAAGACATCACCTTATATTTGCGTTATTTTCAATAGTTTAATATTGTTTGAGAATAATGTTTGACAATTGAATTGAAACGCGGTAAAATTTCCGACCGATTGAAGAAGAAATCATGTAAATCTATCGTGGATTATGTGAGTTATTCGCGTACAAAACGTACGGTTTTTCGTGACGGTCGCAAAATTTTAGATTTTCATTTGACACCCTACCCTTGCCGTAAGACGTAGTCTACGTCAAAAGTCATTGCAATCGGATGACTAAAATTATTAAGGCCAGAATGGTGGACCTCAGAAACAACCATTTTTCCGACAAGATCCGCTCTCTCCCAGATTGTGCAAAGCCGTTCTGGAAGTTGACTAAAATCCTAAAAACTAAGCCAAGACCCATTCCACCGTTGATCCCACTTGACAGCAATCGCTCCACGGATCGCTTAATTACTCCTGCAGAGAAGGCTGTTGAGATAGGTCAACACTTCGTCAGCTCCCACAATCTTGGACTAAACATCGTCAGTCCACACGACGCTGCCGTTAGCGAGCTTGTTAACAATATCCATCAAAGTCCCAATGACTTCTCGGAAGAGTTGGAAATCTCAGCTGACGAATTGTTGACCTATATCAAAGCGTCTAAGAACATGAAGGCCCCAGGTTTCGATAACATCTTGAACTTGGAGCTCAAGCAATTGAGCCCCCAGTTCTATAACCATCTGGCGATAGTTTTCAACCAATGCCTGCGACTTAGCTACTTCCCCTCGTGTTGGAAGTCAGCTAAAGTCATACCCAT
This sequence comes from Aedes japonicus, assembly GCA_034211315.2. Lineage (NCBI taxonomy): Eukaryota > Metazoa > Arthropoda > Insecta > Diptera > Culicidae > Aedes > Aedes japonicus. The sequence continues at coordinate 156,009 of JASCZW010005405.1, read as the reverse complement.
CCGGAAACCTGGGAAAGATCCTTCGTGTTCCAAAAGTTATAGACCAATCAGCCTTCTCTCAGGAGTATCCAAGCTGTTTGAGAAAGCAATCCACCGTCGGCTTCTTACATCTGCCGACGAGCTGAACATTTTGCTTGACGAACAATTTGGCTTCCGACGTGGTCGGTCGACAACTCACCAACTTAATCGAGTCAGTAACATCCTCAGACGGAACAAGTCTGTTTCAAAATCATCTGCCATGGCACTTCTCGACATCGAGAAGGCCTTTGATAACGTGTGGCATGATGGCTTGGTGTACAAGCTGCATCGATACAATCTTCCCATCTTCCTGGTGAAGATAATTAAAAATTATCTGTCGGACAGAACATTCCGTGTTTCGCTGCAAGGTGCAGTTTCTGATGCACAGGAGATTTCCGCCGGTGTTCCGCAGGAAGTATACTAGGTCCACTTCTGTTCAACCTATTCACCTCGGACATACCCCGCTCCCTGAAAATGGATCTCTGTCGTTGTTCGCCGATGATACCGCAGTCGTCCACAATGGTAGGGTAATAAGAGCGCTTACAGCGAAACTGCAGCGAAGCCTGAATGTTCTGTCTGAATACTTCACTGAATGGAAGATCTGTATCAATGCGGCGAAGACCCAGGTCATCCTATTTCCACACTCCAACTCTCCCAGACTTGTTCCGCCTGAGGATTGTAAAATAAGTCTAAACAACACAACGGTGGAATGGGCCAAATCAGCTGTCTATCTTGGCAGTTACCATAGACAGCAAGCTTATTTTCAGGGAGCAGGTTGACAAAACGGTCACAAAGTGTAACGTTCTGTTGAAGCTACTGTACCCATTGATCAACAGAAGGTCTACATTATCCCTGAAAAACAAGCTTGCTGTCTACAAGCAAATCATACTTCCAGTCATCGAGTACGGCATGCCAATCTGGGAGAGCTGCGCAAAAACACATCACCTGAAACTTCAGCGTGTCCAAAATAAGTTCCTCAGGATGATCCTGAACACCCCTCCGAGGACAAGAACATCTGAGGTCCACCGTCTGGCCGAGATAAAAATGCTCGACGATCGCTTTAGTGAGTCTATCAATCGGTACAGGGCACGCTGCCTGACATCGGATCACCAGATCATCCGGAATCTGGTTCCCCACCCCTAGGATTTTCAAATTGTAGTTTTAGTTGTAGATTAGGTAGGTTATCAAATTTTAACAAACAATGCCCCAAGGGCTAAACAAAAAATTTCATGTAAAACACATAACACTTTAAACACACCAAACACATAAAATTAAACAAAGCTGAAGAGCCCAAGGGCTGAAACACTTAAAATGTAAAAAATAGTATTTAAGACAAACAAATGGAAATATAAAACATGTTAAGTAAGTAAAAAAAAAATGTTGACTAATTTAAACTCATGCTATTATTTACAATAGCCTTAAGATTTGCAGCTATATGTTGCGACATTTCACTTTCACTTTAAAACACTTTCTCAAAATTATTTGACTCCTTTTGAAAGGACCATATCAAACGCACTCTAACGAAGAGAAACACTTTTAGGCACTGATTGGAATTTGAAGAGAACGTTACCAACATTAAATAACTTGTTATAAGAGGATGATGTCTGTAATAGGGAAATCATAATCCTAGCAAACTTTCAACGACCTTTAGTTATTTTCAGTATCGAAACATGATTTTAAGAAATATTTGGTATTTATGCGTGATAACCCTGTTTACCCATTGGGGTTGATCTCGCCAATCACAATACACGGCAACGTTTTGATCCAATACTTGTGAAGAGCAGGAACTGCCTGGGATAAGCAAGTTCGCAAGGGCATGTTCACAAAGTGGCACAGATGATAGGATACTTTGCAGAGAAACGAATCACGCAGTGTTACTTCCGCAGCGCCGATCAAAACCGTGGTACGTCGACGCAAGTGAGATAGCGTATTCTTGTGCGATTTATTTACGGACGCTGGAAAAAAGTGGAGACTAGCAGTGCTGTCTGATCGCTGCTTAATCAGTTCCTCGACTTGAATTTCAAGGCTGTGTTTTGGGTGGACGGTGGTTGAAGTTTTTCAAAGCAAGGCACAATATTCCTGTATCCAAGACGGTATTTTAGACAGCTTCCAGATCGGCATAGGCCTGGATTGAATCCGACCCTATGAATTATCGTCAGTCCGACTCATTCAGCTTAAAGGAGATTCTGCTACACACAACCTCGAGTGGGTGGCGATGGGTACCGTCGAAGGCCAATCCAGCGTATGAAGCCACCAAGAGGGGCAGTGAGCCATACTTCGACCGCAATGGCAAATGGTCCCTGGGATCCAGTTTTCTGCGACTTTCGGCGAATGAATGGCCTCGTTCAAGGGATCCAGTGTCCGCTACCAGCAAAGAAATGCGTGCAGCGATCTTTAACTACTGTTTTTTTGAACCTCTAGCTTGAGATTCGCCAGCTCTATAATATCCCAAGACTTCGATCGGCGGTTAAGAAAGTAAACCTAAACTGTGTGCTGTATAAAGTCCGACGGGCCAGGCCAGCAATTCCACCGATGGCACCTGTTGGTCACACTGGACTCAGCGCACCTTCCATCATTCACCATGGTCAACACTTCAGCAAGTGGATTCTGCAACCGCACTGACAGGTGCGAGTCTGAGACAATAGAGGGAGATAAACAGACAAGCAAAAGGAAAAAAGAGGTTGAGTTTTGATAGCGTAATATGCAGCGCATTTCTAATATATTAGAACTAGAACTAATTCTTAAACCTTAAAATTTCTTAAGTATTACTGCTGGTAAGTCAAAATAACTTAAAATTTAACATGTAAATTAAATAAAAACCATCCTTAAAATAGGTCCACATTTGGAGTAGCAACATTCAGAAGCATTATTGCATAATTATAATCGGACCCAAAATAATCGAAAGAAACTAAATGTAAGTCAGAAAAATTGTGAACTAATAAAAATTCTTGAACAACATGTAGCATTCATTGTTTAATTAATTTATTGCATAGGAAAATTATATTCTCCAAAAACCGAATATTTGCGTTTCATTGCCGTCGGTCGGACAATAATACTTAAAGAAAATTACCCGTTGAAACGACTTTCAACAACACCGCTGGCTCCGGGGCGTCTAGGCCACCATGAACGAGCCTTCACTTACACTGGGGTAGATTACTTCGGACAACTGATAATGAAGCTGGGAAGATCCACAGTGAAGCGATGGATCGCATTGTTCACCTGCCTAACAGTATGGGCCGTTCACCTTGAAGTCGCGTGTTCATTGTCGACGGAATCCTGCATCTCCTGTATCCGTCGATTCGTGGGCCGCCGAGGTCCCCCCACTGAGTTTTTCAGCGACAACGAGACGAATTTCAAGGAGGGGGGGGGGGCGACCGAGTGATGCGATATCAGGACTGTCCTCGGCGTTCACCAACACCAAGTGGAACTTTATACCAGACATGGGTGGAGCACCACACATGGGCGGAGCATGGGTTCGCCTGGTTCAATAAGTGACACAGCTGCAGACACTGGTCATGGAGGCTGAAAGATTGGTAAACTCATGGCATCTAACGTATTTGCCACGTTAAGCTGAAGAGTCAGAGGCGATTACACCGAATCGTTTTTTTGCTGCTGAGCTCAAACAAAATGAAACAACGTGGAGAAGAGCAGCAGCCCAAGCGCACTCTGGAGAACTAGTGAGCCGACAAATCTTGGGGAGATCGTGGGAGCAAATTCAGCAACTGTTGGGCCTGTTCTGAAAACGATGACTGGTAGAGTACTCACCGGTGATTTATCGGCTACCCAAGTGGTTCGAGGAAAATCGGACGTTAGACGCCATGGCAGCTGAACCAATGAAGCTAAATGGATGGGAACGAGGAAGGATTGTCCGTACCCTCCCAAGCCGGGATGGCCCGGGGACGAAAACTTTAGTGCAACCGGTGTCACGGTTGGCACTGCTTGACCTTAGAGCCTTCAATGAGACTCCAAAAGACTCTAGATGACACCCGAGGGGACTGTCGGCGCAGAAATCGGCAAGCTGACAACTCTGTCCACCGTCGTTTGTGATGCAACGGCATCAGGTATCAAAGCGTCGCTGCCGAAAGCAATGATAGATATCGTTGCGTGTAGGACGACCTAACAGTAGGTGTTCCCGGTTTTCATTCGCTCTTGGGGAAGGTCCATTAATTACGTCACGCAGTAAGGTGGGAGGGGGGGTTTGGGAAAACGTTACGATCCATACAAAAAAATTTGAAGGTCCATACAAAAAACGTGACAAGGGGGGGGGGGGGGGTTGAAAAAAGTCAAAATTGCGTGACGTAATTAATGGACGTTCCCTTGATAGACAGTGAAAAGTAAAGCTAGTTAGTGAAGCATGAGTGAAAATTATCCAATTCAAAGTTATCAGTTGTAAAATGTAAAAAAATAGTTAAAGTCAAATAAAAGAAGATAGATTAAAAGAGAAAGACTTGTGAAATGTTAACCGGTACATCCACTGAGTTTCAGTGGAGCAGTGGACAATTTCAAACGGATATATAAACGAAGGTTAGTTGAGGTTATTAATGAATCAAAAACCACGTAAAACCACAGTCAATACATCGTGGGTTTGAGTTCAAGGCTAGTCCGTCCGCTGATCCGTGTTACCTGAAAGAAGAAAAAGTAAGGATAGAAAATAATGATTTGAAAATTTCACTGATGAAAAGTTGAAAATAGGTCTTGCAATGCTTGAAATCTTAATCGACGTATCGCCTTAATCAACGCGTCACCTTAATCGACGATCGCGCTCGAAATAAAGACCCACCGAATGAGAAATTTATATTGGAATTTACGTTACCACAAATGTATACATTTCAGTAGAAGTAATTAATGTTTGGCCCAGTTAGAATAGGAACTTTTACTATTGCGCACATTTCGGATGTACATTAACAAAATAGTATTCTGTTTTAACTAATACAAAAATAAGTCATCTCGATTTCGAAGAAATTTGCGGACTTTTCCCGAAATTCGTGTCATCAACCGGAGCACATTATTCTGAACTTTTAAGGATGTGCACCACCTTTTTGAAGCAGCTCAAACTGCAATATTAATTAGCTCATTAATTCGTGCTTTAATCAATAATCAACTAACTATTAAATAGTATTCTCTTCCTTGTGCGATAGGTAGTTTTGTTTACCCGTTGGTTCCAGTACACAGAAAAAAATAATTAATTTTAACAAGCGCGTAAAATCTCCCCTCGTTGAATTCTTAGCCAAAGGAGGCGTAAACAACGAGATTGTTTGCAATTTTTCATGCCCAATACAACAATATTAACATTCTTCCGTACAACAGGCTAGATTCAGGCGTTATCTGGCTTTACTTCACACGAAATATCCCAATATTTTCTGCCAAATCTAGCATTCCCTTTGTGTGCATTAGATAACGCAGAAAATTCAATGTTTCTTTTTATCTGTGTATAGTCACTTGTATGTTTCAAATGTTAATGTTTTAGTTCAAACTAATTAGTTTGCACTTAATTTTAAGTTTACTTACAATGCCAGGAATATTCACTTCTAAGTAATAGTTTAGGAAACTACTTTATCAATTGAATTGAATGAGGCCAAATAGATTTCACGCTATATTTTCAATTAGCGATTTTCTGTATTCTATTCTATTCTGTACATTCTGATTGTTATTGTTTACGTTTTAATCCTCATTCTCTATCCGTTTACCTCACAATGTTTGCTAGACCGGCCTGTGGCCCAAACCGTGCTCCCAGTTTTCTTCACAATGTACACACTTAGAAAATTTTACAGTATTCGGTAATTTTTTACCGAAATTTCAACAGCTGAACAGTTCGGTAATCCGATTTACCGGATTTCGGTAAAATTTGACAAGTTCCGGTAATTTTTTTACCGGAATACTGTAAAAATTCACCGAACTCCAGTAAATCGGATTACCGAACGTTCAGCTGTTGAAAGTTCGGTAAAAAATTACCGAATACTGTAAATTTTTCTAAGTGTGTATGAAGAAATAATTATAGTTAAAATCTTAACTGTCATAACTATCTCCAGAAAATGTCGTAGCTACTTCTTCAAGATGCACTCCTATTTCTTTCTTTTTGTGTGCTTCAAGCTCATCACAGTTATCCCATGGGCAACATTTAATTTTAATTGACAGAGCCTGGAAAGCCTTGATAAAAGGAAATCAAACCATTAAACTTCTCGAGAATTATTGAATGTCTAATTTTACAAGCTTAACTTCTCTTTTACGGGTAGACTTTTCAAATGTAACGAAAGTTAGAAACGAAAGTTAGTGCTCAAGCCATTAAACGTTTGCTTACGCTAGATAGATGTTATTAATTCCAAGCCTAGAAAAAAAATCATCTAACCAAATTGCAAATAAAATGTGTCCACTGTTGTTTTGTTCCTGTAACAGTGTAAATCGATTATGTGAGCTATAATAGGAATGATACCTTCCATAGCAAACCTCCCTAAGCTGATTGGCTAAAAGCTAGCTACAAAACCGGCAGTTGAGAGCCGGCTATAAGCTCAGTGTGATAATCAGTAAGTTTTAAATGCCATGAAAAAGAAAGAAGCAAACTTACCCTTCTTAAATTCCATCAATTCTGTTATCTTTACTCGCCACACTGGTTGGAGGGCTAGCCGAAAAAAAAATTGAAGAAAAAAGGCCAGAATGAGGCCAGCGGGAACCCTTATCTTAAATCGTCTGAAAACTTTTCTCCATCCGAAATCAACAGACTTCATCACTTGAACTATGGTAACCCGTTGGCATCCAAATATCCCACCATATATCATTATTGTTTGGAGAGAAATTGTATCAATACTCAAGTTTTCTAGCTTATTGAATACAGATCTCTGTTGACGTGAAACAGATTCGATCGATTTTAAGATGGATGTATTAGAACAGCGTGATGCATCAAATGACTTCATGTTCGAGACTCGAGACATGCATAAAGCGGATGTTATAATGAACATTGAAGCATCCCTTTCCCCGTATCAATCAATGTCAAGCGATGAACGTTACTCTTTCAGTTGCCGTTGACTTCAGCACAGAGCAATGTGCATGCAAATCTGCGCCTCATTCTGTTGATTCACTGCGTTCCAGGACTCAACTAACTTCTTTTAGAAACCATTTACTGTGATTGATCTCGGTTGCAGTAGTTTGCCAACTGCAACTTCTCATCCAGACGAGTTCATCAAGCTGCGAAAACGCATTCACTACTGCAGATAAACTATTTCCGTTCGAATAATCTGATTAATTATGTTGTCTCAGTGGAGAGAACTTTATCGTTAGCTTCGTTGCCTTTATTCGAAGACTGTTATTAAACTTTTCTCATCGTAGGTACGATGGATTGGCAGACCTGGGAATTAACGCTACAACAGATGTAGATTCAAATCCAGCGTTGAATGGAGAAAAGACGCAAAGACGTTTTCCGCGTAGGACGATGTTTGGAAAAATTTGGAATTTCTCGTTTGTTGTTTTGCGTTATCAGTTCAAATTCATTCCGTATGAGCCGGACAAGTGGTGCCGTGTCTCCGCACGTCAATAGTATAACTGTTTTTTCCCTTTCCATGTGGGTTTTCACCGAGCAATATGAACAATATGAAATATTCGTTGTTATTGCTGCTATTCGACTGAACGGACAAGGTTTTGGACCGGAAAGCAGCATGACATTTTCAACTCTCCGTTGAGCATTAAAAAATAGTGTTTCAACTTATAAGATAGAGAACGGCTTAAGTTCCCCGGGACTCAATTTCTCTATTTCAAACTACATAAAAACGAGGGTTGTAGGTTAACGTTAACCACGTACTTCAAAAAGGGTCCCGATGGGAGGGGGGCTGAAGCTGTTCCCAACCCTTTTTGAGCCGTTTAACGAAAATAGCAAAAACGACATTACACTTCTCACTTGTTAAATGTGCTTTTATCGCGTGCATCTACCAGTATATTTAGCGTGAAATGAGCAATCTTCTGTCGTAGCATGGACAAAACCTCTTTGTCATGCAAGATTTACACTGTTCTATGTGAAGATGCAAATTTTTATCCGCACCGTCAACCTCAGAATATGCATGCAATACGACAAGCGCTTACTGTTTGTTATTTTCGACGGCGTGCCACTCCGAATTTATGAGCTGGCGTTCTCGAAAGGAGAAGGTGCAAACAACATTTTCTCACGATTCTCATCAGATTGCGTGGAACAGACATTTATGAAACACAAAGAATATCATAAGCTATCTTGATTTATATTTACTCAGTGAACAATTTTATTGATATAATTTGTTTCAGTAAACTAATAAAACAAAAAAAAATGTAAAATAAACTGCTGGCAGTTGACTTGCTCAACGGATTCCTACACATCGCCCAGAACTTAACATCGTCGTTAACAACATCGAAACGTGTCACATACAACTTGCTGGCTCCATTATTGGCTCACAAAGTTCAAAGTGTCACGGGTTTATGTCAACAAATTCACAATTGAAAACATTCTCACATAATTTCATTCTTCTGTACTATCAAAAAAGGGTAGACATACCTGGTCGAATGAGCTCTAGCATTACGTTTCTTTTAATATTCGAGGGGATGCCAATCCTTCATTCCATCATTTAGTTACACGAGCACCTAATATGTACTAAACAATAAAATTTGGTACGTAGCTCATTAAATGTTCCGGTCCTCCTCTAAGCAGCTTGCTATGAGATACCAGGTGCTTACACACCGAATGCCTGCCGATCTACTAAATTTGGAATACATCTGTATTGAGTTATCTCAAATGCTAAGATTCCGCTCACTATATCACAAAACATAGCAATTGGTTGAACGGGTTGAAGATTCACACTTCCTCGAGTCCGCGACTCATTTTCTTGTACAAAAAGAGAATTCTCTATTGCTGTGTGAAAGACTTCATTTCTCCATATTGGAGTCAATGATTCACTAACATAGAAGTCATAAATAAATTTCCTTACGGGCATTGTTTGGGGGAAAGTACACCGAAACAAACACATGAGTTTCGTCTCTCACCTGCACTTTTGCCCATACATTCTCAAATTCTTTAAATTTTGTTGTAGTAATTATTTCGGAATTGAATTCAGTTGAAATTGCAACTAAAACTCCACCTCCTGACTTTTTTCCTGACCATTGATAATTACGGTCATCTCTATAAACATTATAATTATTACCAAAAACCTCTTCACTTCTAACACTCTCATCCCAATTTGCTAGAATCACGGTATAAAAACAACTTAGAACTTTATTTTGAATTTCGCTGATCTTAGCAGCGCTTTTCATCCGATTAAAATTTTGACAATATACCGTGATTTCATTCGTGGAATGAGGGTGGGGTGAAGAGCTTAATGGACTTTGACTAATATTCACCTGTCCGGAATTAATACTGTTTAGAAAAATGCTGTGATCGCCGGGCTGATTATCCGCATCGTCATATCCTTCCTCTGGGAAATTCGTCAGTTGCGTAGAAAACACGAATGATGAGCATGGCACTGGCACATTTCACATGATGCAGCACACACCGAATGCCTGCCGATCTGCTAAATTTGGAATACATCTGTATTGAGTTATCTCAAATGCTAAGATTCCGCTCACTATATCACAAAACACAGCAATTGGTTGAACGGGTTGAAGATAATAAAATCACACGATGTTTTGGCGACCAATGAGATGTCACATAGCGGTAACAAAACTGGCAGATTTGCTAGTTGCTTATTGTTATTTGGCGATTTATTTTAAAATGACGCTTATGGAATTTTACTCACGCCGAGATTTAAGCTTGAACAGTTGTGGTAGAAGCAAGTCTCCCCCTTTTGGTACTAAACGCACGAAAAGCTTCTAAGGACCCTAATTCAGGACAAAATTCTTCAATCGTAATTTAATGTGTAGATTGCTACACTTTTAACTAGCTTGTTGCAAATATTTGTTCCACTTGTGGAACAGTTTGAAGTATGTAGTTAGGGGCTGTTCATAAACCACGTAGACCGAAATTTGACACTTTCAAAACCCCTCACCCCTCTCGTAGAATTTAGTAGACTTTTCTCATATGGCGCTGGGAAAAACCATCAGCAAGTACATTTTTCAGGTCACTTCGATGTGGTTTGCAGCACATCTCATCATCACACTTCACGATCTGAAACGTGACTGTTCTGCAACACACTTTAAATTAAAAATATCATGTTATACCAACCTGCAACAAGTACTGACTTTCCCGAATATGCTTTGAATACCAGGTTGGTTCGCAAAGAGGCGGTGGATCTTTTGTTGCATCGTCCTCCATGTACTCCGACACTACAGCATATTCATCTATGGTCAAGTGACTCCATATTTCAGCAAGCACTTGATCAGCATAACCGAAATTCTGCTTCTCCGGCTCTGTGTCAACCGTTTTCCATTGGCATCCAGATGACTACCGAAATGATCATGGGGTAAGATCACTCCCGACAACTCTCTGCTTATGGAGTCATCCTTCTCTCTACGCGATTGTAAGCGGACCGACCGGGGGCATTGGTAAAGATGTTTAGCCCATCCAGATCAAATTGACTAAAATAATCAATGGTAAGAGCTATCACCTTTGGATAACGCGGGTTTTCGTCTGGGCCTCCATCAACCGGCAGTATGGGGATGGGTTTAAAAGTACCATTTACTGTAAAATAATTAACATACGTCACTTAAATAAATTTAAAAAAAATCAGTGGGGTTGTGTACAAGACACGACCGGTTGACGTAGACTACGTTAAACCAAGTGATGCATTATAATGTCAGGGAAATTCTGTGTGGTTATTATTAGCGTTAAAAGGGTTTCAATTTTTCGTGCCGGTCGCTAACCCTTACCGATAGAAACAGTTTTAGTCAAAATATGACGGGTGCGGCTCTTATTGGACATTAGACCAGCGTTTCGAAGCTAGTATGTAAGAAAATTCTATTGTACGCTCTTGAGATATTATTTGGTGGCCCTGAAAAGGGCCGTTTGGTTTTATGAAGTCAGTATGTGGGAAAATTCTCTTGTACACTCTTTATAACTTTTTGGTGGCCCTGAGAAGGGCCTTTTGGTTTAAATGATGACACGGCCACGGGTGCACGTTTTACCATGGACTATCTTTAAGGCCTAGAAGATAGTTAAGGATCTGTTAGGAAATATAAAATTATTGATAGTTTTGCTCATTCTTATAATCATAATCACTTGACATTACTAAATGTTTATTCGTCGAAAATCAAAATCATTGGACGGTGGTTCAAGAAAACAGCATAATATTGCTGGCATTGCAAACGGAGGTCACGAACGAAGCTTAAAGCGGCAAAATCTTCATCACGACTAGTTGTTTGATCACAGTTCAAAGACAAGCCGAGACATAGGTATTTGTTAGTTCTACCTGAGTCGAAAACTTTCGATGGATATGGATATCATCAAAGATTCTTGTTCGAACGAATTTCAATTTATTTATTTCATCGCTCCGGGCATTCATTTATAATATCGCTCCGGCCATTCGACTATATCCGGTATACTATACGGAATATAAAGCTCCTTTATAACATCTAAATGACTTTCTCATGTGATCCATCGGCCATTCCGTTGCAAACATTAAAATTCCCACTATATTCATTTAGTTATATAGGTGTTCGTATGAATAAGCCCTTCAACCGGTGATTGATTAGGCAATGCTGGTATTATGGTTTGTCTACTTTAAAAAGTCATTGCAATCGCATGACCAAAATTATTAAGGCCAGAAGGGTGGACCTCAGAAATAACAATTTTTCCGACAAGATCCGCTTTCTCACAGATTGTGCAAAGCCGTTCTGGAAGTTGACAAAAATACTAAAAACTAAGCCAAGACCCATTCCACCGTTGATCCCACTTGACAGCAATCGCTCCACGGATCGCTTAATTACTCCTGCAGAGAAGGCTGTTGAGATAGGTCAACACTTTGTCAGCTCCCACAATCTTGAACTAAACATCATCAGTCCACACGAAGCTGCCGTTAGCGAGCTTGTAAACAACATTCATCTAAGTCCCAATGACTCCTCGGAAGAGATGAAAATCTCAGCTGACGAATTGTTGACCTATATCAAAGCGTCTAAGAACATGAAGGCCCCAGGTTTCGATAACATCATGAACTTGGAGCTCAAGCAATTGAGCCCCCAGTTCTATAACCATCTGGCGTTGATTTTCAATCAATGCCTGCGACTTAGCTACTTTCCCTCGTGTTGGAAGTCAGCCAAAGTCATACCCATCCGGAAACCTGGGAAAGATCCTTCGTGTTCCAAAAGCTATAGACCAATCAGTCTTCTCTCAGGAGTATCGAAACAATTTGCGAAAGCAATATACCGTCGGCTTCTTGCATCTGCCGACGAGCTTAATATCTTGCACGACGAACAATTTGGCTTCCAACGTGGTCGGTCGACAATTCAACAACTTAACCGAGTCATTAACATCGTTAGACGGAACAAGTCTGTTTCGAAATCATCTGCCATGGCACTTCTCGACATCGAGAAGGCCTTTGATAACGTGTGGCACGATGGCCTGGTGTACAAGCTAAAACGATACAATCTTCCCATCTTCCTGGTGAAGATAATCAAAAAGTATCTGTCGGACAGAATATTCCGTGTTTCGCTGCAAGGTGCAGTTTCCGATGCACAGGAGATTTCCGCCGGTGTTCCGCAGGGAAGTATATTAGGTCCACTTCTGTTCAATCTGTTCACCTCGGATATACCCCCGCTCCCTGAAAATGGATCTCTGTCGTTGTTCGCCGATGATACCGCAGTCGTCCACAATGGTAGGGTAATAGGAGCGCTTACAGCGAAACTGCAGCGAAGCCTGAATGTTCTGTCAGAATATTTCACCGAATGGAAGATCTGTATCAATGCGGCGAAGACCCAGGTCATCCTACTTCCACACTCCAACACTCCCAAACATGTTCCGCCTGAGGATTGTAAAATAAGCCTAAACAACATAATGGTTGAATGGTCCAAATCAGCTGTCTGTCTTGGCGTTACCATAGACAGCAAGCTTATTTTCAGGCAGCAGGTTGACAAAACGGTAACAAAGTGTAACCTTCTGTTAAAGCTACTGTACCCATTGATCAACAGAAGGTCTACATTATGCCTGAAAAACAAGCTTGCTGTCTACAAGCAAATCATACTTCCAGTCATCGAGTACGGCATGCCAATCTGGGAGAGTTGCGCTAAAACACATCTCCTGAAACTTCAGCGTGTTCAAAATAAGTTCCTCAGGGTGATCCTGAACACCCCTCCAAGGACAAGAACATCTGAGGTCCACCGTCTGGCCGAGATAAAAATGCTCCACGATCGTTTAAGTGAGTCTATCAATCGGTACAGGGCACGCTGTCTGACATCGGATCACCAGGTCATTCGGAATCTGGTTCCCCACCCCTAGGATTTTCAAATTGTAGTTTTAGTTTTAGATTAGGTAGGTAAACAAATTTTAACAAACAATGCCCCAAGGGCTGAACTGTAAAAATTAATCAAAACACAAAACACACTTAACACATAAAACCGTAAAACATAAAACAAAGCTGAAGAGCCCAATGGGCTACAACACTTTATTTGTAAAATTTGTTTATAAGACAAAGAATGGATAGATAAAAAACCATTTTACATAAGCCCTTCGAAAAATACACAACCGCTCACTCTTACTTTTCCATTGAAACTTGTATATTCTACCTTTTACTATGTGATGAATACATTAGGCCATAAATGGGAATATAAGGTTAAATGCGTACCTAAAATATGGTCTATGGTTTTCTTGTAAAATTACAATTCATGTTTCTTTGTGAATATCAGGTAAATTAGTGAATCCATTATGGCTAAAACGTTGAGGAAATCGAAATATATATATATCGACACAAATTTTTCATAAGGGTCTAACTAACAAACGTAAACAATGGCTTCTTCCTTAAATTATCAATATCAATTTCCGATCATGAGATGAAGGACCTTCTCCAGCGTCCCAACTAGTTGTTGGCAACGCATTACCTCTTGCTGCTTTCAATTTTGCCAGATAACTACGAGCTCGCTCGACATCGGTGCATGGTCGTTTCGGAGGATTTCCCGTATGTTCGCTCTTTATGCGCTTCCTGAATCTGCGCAATCGTTCTGGATCAAATCAGTTAGGCATTCTCATCTTCACTGTTTCTCAAAAGTGACAAACAAATCGGCACTAGATTAAATGGCGCACAAACCGAACGAAATATTAATTGTATTCTTATAATCTCTCTGAACTGGATTGGTTGTCCTCAAAAGGACAGATTATTTATTAGTGGGTTGCGCTAACCAGTTGGGTAAAATTTTCCCGACGGTTCGCCCTCCTTGGAGGCGTTTTGCAGTTGCGGCGAACGAATCGACACCATGATATTAGGCGCACAAACCAAACGAAATAAAAGTTCAATTCTTGTATAACCAACTCTTTTAATTAAATTTGTTGTCCTTATACAGGTTATCAGGTTATCAGTTTATGGATTGCGCTAACCAGTTGGGTGAAATTTTTACCGACGGCTCTCCCTCCACCGAGCACCGAATTAAATTTAAGATTAGTTCTTTAAAGGCTCCACCTAACAGCAGCGTTTTTTTGCCACCGCCGCAGCGAAATCGCGACGGAAAAATTGGTGGCGCCGCGGTGGCGAAAAAAAACGCTGCAGTTTGGTGGAGCCTTAATAATCAACTCTTTTATTATAAAATTAATTGTCCTCAAAAGGACAGATTATTCCCACATACTGCTGCTCGGCCCTAAGGACGCATTCCCTCAAACAGCAACGTTTTCGAAGAGCGGCGAAACAATCGCCAAGATGAGGTAAGATGGCGGCTTGCACAAACCGACGCGATTGTGTGCCCCCATAATCCGCCATTTTACCTCATCGCGACGATTGCTGTTTAGGAGAGCCTTGGTATTTCCTACCACCAGCTGCTACGCGACACCATCTGCTACGCGACCACCAGCTGTTTCTGTGACCAGCTCTGTTGCCGGACGAATGAAGCAGCTGCTACCAGCTGCCTACGACCAGCTACCTGCGACCAGCTACCAGCGACCAGCTCCGCACAGCTTCAATGCTACCAAACGAATGAGATAAAATTTTTGCGAGACGTACATGGAGAGACGAATGACATGATTGGTAAAAGTCTCTCTCTAATACAAAGAAGAAGAAGATGATGCAAGACGTTCCTTGCTTCGATTTGAAATCTGTGCTAGGAAATTTGGTAAATTTACTCTGCAAAATGACATTATAAGACATCACCTTATATTTGCGTTATTTTCAATAGTTTAATATTGTTTGAGAATAATGTTTGACAATTGAATTGAAACGCGGTACAATTTCCGACCGATTGAAGAAGAAATCATGTAAATCTATCGTGGATTATGTGAGTTATTCGCGTACAAAACGTACGGTTTTTCGTGACGGTCGCAAAATTTTAGATTTTCATTTGACACCCTACCCTTGCCGTAAGACGTAGTCTACGTCAAAAAATATTATTGATTACCTTTGAGACATTCGTTAAACTCTTTAAGGCTCAACAGATGGTGCAAATCAAAGGCGTGAGTTGATGCATTGGATGAAGAATGCTTTCCACTACGGATTGCCACGAACGATGGTCCTGAGTAAGAAATACAGCTACGGCCCAGTCATGGTCTGGTAGTGTAACTTTATACTCCATGTGCATTAGAAACGGCGCTTGCTTGTTTGATGCCGTGATTCCAATGGATACATAGGCCTTTTCGTCTTGTGAAATAAAAGCAATTTGACGTGATCCAAGAATCGAGGCCACCGTCTCTTTGGATCTATTTTAATCGAAAAAAATAAATCGTAAATTTTTCAATGGAAGAAATATTTAAAAAAATGCTTAATAAAAGGAAAAAGCTACTTATGAATTCCAAATTTAGGTCTGTTATCAGAATAACCAGCTATACATACTACTTTTCAAAACAAGTAGAATGCCAAAAATAATACCAAAAAAGGTTCATGATTAACAAACAAATAACAAGGTAATGCAGTTATTACAATCCAATTGGGGTCCTCCCTTAGCTCAATTGATAAAGGCGCGGCTACAAAGCAACACCATTCTGGAGGTGGCTGGGTTCGCTTCCCGGTTTGGAATTTTTCGTTGAGGAAATTTCTCGACTCCCCTTGCGCATAGGGTATGATTGTACTTGCCACACATCCATACTAATGCAAAAATGGTACCTGGTATAGAAAGCTCTTTATTAATAACTGTGGAAGTGCAATTAGAACACTAAGTTAAGAGCAAGCAATAAGCTCGAAACGCTAAGAAAGAAAAGTTATTACAATTATTAACAAACAGTGAACGCTAGTTTGAAGGCAGTATTCAAAGATTTGTAACTTGAAAGGTATGTTATGTAATTTTGTATTATAATTCCTGCCATATTATACTGATTTGATGTATTGCTTCAATTTTTTTAGAGTACAGGGTTCGAAAACTGTGTGCAGTGCAGCACATATTAGTAAACAATCTTCTTTCACGAATGGCAGTACTTTTTGAGTCGTGTACTTTAGAAAGTGATAGACTTTGATTGTTGTTTTTTGTATTCTCCCATGCGCGGAAGTAACGATCTTTGATGAAGTTTGTCAGAGGCAGATAATTGCTCATCTCCATGCGAAGCGCTAGGAGTGGACGGTAATTTATTGCTAGAACGAATAGGCATGAAGAGAAAGTGTATTGATAATTGCGTATAGGGCAACGGCAGGCTTTGAAAATTGAAAGATACAAGTTTGAAAACGAGCAGAGGGCATTGAACGGTCGTATCCGAATCAGGCACATAACCCTTTACCATACTACCCCATGCAGGGTAGGCAAGGGGGAGGAAATCCCCCTAAACTGGTAAAAGGTTATGCAACCAATCGGGCTACCTATTACTGCTAATGCCTATTGCTTTTTCCTAGTTCTAGCGATTTGTCCCTCTGCCTAACACGGGTGAGAAATTATCTCCCGCTGTCTATTTCATGTCTATTCGTTCTAGCAATAAATTACCGTCCACTCCTTCGCATGGAGATGAGAAATGATCTGCTTCTGACAAACTTCATCAACGTGATAGAGTCAATCATAGAATATGGTGGTCAAATAAGGACTCCCTTTTAATTCATCTTTACCCTCCATGTAACACGCTAATCTAGGGGTTTTTTTTTTTCATTAGGGCGAATCTGCAATTGAGAGACTCTCTTTGATTACTTTCTCTTTCATTCATATTCCATTCAGCATTACGTTTTTCATTCAACTATTTGTAGAATATGGTAGCCAGCACTGTTGTGTTTCTATCTGTACTAAAGAATCTTTCAAAAGATTTATAATAGCGCTGTAATAAATGAAAGAGAGCGAGAGAGGAGAGAGCCTCTCATTGTTAAATTCGCCCTTTTGAAAAAAAAAATCCTAGAAATTACAACACACTTGAGAAAACCTCGCTTAGTTGCTCTTTCTGCAAATACTACACGCATAACGAAAGGTTAGAATTAAACAATGAAAGTACAGTCTTGGGTCAGTGTCCAGTATTCATAGTTCGAGCAAAACACCCGTTTGCGTCATGAAACGCACCGGCATTCACTGTAACTTCAAGACCTTTTTGAAACCCTTCTGTTAGACATAAGTTCTCAGACGAATGCATTTTTGTACGGCAACAGATCAACTCAGCGCCAGCATTTGATTAGGGCGAATCCGTTTTTGTAAACAAAAACTTTGTCTGGTAACTTATCGGAAGTTGAATACAATTCCTTCAAATTGAACTTATCTGCGGAAAGAGATAAAGCTCCTCTTCCTTAAAGAGTGCTTAATTTGTATTTGTGACCTTTTGTTCAAGAGAAAATGACAACGAAAGACATTGTTTGCAAAAGCAGATTCGCCCTAATCTAATGTTGGCGCTGAGTTTCATTTATAAATCTTTATTATCGGTTCAGTTCACACGGATATTCGCACTAGGGCACATCCCATGCCGGGTGGCGTAACGCTACAGAATAAAATAAATCAGGACAACTTCCATGATAACATTTTTACTACGAAACGCGGATAAACGACGTTGTTGCTTTCCGATGCACGTTTATCTTTAGATAGCTTTTCTAGTCGATAATGAATTAAATGAATTAAACAGCTGAAAAAACGAAAAGGTGAGATATGTCAGTGACATATCTGCAAAGTCGACGTAGGACTGCTTGTTGATGTGGAGGAATTGCAATAGAATTAATAAATATCTACTTTATTTTGTTCAGTCTAAAGACTCATCAAACCATCTATTATTAGTTTTAGTTTTCCACGAAAATTAATATAGTCAACTCTTTATAACTTTTGAAGTGGAAAGGGCCGTTTGGTATTCAGTTATTCACTGTTCCTGGAGTGATCCGAGTAGATTGTCGAGTACCGGTAATTGTCGAGTACCAGATGATGATTTGGTAGACAGTCGAATAGGTGGTCGTTGTTGTTGGTTCCGTTCCATGGAAGAAAAGCATATAATATTAGTCTTTATGTGTTTTAGGAGCGTTAATACTGTATATGAAAATCTTGAATTCAACTCTTTAGAACTCCTCAAGTGGCCCTGAAAAGGGCCGTTTGGTATTTGTCGTTTGTTGTTTATGGTCCGAGTAGTACAGACAATGGTCCAGTGCTAGGTGATGGTTGGTTGTCGAATGGGTCGATGTTGTCATTCCAGTTCATGTTCCACAATATCTGCTACCTGTTGATTTAATGGTTCGGGTGCTTCGAATGCGAATACAGACAACATAGGTCTATGATACGAAAAATATGAACAATAACGTCTGCACTCTACGCCGATATTTTTAACAAACGTTAAATCTATACAAGAACCACCAAGTGTGGTTGCTTCATTCCGAAGGTTTGCTAAAGTAAATTTTTAATGTTTTTGCATAAAATCTAGAAAATCTATGTTTTCATGTTTGGAAACGTTAATGTTAAAGTCTCCGGTCAACACAACTGGCGTATCTTGCGCAGCATACCTGAACAACTTGCGAATCAAGAACAATTTTAAAAAAAATTCCTGGTGAAATGTACACCACTACCAGCAGAACTTCAGTGTCCATTACTGATATATTAGCTGCACAAATGTCCCCAACGTTATCGACAACGCAGAACATCTCGTCATGATGTTCACTGAGCTGTTGGATCTTGTGGGTAGCAGCCATAGTGGTAGCCTTGTCCTGCTGATATATTGCTACACCATCTGCTCTCAAGTTGCAGCGTTTGAACTGAACGATGTAGTGGTAGCCTTCAATATCGACTAAGGAGTCATCGTCTAGCCAAGTCTCACTCAGTGCGAGGAATTCCACGCTTGTCAAAATCCGATCTGATGCGATATCCATCACGTGAGCGTTCAAACTTTGAACATTGATGCTCATCAACGAGGTGGCAGAACCCTTGCTTTCCAAAACTTGGGATGGTTTATCCCCAAGTGTTTGTAATCGATGGTTTTCTAGACGCTGCAGCTCGTTCCTGAGGTCTACCATCTTAGGTGAGTTGCTACCTTTAGCATGATGGAGCTTAAAGGCATTGGTTGGGTTTGTTAAATACAGCCCCTGGATTGACTGAACACGTGACAATCCAACATACACTAACTGCCGGGTACCGAGAGCTGCTGCTGCTAAAGCTGGGTGCTGCCACGACCAGCTGGGCACTACTAGGTGCTCTGGTACCGCCAGCTGGGTAACCAGAGCTGCTGCTGCCACAGCTGGGTACTGCCTAGCCGGGTGCTGCCTAGCGGGATATTGCCACCACCAACTTCTCCCACCGGGAGATCTGCGCAGCTCCAATGCTGCCGAAAGAATGAGGCATTAGTTCAAAATGGGTCTTTTATAAGCTCCCAGCTACTCGCTGATCTCGTTGTCCGCTCTGCTGTTTGCTGATTGGTTAATACGCTGATGTGGTATTTTGGTGCGAGTGTGATATTCTTCATTTCCCGCTCATTTCTTCTACTGGTGATTCATATCGAAATGAATATGAAAACAATTTATATGTATATATGATAATTAATATGTATATAATTTTATTAAATATTCTTATAATAATAAGAATTATTGTTATTATTTTAATAATAATGAAAATTATTATTAGAAGAGTTTAAATCAGTAAAGATATTATCTTTCAAATGTCTTTACACATAGCTAGAATATCATGAGAATTTAATTTATTTCTTCTATATTCTGTTTCTTCTCTACAATCAATTAAACAAACTCTTTAGTTGGGAAAATTGTGTTGAAAAGGACCCTTTTTATTAATTGTTGGGGAGAGGGGGGAGGGTCTTCTCGAGTAGCCAGATGGCCTGAATTTTCTCCGGCCTCTTGGAGTAATGTCATGTTGAAGTAACGCCATGTAGTGAAAATGTCGATTAGCTCAAGATAAACTATTAATTTAACAAACTCTTTTATTGGGAAAATTGTTTTGGTCGCCCAGAAAGAACAGGTTGTATTAATTATCGGGGGAACATAGGGATCAAATTGGCTTCTCGGTCTTCTCAAGTAGCAGGGTGGCCTGAATGATTGGCGGGTAATCACCCTGTGAAATTGTCAGAACAGAGAAAATCGGGATTTACATATAGATAAGCAGCATCAGCTTCGGCCACTTCATCCGCTCTTGAAGTAACGCGAAGTAACATTACCACCATGCGTTGTAATGAAAATGTCGATTATCTTACACAGAAAAAAATTATTGATTCTAACAAGCGTATAAAATTTCGCTTCGTTTAATTGCAAGCCAAAGGAAACGTAAACAATGTTTGCATTCAACAATGTTTGCAATCTTGCATACAACAGGTTGATTCAGGCGTTATCTGCCTTAAATTTACATGAAATATCCTATAATGTTCTGCCAAATCTAGCATTCCCTTTATGTGCATTAGATAAGGCAGAAAATTCAATGTTTCTTTTTATCTGTGTATGATAAAATAATATTTTAACAAACTCTTTAACTGGTAACATTGTTTTGTTCGCCCTGAAAAGGACGGGTTTTTATTTAATTGTAGCGGGGCAACATGGTACACGTCCGAAATGTGCTAAGTAGCAAGATGGCCTGAATTTTCTCCGGGCTCTTGAAGTAACACCATGTTGAAGTAACGCCATGCAGTGAAAATGTCGATTTGCATATTGTTTTGGTCGCCCTGAAACGAACGGGTTGTATTAATTGTCGGGGGAACATGGTACGCGATCAAATTTGCTTCACGGTCTTCTCAAGTAGCAGGATGGCCTGAATAATTGGTAGGAAACCACCCTAAGAAATTGTCAGAACAGAGAAAATCAGGATTTACATATAGATAGACGCGGCTCGGCCATTTTATCCGGGCTCTTCAAGTTACGCCATGTTGAGACGGTGCGTTGCAATGCTATTTTCACTACCCGATTAGCTCATAAGATATTAATAAAACAAACTCTTTAATTTGACAAATTGTTTTGTTCGCCCTGAAAAGGGCGGTTTCATCAATTGTCGGGGGAACGCGATCGAAATTTGTATGTATGGCCTGAATATATGACAGGAATCCACTGTATGTACTGTCATCGTCATCTGCTTTTTAAGTCACGACCACTTGGTTTAGGGGGATGGATGTGGGTCGAGACGTCATTCGTGTCATATCTCGCCTCATGTCCAATCATTATTCTTTGAACGCTCATTTATACCGGGTTGGGCTGAGCGACAGCAATCTCTGTGAGTGTGGACAAGGCTATCAAGACGCAGATCACGTTATTTGGTCTTGCGCTGAACATCGTGAAGTCAAATCGGGGCTCTATGATTCCCTTCGGGCTCGAGGTAGACAACCCAATGTGCCAATTCGAGATATCTTGTCTGTACGTGTTTGGGAGTACATGAAACTCATTTATGTGTTTTTGACTAACATTAGCTTTAGATTGTAGTTAGTTTAACCTGTATGTTTAGTTTAAGTTTTTTTTCTGTGTATGTGTTTTTTTTCTATTTAAAAAAATGTTCAAGTCAAAAGAAAACCTTGAGTTATAAGTGTTTCAATAAATTAGAATTTAAATTTAATGTGTTATGTGAACCATACTTTAAATTTCCACCCTCTTTCCCATCCGTAATTTGTAATCTCTATTAACCTCGAGACGGCCGCGCTTAATCGGTTTTATCCCCCTAACTTTAGTTTTAAGATAAATGATGTATAATAACATGAAAATTTGGCTCTGTAAAGTTGATTCGATTGAGCCTGTACAAAGTGATTAATTAAAAAAAGTCACGACAGGCTGGGCACTGCTGGCTACCGACCGCCAGCTGCTACTGCCTCGACCAGTTGCTGGATACCGAGCGATGCTGCTGGGTGCTGCCCATGAGGCATTTGTTCGGAAATGTGCCTTTTATCATGGCATCGGGTACCATTGCATGAACAAAAGGGGGTATCAACTAAAGCAATGTGAATCAAATTCATTAAAAGGGGAGGGGAATCAGATGTTTCGCCAAACACTAGCGTGAAACAGAATCTACCTCTCGAGAACAAAGAATAAGAAGAAGAAGACGATGGGAGACGTCTCTTGCTTAGATTTGAAAACTGTGCTAGGAAATTTGGTTAATTTACTCTGCGAATCGAAATTATAAGACATCACCTTACATTTACGTTATTTTTAATAAGTTAATGTTAAAAATCAATTAACTTGATTACTAAAACTGATACGTAGAATTATTTCCAATCGATTGGTGCAAACGATATGAAAATCGGTTATGCAATAACTTAGTTATTATCGCTCAAAATATCCAAAAAGACCCGTAACGCGGTCGATTTCAGAAATTTTAGAACGGCGCCCCAGTATAGAAATGAAAGACGTAGTCCTACGTCAAAAATCCAAAGTTTTAAACAAAAATAACAGCGGAACAAAGTACAGCATTTATTTTACGTTCAAATATTACATTCTCTCACCACGCGAGTGCGAGTGGTGCACCCTTTCTAGTTTCAATAAATGATAAACTGTTAGAAGCGACAAGAAGTTGTTCAGTAAGTTTAGCACCTTTTATGAGACCGTCGCACTTCCTCAGCGGGGTAATCTTTTTGTTTGCTAAGACGATAGTTTCGCTTATTGTTGATCTTGAGCTAGCAGGAAGGTGTTATCGCCGAAGCTCAGGTGCTTGCGGTTCATACAAGCTCTTAAAGTTTAATGACAATAGAAACCATGCGGTGGTAGCTGTCTGTGCTCTGTAGGAGTACCGTCACAAAATCTGGTACGCGATGATAGCGTTTCATGGGCTAACATGAGAGCTTGTTTGCATCATATGGTAGAACGGGTAACATGAATATGGACAGAACTAAATTTTGTAATTATTTTATTTAACAGGGGCATTATGGGCATAATGTGCACACGGGTCGAAATGAGCAACAATTCGATAAAAAAAACAACTTTTAATTATATTTTACATTTAAATCACTTATGAATGTACAGGACATACTATTTATCAATACACTAGCTGGAAATTGTTTCAAATAATTGGAATAAACCGGAAAACGAATCTTACTCCTCATCGAAACAAATTGTTATAATATGTTAGCAAACTTAACGTTTTACGAAATTTGCAATTTTTCACTTTAAATCAATCGAATATTCAGTGCTCTGGATAATAAATGGAAGTGAGCAAAAAGTTTGAAACATAATTGTTATTTAATGTGCTAAAAGAGGAGTATTCGCTCAAGGTGCCCATGAAGCCGTTTGCGTTTGCATTTGCATGTTTTGGATCGTTTTCCTATTGGTTATCTGTCAATCTTACGTCAACGTAAGGCAAACGTATTCATTGTGAGCAAGCCTTAAGCTCTGTCAATACATCAATTCCATGAAAATTCCACTAGATAATCAGTATATAGGGGCACTATTTTTTTTGCAAAATTTCAGTCCCCTGTTCAAGAACGATTCAAAATGCGTCCAAAACAGCGTCTTGTAATTTGAGCACATTTAATAAGAAACACTGCAAATTCCTCCCTATGCATGGGAATCTACGCGTCCCAGAGTGGATTGGCGCATCCGAGAGTTATGTGGAGCAAGTGGCCAAAGTGGCGAAAACTACCAATGGGGAAATTGCTTCACATATGAATGCCTGAACCTGTTATTTACGGGCGGTTCGCTAATAGAGGAAGAGGTTGGCTACGGGGTATCTGGGAGGGCCATAAGCCGTTACGGTCAGTTATCCGGCATTTGCGGCGTTTTCTCAGCTGAGGCCTATGCGCTTTGCAGGCAAGTTGTGTATCTGCCCTTAAGTATGGAAAGGTGGGACACTCATGGCTGTTAGAGGTGCAACAGTTTACTAACGTAACCTTTGGCTACCTTGTCAGGCAGGTAAACCTGGTAATGAGGCTGCTTATAAACAAGCATACTAGGGTCGTCATGCTCAGCTGGGGGATCTACCTATCGTCTACAGCGTCGCTACCAGCTGGGTGGCGCAGACCTCCCAATGTGCATGGGATGAATCTTGGCATAGCAACCCGAGCAGGAGACAAAAACATATGAATACCTAATTTTGATCATGATAACTAGCCTTAGTATCAAAGAGCTCAGATTAAGAGGTAAAATACCTTAACAAAATACCTAAGAATCTCTCAAATAACAAAACTTGATATTTCAATTTGGTATTAGCATAACATTGTGGGAACTATTTTATGGTATTATCCTCAGGTATTTTATTACTTAATCTGAGCTCCTCAATACCAAGGCCAGTTATCAAGTTATTCGATCCTGCTCGGGAACTGTGATGCGTTCCTTCGTCGCATCATAAATACTACACAAGAGTGGAAAGATTTGCCCTACCTTCGAGATCAGAAAATTCTGACTCAGCTTAGGATATGACAAACCCGACTCACTCACAGGCCTCGAATTAACGGCAGTAAGGGCTACTACCAAAGATGGGGCGCGGAAATATATGTTGAAAATCTACACGGAAGTTACAAAGTACCTAAAATTGAGTATTTTTAAACTTAAAATTGAGTACTGTTGTTGAACTGTAGAGATGGGTAAAATTGATTCTTCGCATTAGGTAAACATTACTCAATGGGTAAGTACTTTATTGACAACTCATTTTTGCGTAAAAGTGGAAGTGCGGAAAAGAGCTAATTTTTTTGTTTTTTACAAGTTATATTGCATTAGGTTAAATTTACCCACCTTAGACTTTGGATACAGTTACTCAAATTTCAGTTTTATGGTATATACTCAAATTTGGCTTCCCACACGGAACTCCAGAGTTCGGTGAAATGAACTTAATTTTGGGTACTTTGTTTCTTCCGTGTACTAGTGAAGTGCCCTGCTAGGGCCCAACTGAGGGTTGAAACGGGAGTAATAGGCTCTACACTGAAACCAGCCAGTACCCATTAATGGGTAAAATATCACCCATTTCGAACTTAAGTGGGTTAACTCCTTTAATGGGTAAAACGTGTTTACCCATTAATGAGTAAAGAGCCTGTACGTCAGGCTATCGGGTACTTTTTACCCATTTTTCAAAATGTTTGTTATTTGGGAAATGAGTATGAAATATCCATTTTTAAAAATGTTCGGTATTTGCGAAATGGGTATTTTTCGTGATTTGTTATTCGTTGTGAGATTGAATAATGATCATTAGTACAAACATAATAGATCTCAATAACTGTATTTGTATTTGTCTTTGTGAATTTTATCGTACAGGAAATAGCTCCGGCCGAATCAGATCCGGGGAAATAAGATGGGGTGTCACACCCGCTACACCATGCTCATTGAGTTTCCATGTGACTTAAATTACAAGCTGTTCTTCCAGCGCAGTATCCGGTATTCGGTATCCTACAAATGTAAAACTCAATTAATTGCAAAAAAACAAGTAAATCTTACTTTTATGTTATTATAATAAATTATTTACGTACCTCTCAGGTTTTGGATGCTTTCGCAATCAAATTCAGGCTTCAGTTCTTCCATATTCTACGCGTTTCCGTAGACTGAATTCCGACACGAAGTTTTTTATTTTTCGAACAGCGCACTTTCAACCATACAAAGCGAGCCAGGAGAATGCTGAGATATTTTTTACCCATTAATGGGTAGAAAAATACTTACCTTTTGATATCTCATTTAAAATTAAAAATGGGTCATTAGTATACATTATTCAAATTTTAAAAGTACCCGTTTTTTGACAGCTTCATATACTATCAAAAAATGGGTACATTTTTACCCATTATTGAGTACTGGACGGTTACAGTGTAGTTACAGTCCCTAAAAAGAGTCACGACAAGAAGAACATGCAACACTTATTTCGATTAGTTCTCATTTTGCGTGCATGTATGATTCAGATGAGATGCTCGATAGGTGGCTCCGATAGGTAGATTTGGTTTCACTCTTGGCATGACTCTTTATAGGGACTCTAATAGGCTCAATACGTGAAGTATTGTATAACAACCGTAGTACAGAGTTATCTGTTCTGAAGTACCTGGAGGCGGTGGACTTATATTATAAAATATAAGCCAGTGAATAGAGGTCGAACTTGACTACTGGCCACAGTCACCGACCTCCAAGGGGACTGTTAATAGGATCCATGATGATATGTGAAACATCTTGTAGGTATCAACGAGGGACTAAAAGGAAAAGAGCGGAAATTTGGAAAAGGAGGGAACGAGGAGCCCGCTACCACGCTCAGGAGCTTGCGTTCATTATGCTGTCTTGAATGAACTTAAAAATCTACAGCAGACGTACAATTTAAGAAGGCGTTAATAGAACTAATAAATCACTGCACATAAAGGATGTCCACAGTAAATTGCCTCACTTAAAACTCGTCCTCAAAAACAAATCTCACAACCGATAGATATGAAATATTCAGAGAAAAAAATACAATGGATAATCATGTTTAAGGTATTTTTATTTCACTGTATTTCCTTACCAAATCCAAAAGCCCGAACTTTCTTCTTAATACCACGCATAAGATTTTGTACAACGTTTGAAACGACATTTCTTTCCGCTTTCAACCATGA
The DNA here is from genome assembly GCA_034211315.2 of Aedes japonicus. Lineage (NCBI taxonomy): Eukaryota > Metazoa > Arthropoda > Insecta > Diptera > Culicidae > Aedes > Aedes japonicus. The sequence goes on along the minus strand of JASCZW010005405.1, from coordinate 129,092 downwards.
CTTCAGCATTTCCGGTTCTGTAGTGACAACTTTAGGATGCTTACGAAGATTGTGCTTCATTATAGCCCAGTGTTTTTCAATTGGGCGCTCTGGACTCTGGAGAGCTTGGGGGATTAAGATCCTTCGGCGCGAAATTGACACCATTCGTCTTGTATCACTCCAGAACATCCTTGGAGTAGTGACAAGAGGCTAGATCCGGCCAATAAATTGTAGGAACGTTGTGTGTTTTGAGAAACGGAAGCAGTCGTTTTTTCAGGCATTCATTCATGTTCATTTGGCCATTTACAGTTGAAGTTATCACGAAAGGCTTGCTTCGTTTAAAACACGCACAAATCCACTGCCAAATCATGAATTTCTTGGGAAACTTTGACACTTGCTGTTTCTGAGAGACTCTGGAACATCGAACTTGTCTTTTGCAGTCACATACTGGTTGCCGGGAATGTGGTTAAAGTCCAGTTTTAGGTGTGTTTCATCGTCCATGATGCAGCAATGTGGTTTCGTCAACATTTGTATGTACAGCTTACGCGCACGTGTTTTAGCTGTCCTATTCTGTTTTTCATTGCGATTTGGAGCTTTCTGAACTTTGAATGAACGGAGCCCGGCTCGTTTCTTGGCTTTCTGAACGAAACTTTTGGTCAAGTGCAGCTTTTTCGCGACATCTCGAACGAAACAGTTGGATTTGCGTGTAAAGGCAGCAATCACTCACTTGTGATCCTTCACACAGTACGGAACACTTTTTCTACCACTCACCGTCTTCCGATCGACAGTTAAACGTTCCCCGAAACGTTTCATGGCACGAGGCACTGTAAACTGGTGAATTTTCAGCATCTTTCCTATAGCTCGGTGTGAAAGAAGTGGGTTATAGAGGTGCGAGTGCAAAATGTTCTCGCGCACTTGCTGTTCCTTCGACTGCATTTTCAAAACTACGACACATTTCACAATGAAACTCACGCAATGTAAACAATACACGCTGAGCTCATTTCACCCAAAATTTCGTTGAAATCATCTCAAATGGCGAAACGTTACAGCTTATTGAAAGTGATGCAATTTTACTGTGGACACCCTTTACCATTCGAAGCAGACCCTAGGAGCTCACCTGTTGCAAATTAGATTCAATAACATCAATATGACTCAATTAAGTCATAATCAAGTTTTGAGGGTTCTGTGCTGCTTGAGGACATAGTGTAACCGAATGTAATATCAAGCTTCATCCTGTTGACTCGGCCTGTTTGTCAAATGTTTCATAAGATCAGTCAAAATCGCAAAAATCGTTTTGGCTGTGGTAGAGTAATCCAATTTCAAATGATATTTGAATTTGTTTTGAATTGATGGTTCACAATGAATAAATGATTTGACATATAAGTGTTTGTTTGGTTGTTTGTTGAAGTTTCATTTTTCATTTTGTCCGAGGATATATGAATTGATTTCTATTGGAACAACTACATTAGTAGTTTTACCCGGAAAAGCGAATCGGGCACACATAGAGCACTTTTCCCAACGTTTCACTGAGTCAGTTGGCGAAAATGGAAGACGTGAGGATCAGAGCAGTTCGTAACGTGATTCTTCTGTTCTTCTTCGGTCAATCGCCATTTGTCTCCGAAATTAACAAATTGCTTAAAAAATCATTTGAAAAATTTTACGAACTGTGACATACGCTGCGGTAATTTTTCATGAAACTTTGGAGATTTTTATTGCTGCTTAGAACTCAAACAGTACGACTAACATTATGGAATGGTACTTAACTACTGTGCTTTTAACCACTGTTTTTCCTTTTTATTACTTTTCTACTCAATGTCCTTTCGAACTTCTATATTAACGATCTTATTTCAAGCCCCTGTTGTTTCAATCTTAGATTTTGACATTTTATTTCCCCGCTTAAATAACTTAACCGCACCATTGAGACGAACTGAAATAAAAGCAGCGCGTTGGAGACACACATAGCCATTATTGACCAACGAATTGGTTCGCACATTATTCGCTCGGAAATTTATAGGACATTTTGTTCTGCACATTAAGGCCACACTAAATGGCAGTCAGCAGTGATTTATGGCAGTTTAAATTATGTCTACATTGAGACATTTCCGCTGGGATAGCAAATACATTGAAGCGGGAGCATTGTATGCACGGTCGCTAGCACTAATTCTCAGAACGATATAGTAGATGATACTTTGTTTTGTTGGTTGCCATTCTGACGTTTTATGATTATCATAAAGAAAATGTTGAATATTGTATTTTCTGTGCTAATTATTAGCCTATTAGGCACAGCTAAGGCATTGACTGGAATGCACAGATTTGAACAAACATTACTTTTTTTTCTAATACAGTTGACTTTTATATTTAGTCACCATTCCTCACGTACTTGTATAGTATATTCTTAGCGTGTATAGCGCATCAGTAAACAGAGTGCACACAATAGATCGCTAAGAATAAACTATACAAGCCACAGTGGTACATGAGCGTCTTTCCATGCGTCAATTTTTGCCTGTTGAAGTGGCGGACTTGTTCCGTCGCTACAACCTACCCCGCAGTGGGATGTTAGGCAAAGATTGACGTCTATGGTTCGAGTACCATTGGATACATGCCCTTTCGCTCAATTTTCAAAAACATCTGTTAATTTTCCTACCTGCCGCACTCTGACGGACCTTTCAACACTTTCTCTTCACATCTTTCATTCTAGCCAAAAACATTGTTGTTCACTCTTGGTGCCTCATGAGCGAACATCTCCTTCTACATCATAATCGTTACTCCTCGCACGGAGAATACATAACATAACAATTAATGTACTTTATTTTCCAAACCATTTCACATTCAATGCAACTAACATAAACTCTGTCTATCGGGAAAATGATTCCATGCATGGTTGATTCACAATTTTGTCATTTTGAAAATTTAAAGTTGAAGTTTCCTACCTGATGAAGAAGTTTACTTAAATTTTGCGTTTATTCGCGCGTCCAAGAGGGAATGTTTTAATAAGCTCCTTCGCACATCCAGGCTAGTGTGCCCAATTTTCCTCTCTTCTTTGTTAACCCTTATGTGTTCGACAGGTTACCCGGGTACCTTTTCAGATTTTATATTACGAATTTTCATGATTTCTAGGATTCTTTTTCAAAAGGGTGAACCTAACTATGAGAATTTCTCTCCTCTCTTGCCCTCTTTCATTTATTACTGCGCCATTATAAAACTTTTGAGGGATTCTTTATGACAGATAGAAACACAACAGTGCTGGCTAGCATACTCTACAAATAGTAGAATGAAAAACGTAAAGCTGAATGGAATATGAATGAAAGAGAGTAATCAAAGAGAGTCTCTCAATTTCAGATACGCCCTAATGAAAAAAAACCTACATTTATTTTAAAACAATAGCTGAAATTCAGTGGCATTTTAGTAAAAGTTGGAAAGCATTCGATTTTTTTACCCCTTACACTGTAAATTTATTTTCGTAAATTAGCTTTCACTCGTTTCTCAAACATGGGTTTTGTACATAAAACAAATGGCTCGTAAATTGTATGAAACAATAATATTGTTAATAATCTAACAAAATGCTATCATTACACCTTTTTGTACAATGCACAAAATGAATTTCGTGAAGACCAGCCAATTCGAATTCTCTTCGATTGTCATAAATGTTGGTGCTTCTCCTTAACCCTCATGCACATAAATCGAGAAACTTCTCACGAGTCAATATGATAACAGCTCTTCTTAAAAATGCAGGATCAAACCCATGTCAGAAATAAATTTAAATGAAATGCTATAGAACTCCTCGTGGTTGTACTTATTTTGAAGCAGGACTTAGGTTTCTCTCAAAAAGCGAAAGCGTTACACAGGTTGGGAGATTTTGAATGATAATATCTTCTCTCTGGCCCACAAAAATTTAACGATAAGTATTTCATTCGAAAGGTAGCACATCAAAGCCGAATCAGTCCCTGTTGCTCATTTAAGTCATTAAATTTGTTTCAACTAATTAAAAACTACTTAAAAGAAAAAAAAAATATAAATACAAAAAGCTATTGATAAAAAATGACATCATATTTGCGCCACGCTCAGATTGGTTCATACTGCCACAGTCACCGAGCCAGCGATTATGCAACACCTGGGAACGACCAAACAACCATCATGAAGGTACCCCACCAAAGTGCGCCAACTGTGGCGCGAATCATGAAGGTAACAACCGAGCCTGTCCCAAACGTGCGGAGTTTCTGGCGATCCGCAAGCAGTCGTCCACCAAGTCCTGGCCTGGTCAACGCCGTCCGCCACCTCGAATGGATAAAGAAAATTTCCCGACGCTCCGGTACCAGGTGCCAAATTCATAGCCAATCCCATTAAATCGCCGTAATGCAAACCACCCGTCAGGCTCCATTCAGCATCGATTCGGGGCAGCCGCCGCCGCCTCCACGCCAGCTCCTCCTCCACCGGCCGATGAACAGCTCTACTACTCGGAGCAAATGATCGAGTTCGTCCAAGAGCTCTACCGCCAACTACATTCCTGCCACTCGAAAGAGGAACAGCTTAAAGCCACCACATCCGTGACGATGAAATTTATTTTTAAATATGAACCATACTCGCACCATCAGCATCCTCAATTGGAATGCTTGTTCCATCTGGAACAAAACTGTTGAGCTCGGTGACTTCCTTAACAGGAAGGCCATCGGCATTGCCATCGTCCCTGAGACACATCGTAGGCCGGATTATCTCGGGATACTGGATTGTTTGACTTGAACGTAGCGGCTCTAGTGGAGGAGGAGTTGCGATCGCCCTGCGCTACAACATCCACTGCCATCTGTATCCGAGTTTTCAGCTAAAGCCAATCGAAGCCATCGGAGTCGACATCTAAAGTACCGTCGCTATCACCATCATCGTGGCCTACTGTCCCAAGCAAGCCTAACGGAACAACAACGGTCCAACAGATCCACATTCACAAGCTAACTCTGAGGCAGAGGTAATTTATCATCGCCGGCGACCTAAATGCAAAACACAAAACCTGGGGGAACACCCAGGCGCAACCGGAACGGAATAATTCTGCAGAAAGAGGACCATTACACCGTCCTGGGCCCGGATACTCCCACCCGGTTGAACAGATCCGGGGTTCATTCGACAATCAACATCTTCCTCACGAACATGGGGAACAACATCGCCCAGCCGGTCGTGCACCAGGAGCTCAGCTCGGACCACTATCCGGTGGTGGCTGAAGTTGGCTCCTCGGTCAAACGGCATTGAATCATAAGACAGAACTATCACCACGCTGGTTGGGAATGGTTTCGCCAACACATTGACGACAACATCAATTTCGACATGCACCTTGATTCGGTTGATGACATCGAACGGCAGCTGCATAGCATCGAGCAAGCGATCTCCCAGGCCCGGAAGCAACATGTACCGGTGATTGATCAGGTAAGCAAATCTGTACCCATTGATAGACCCACTAAAGAATTAACACAATTGCGCAACGCCATTCGAAGGCAATACTGGTTTGCCAACGATCATACGTCACTGTAATCGTGTGAGGAAAATTATCAAGGTGGTGGACCTTAAGAATAACAATTTTGTCGACAAGATCCGCTCTCTCCCAGATTGTGCAAAGCCATTCTGGAAGTTGACAAACATTTTGAAAACCAAGCCAAGGCCCATTCCACCGTCGATCCCACAAGACAGCAATGGCTCTAAGGATCGATTGATAACTCCTGCAGAGAAGGCTTCTGAGATAAGTCAACACTTCGTCAGCTCCAACAATCTCGGACAAAACATCGTTAGTTCACATGAAGCTGCCGTTAGCGTGCTTATTACTAACATCCATATAAGCTCCAACGCCTTCAATGACAAATTGTTGACTTATATCAAAGGCTCAAAGAACATGAAGGCCCCAGTTTTCGATAACATTATGAACATGGAGCTCAAGCAATTCAGCCTCCAGTTCTATGTTCATCTGGCGTTGCTTTTCAACCAACCCCTCGTTATGGAAGTCAGCCAAAGTCATTCCGATCCAGAAACCTGTGAAAGATCCTTCCTCTTTCAAGAGCAATAGGCCCAACAGCCTTCTCTTAGGATTATCTAAGCTATTTGAGAAAGAGATCTACCGTCGTTTTCTCTCATCTGCCGACGAGCTGAACATCTCGACGAACAATTTGGCTTCCGACGTGGTCGTGAAACAATTCATCAACTTAATCGAGAAGGCCTTTGATAACATGTGGCATGCTGGCCTGGTGTACAAGCTAAAACGATCACACAATACACACTAAAACACTTAATTTGTTATTAGTATATAAGACAAAGAATGGAAAACAAAAAACTTTTTAGCAGTAGTAATAGACCGACCATCACTTCTCGCTGTGCATCCGTATGCGACAGACGTGTTCACCAAGTGCGTTGGTGGAAAACGCCGCCCGTGAAAATAAGAAGACCAGAATCTTCCCACGTCACCTGCAGCTGGCCATCCGCAACGACAAAGAGCAGAAAAAGCCTTTCTCCGGTGTGACCATTTCACATAATAGTGTCATACCAAACGTCCTGTAGCCCAAGAAGACAGAAGAAAATTTCAATCGCGAACCACGTTCCGTAAACAACTAAAATCCGTCCTTTTCAGGACGATCAAATCAATTTTCTGACTAAAGAGTATGTTTGATTAAAATTTCTCTTGAGTTGTTTGAAATTGTCATTATCACGCACCGGTTCAACATGGCTTTGCTTAAAATCCGCGTCCCGGAGAAAATGGCCAAATCAATCGCCTACGTCATCTTTGCGGTCAAGTGGTTAGCGGCGTCACCTGTCGTTCAAGCGATTGGCATGAACTGAGGGTTTAATTCCCGCTCCTGCCAATGGAACTTCTTGCAAAACGAAAACGTCCATACTGGTCCCTGAGTATTAGCACTAACAAACCGACATGAAACTCAGTCTTCACTATTGATCAAGAATCCATAACGACCGATTCAAATGTGCAGCGATCCCATCTGTCAAAACCTATGTATAGAATCATTTTATCTAGATCTAATAAAATTGTCCAGAATTGCTCAGAAATGAACCTTCTGACTTCAATAAACGTTTTCAGTGAGCATGAAGAAAGATGACAGTAATATGATTCGAACAGATATATTAAAACATTTTCTATTGTCATTCATGTCGGTTTGTCGGTGCTACTAGCAGCTACTTTGGGAAAATAAATTCAATTAGTCAAGGCGGTGTGCCATAACATACATCATAAATAGCTTGCTTTGGTGATAAAATTGAACTGAATAATGTTGTACATTATGGAACTTGTTATCTTCCTGATAATCTAGCATTTGCCCTTTCCGAAGGTACGCCTAATTCAACCGATGTTGTTCATCCGTAGTAAACTGCACCCCTCCCAAATTACATGTCGATACCAAGTTCTCACGGACCCATTATCAAAAAGCCATTAATTTAACTAATGTTTCCTATTCCATGAGCTCGGTTGATGAAACCAAAGCTCACGGGGACCATGCCGTTTCATCGACAATTTGCCACTCATTAGCGGCATCCGAAGTATTGGATTTTAGTTTTCGAGGGGGAAGTCAAATGACAGTTCCAAAATCTGATAATTCTTCGTTGGCATTTTACTCTCCCTATTGTAATTCCGCGCCATCATTTGATAAAAGCGAAATGTTGAAGTTGACCATTTTTCAGATCAAACATCAAATCCAGCGTCTAGCATCTGAGTTGATTTATTTGCTGGAATTAAATAACGAATGTTTCTTTGAATTGAAAGAGAATGAATACTGAACATCCAAGTCACGATCAACAATAGTAACTTTTGAATAAAAGTTATGTCCATTTATCGTTGAAACATCCTTCTCCATTGTTTGCATCATTCGAACGTAGAATTGTTAATTAAATTCAGCTCCTAAACAAAAACCGAACATAAAGGCAGCAAGAATTAATTACTTTTCTCCTCCAAAGGGTAGGTATCAATCAGCCCACCATAAAAACGAACAGCGAACGAGAAATTTAGCTCATTTCCCATTTCTTTCAATCCTACCAAATTGGCCTTGCCAGTGCTTTCAGGGTGAGCAATCCCAGCATCGTTTTGTGATCGCAAGAGCGACGTCGTTTTGTCACGCTGACATCGTCGAGAAGCTGACAGTATTTAATTACCCCGGTGGGGCCGAAACAAAGCAAGTCCGGAAGAATGGAGCGGAGTTGTCGTTTTACGTTTAATGGACCCTCTTTTTTAATCGGTAAGAAAAACGCGAAACAGACACCGAACAAGAATTCTAACTTGGTAGCTAATCGATTGAAGGAAGCGAAAAGAAAAGGCATCTTTGAATGCGGAAAAGAATTGATTTATTGTATTGTTTTTGAATTCATCTGACAAGTCACAATTACAGTCGGGGCTTGTTTGTACACTGTCAGCAATTACTTGCTTCCGGAGAGCACAACACCTTATAACCATAGAGAACAGACATCCAGGCTCGAACATTTTTCCCCCAATTCACTGTGTAAACTTTTAAAAGCAAACCGTTCGAAAAACAACGCCGCCTAGTGTAGGTTTCACCAAACTACAATTGACAGGCTATCAAATCTCAAGGTGGGCAAGTGGTGCCATCAACATACGACTCACCAAAACTAACGGAAACGAGCTGTAATTTTTGAATGGCAGTTACAGAAATTTACACACGGTGGGCACTCCAGCTTGAATATCTGTTCTCTGTGTTATAACCTCAAAGGATCTATAGCTGACGAAACAATGACACCCAGACCGTCTTTCTCTAAAGTATAGGAAAGACATTAGAAATTACCTTAGTTATATATTTTCTTCAAGATACATTGATTGTATAGGAGAGGGGGTCATTGTGGCCATTCTGGATCGGTGGGGTCCATGGCGGTATAGCATGCGAGAGATACTGTCGAGGCTGGGCTTCAAAAATGCATGCAAATTTTATTTCGCGATGACCTCTAAAATTTTCTTTCCGACGTTCCATGAACTCGTTTAGATTTTGGGCCCAGTAAACGTGGGTGAACGTATCAGACCTTACAGGACTGTCACCGCCAAGCCTTAGGCAACGGCTCACCCACAGCGTGTGGTTGGACAATGACTAAAATATTTACCTGCACTTAGTAATTCAGAAAAAGCACCAAAAAATGAAAAAAGTGCCACTAAATTATTAAGGCCTGTGCCAACAAATAATGTGTGATCAGCATTAAAAAATTAGGAATGAGCAATAAAAGATGAGAAAAGATCTTCGGATAATCTAATTGTGACCGGTAAATCTATCAAATAAAGCAACAGCTATTAGTATATGTGCAATTAAATATGGCAGTATTTCCGCCAAATTATGTAATTTGAGCACTAAACTATTCGCATATGTCTTTTAATTTTGTTGGATTTTCCCATAAAAACAGTAAAATGAGCAATGGATAAATAAATATCCATTGCTCATTTCTACTGTTTTTATGGGAAAATCCAACAAAATCAAAAGACATATGCGAATAGTTTAGTGCTCAAATTACATAATTTGGCGGAAATACTGCCATATTTAATTGCACATATACTAATAGCTGTTGCTTTATTTGACAGATTTACCGGTCACAATTAGATTATCCGAAGATCTTTTCTCATCTTTTATTGCTCATTCCTAATTTATTAATGCTGATCACACATTATTTGTTGGCACAGGCCTTAATAATTTAATGGCACTTTTTTCATTTTTTATTGCTCAAATCTCTCTTTTAATTGATGATTAATTATGCTGCCGTTGGACAATATCGCGACACTTGCCAACCACCAGCATGGGACTCGCCGAATATCCGAATCACTTCCCCTAGCCTAAGAATCACTTTCGCCATCACGAACTGGGCTACTAGAACAAAAAAAAAATGAAGGTACAGCCCCATTGGGTTGGTTGAACTAATGACGTAGGACTACGCAACTAAATGTTAGCGATTTAGATTTTGAGATTCAAAATTGTTCGAATTTACACTTTCAGGCCTAATTTTTTCCAAGCGCTATTAAACAAGCCATTTTGGTGTATTCTGATTGATTTGGTGCTCAGAAAAACAGAAATGCTTGAAAAAAGTAGCAAATATTTTTTTGAGATGTGCTAGGTCGTCCAAACTGTCCTAGAGTTCAGAACTTAAGATCTAAAATTGTAACAGTAGCTTTTTCCGCTACACAATGTTATGATATGTAGTCAAACATATTCAATGAATGTCCTGGAAGGCCAACATACATTATGAAATACTCTTGAGATATTCTATGCCAAACTAACTAACTGAATTTTGTATAGCTCATAAAGCTACTGTTACAATTCTAAACCTTAATATTTGAGAGACTTGAAACTAACAAGGTTATTCTATGATGTCCTATGACAATTCAGAATATTCATTGAAAATGTTTGAATATTTTTCATTGCTTTGTTTAGCCCAAAAGACTACGATTACTACTATATATCTTAAGTTCTGAACTCAGTTTTTATAAACATGAACATCCCAGTATCCCAAGCCTGATAATGACTGATGACCTTATAGAAAATTCAGTGAATGCATAGGTTATAAAGCTAATTTTACGACTATAGATCCCAAATTCACAAGATATCTCATAATATATGTTGACCTTCCAGAAGACTCATTTGATTTAGTCAAACACATTTTGTCACTTTATTTAGCCCAGGAAGCTACAGTTACAGCTGTAGATTTGAAGTTTTGAATTCCAGGACAGTTTGGATAATGTGGAACATCCGAAGATTATCTCATAATACCTGTTGTTCTTCTAAGATATTCAATAAGTGTGTTGCATGCAGTATGTTGAGTATGTATCGTAGCTTTGCATAGCCCAGATAGCTTTTGTACCAACTATAGGTCCGATGATCTGACCTCAAGGATAGTTTGGATGAGCTAGAACATGTCATATTGCTCTAGAATATTTGTTGACCTCTAAGAATATTAACTGATTATGTTTGAATATATATTGTAACTTGGTATAGCTTAAAAATCTCTGTTACAACTGTAAATCTTAAGTTCTGAACCCCAGGACAGTTTGGATGACCTAGACCATCTCAAAATTATTTTTTTGTGCAGTTTTACGTTCGAAAATATTCACTGAATATGCTTGAACACGTAACGTTACTTTTAATAGCCCAAAAAGCTATAATTACTGCTGTAGATCCTATGAGTTATGAGCTCAAGTACATTTTGAATAACCTAGAACTCCCAGAACGATTAAAAAAAAATAAGGAATTTTAATAATACGTATGCATTTGCACCGTAGATTTCAAATTCTAAACTTATGGTTCTGAACAGTTTGGATTACCTAGAGGAGCATGAAGTTTTAAAATAATGACTTTTGACCCTCCAAAAGTTTTATTGAATATGTTTGAATACATGTGGTCACCCTATATGGCCCAAAAAACAACTGTAGATCTTATGTATTGAACTTAAGGGCAGTTTAGCGGACCTAGATCATCCCAGTGTAACTCATGTTTTTTTACGTCTCGAAAATATTCCCTGAATATGGTTGAATACGCAGCGTAACTTTCTATAGCCCAAAATGCTATAATTACTAAAATAGATCTAAAGTTATGATTTCAAGTACATTTTGGATAACCTAGAACTCCCAGAACGATGCAAAAAAAATAAAAAATTAAATAATACGTATGCATTTGCACCATATTCGAAAAACGCCTTACACTATTAATAAGGCATTTATTTTTTGTTCCTGGTTCATATTCCGGATGTTCTAGATCGTCAACTAGTCCTTGAACTCATATGTTTTTATGTTTCTCAGAAAGAAGAATTGATGAAGAACAAATTTGCCGAAGACAGTGTACAGTTTTATTCAACCTGTGAGTTTATTCAGCCATTTGCTTTTTGGCCTGAAGGAGTTTATAAACTTTTTATGACATTGCTTAACTTTTATGAATTTTTCAATACAATGTGGCCCAAAATTAACATGGTTCTCTACTGAAGTTAATACGTAGAAATGTTTACAAACGAAGAAAGCAAAAAACATATGTTGAGAAATGACTGAGATATTAACGCTCAAAACCTGACCAGAACCAGGACTGAATAGGAAACGTGAAATAGCCGATCTGAATAGGGAGACCGGTGTAAGTATTCGCGTCTCACTGGCGAGTATTTTAAAGATTTCCACGTTATTTCCGTTTGTTTGAATAACAATGGCAGGTAGAGGTTGTGAGGGTGCACAATTTACTGATATAAGCAAACTCCCGGGTAGGCCAAGTAAGAAATGCTTAAGATAGAACGCAGCCATCCACACCACCAAAGCTTGCAAAACTCGTCACCAGATGGACGAACAACCGCCTATTGGGAGTCCATTAGGGGTGGCGATAGGCATGGCCAGCTTCAATGGATGATAACGGCCACGAAAGATGACGAAATTTTGCGAATGGCTCGGGACAATGGCAGTGACCCAATAATCCACTGGACGTTGAAACATTCGATGACTTATCGAAAGATTATCATGCTAAACGGTATTGACTTGCTAGCCCAACAAAAAGTGTATAGTTTGGAAGTCTAAGGTTACAATGAAGAATTACGACAGTGAAAGAAAGGACGTGAGCGATGGACAAAGAGGACAAAGCGTACCACGCCTGTGGGTTGCCCAGGATGTATACCCAGGTGGTCGCCATTGCCACTCCGTTCACGCCAGTGCGTGCAGGATTCTCACATCGCCTTCCAGGATAACGGTAGGAGGCAAGCGGTGAGGAGGCGGCAGACGACGGAGGACACATGGTGGTAGTGCTGCAAGGGGCCCCGAAGAAGAACACATGGTTAGATAGACTGTAAGAAAGTGGGAAAATTAAGAAGTGTAGAGTAAGTTGCACAATGCGTCCAAAGGCAATAAAAACAAGAAGGCTCCGTGGTTTGACGGGATTTTCAACTTGATACAAAAAAACTTAACATAAAAGTGTACACACTATTGAGCGACATCTTCAACAGATGCTTGGAACTGCCCTACTTTCTAAGCATCTGGAAAGTAGACAAAGTCATACCAATTCGCAAGCCCGGAAAGATTCAACATCTCCTTCAAGCTACAGGCCAATAACCCTTCTTTCAGCGCTGAGCAAACTGTTCGAGAAGTTAATCCTCAATCGTTTGCTATAGTTTGTCGATGAGCAAAACATCCTCCTATCGGAACAGTTTGGGTTCAGGAAAAGATATTCCACTACTCATTAGCTAGTTCGGGTGATGAACGCCATAAGGAATAACAATGCTGTATCCAAGTCCACTGCCATGGCTAATCATCGATCACCAGTTCTAAAGATCACACACAGCTTTTGACACGCGTGTGCCTTTGTTCTTTCGATCTATTCGGGCATTTCATGGCACAGCGAATGTAGAGAAGAACCAAAAAAGACGAATGTTACACAATGAGCACACATCGGAGCAAGCAAAAAAATCAGTGGGGTTGTGTACAAGACACGACCGGTTGACGTAGACTACGTTAAACCAAGTGATGCATTATAATGTCAGGGAAATTCTGTGTGGTTATTATTAGCGTTAAAAGGGTTTCAATTTTTCGTGCCGGTCGCTAACCCTTACCGATAGAAACAGTTTTAGTCATAATATGACGGGTGCGGCTCTTATGGAACATTAGACCAGCGTTTTGAAGCCAGTATGTAAGAAAATTTTATTGTACGCTCTTGAGATATTATTTGGTGGCCCTGAAAAGGGCCGTTTGGTTTTATGAAGTCAGTATGTGGGAAAATTCTCTTGTACACTCTTTATAACTTTTTGGTGGCCCTGAGAAGGGCCTTTTGGTTTAAATGATGACACGGCCACGGGTGCACGTTTTACCATGGACTATCTTTAAGGCCTAGAAGATAGTTAAGGATCTGTTAGGAAATATAAAATTATTGATAGTTTTGCTCATTCTTATAATCATAATCACTTGACATTACTAAATGTTTATTCGTCGAAAATCAAAATCATTGGACGGTGGTTCAAGAAAACAGCATAATATTGCTGGCATTGCAAACGGAGGTCACGAACGAAGCTTAAAGCGGCAAAATCTTCATCACGACTAGTTGTTTGATCACAGTTCAAAGACAAGCCGAGACATAGGTATTTGTTAGTTCTACCTGAGTCGAAAACTTTCGATGGATATGGATATCATCAAAGATTCTTGTTCGAACGAATTTCAATTTATTTATTTCATCGCTCCGGGCATTCATTTATAATATCGCTCCGGCCATTCGACTATATCCGGTATACTATACGGAATATAAAGCTCCTTTATAACATCTAAATGACTTTCTCATGTGATCCATCGGCCATTCCGTTGCAAACATTAAAATTCCCACTATATTCATTTAGTTATATAGGTGTTCGTATGAATAAGCCCTTCAACGGGTGATTGATTAGGCAATGCTGGTATTATGGTTTGTCTACTTTAAAAAGTCATTGCAATCGCATGACCAAAATTATTAAGGCCAGAAGGGTGGACCTCAGAAATAACAATTTTTCCGACAAGATCCGCTTTCTCACAGATTGTGCAAAGCCGTTCTGGAAGTTGACAAAAATACTAAAAACTAAGCCAAGACCCATTCCACCGTTGATCCCACTTGACAGCAATCGCTCCACGGATCGCTTAATTACTCCTGCAGAGAAGGCTGTTGAGATAGGTCAACACTTTGTCAGCTCCCACAATCTTGAACTAAACATCATCAGTCCACACGAAGCTGCCGTTAGCGAGCTTGTAAACAACATTCATCTAAGTCCCAATGACTCCTCGGAAGAGATGAAAATCTCAGCTGACGAATTGTTGACCTATATCAAAGCGTCTAAGAACATGAAGGCCCCAGGTTTCGATAACATCATGAACTTGGAGCTCAAGCAATTGAGCCCCCAGTTCTATAACCATCTGGCGTTGATTTTCAATCAATGCCTGCGACTTAGCTACTTTCCCTCGTGTTGGAAGTCAGCCAAAGTCATACCCATCCGGAAACCTGGGAAAGATCCTTCGTGTTCCAAAAGCTATAGACCAATCAGTCTTCTCTCAGGAGTATCGAAACAATTTGCGAAAGCAATATACCGTCGGCTTCTTGCATCTGCCGACGAGCTTAATATCTTGCACGACGAACAATTTGGCTTCCAACGTGGTCGGTCGACAATTCAACAACTTAACCGAGTCATTAACATCGTTAGACGGAACAAGTCTGTTTTCGAAATCATCTGCCATGGCACTTCTCGACATCGAGAAGGCCTTTGATAACGTGTGGCACGATGGCCTGGTGTACAAGCTAAAACGATACAATCTTCCCATCTTCCTGGTGAAGATAATCAAAAGTATCTGTCGGACAGAATATTCCGTGTTTCGCTGCAAGGTGCAGTTTCCGATGCACAGGAGATTTCCGCCGGTGTTCCGCAGGGAAGTATATTAGGTCCACTTCTGTTCAATCTGTTCACCTCGGATATACCCCGCTCCCTGAAAATGGATCTCTGTCGTTGTTCGCCGATGATACCGCAGTCGTCCACAATGGTAGGGTAATAGGAGCGCTTACAGCGAAACTGCAGCGAAGCCTGAATGTTCTGTCAGAATATTTCACCGAATGGAAGATCTGTATCAATGCGGCGAAGACCCAGGTCATCCTACTTCCACACTCCAACACTCCCAAACATGTTCCGCCTGAGGATTGTAAAATAAGCCTAAACAACATAATGGTTGAATGGTCCAAATCAGCTGTCTGTCTTGGCGTTACCATAGACAGCAAGCTTATTTTCAGGCAGCAGGTTGACAAAACGGTAACAAAGTGTAACCTTCTGTTAAAGCTACTGTACCCATTGATCAACAGAAGGTCTACATTATGCCTGAAAAACAAGCTTGCTGTCTACAAGCAAATCATACTTCCAGTCATCGAGTACGGCATGCCAATCTGGGAGAGTTGCGCTAAAACACATCTCCTGAAACTTCAGCGTGTTCAAAATAAGTTCCTCAGGGTGATCCTGAACACCCCTCCAAGGACAAGAACATCTGAGGTCCACCGTCTGGCCGAGATAAAAATGCTCCACGATCGTTTAAGTGAGTCTATCAATCGGTACAGGGCACGCTGTCTGACATCGGATCACCAGGTCATTCGGAATCTGGTTCCCCACCCCTAGGATTTTCAAATTGTAGTTTTAGTTTTAGATTAGGTAGGTAAACAAATTTTAACAAACAATGCCCCAAGGGCTGAACTGTAAAAATTAATCAAAACACAAAACACACTTAACACATAAAACCGTAAAACATAAAACAAAGCTGAAGAGCCCAATGGGTAGCATTGAAGCTGTGCGGAGCTGGTCGCAGGTAGCTGGTCGTAGGCAGCTGGTAGCAGCTGCTTCATTCGTCCGGCAACAGAGCTGGTCACAGAAACAGCTGGTGGTCGCGTAGCAGATGGTGTCGCGTAGCAGCTGGTGGTAGGAAATACCAAGGCTCTCCTAAACAGCAATCGTCGCGATGAGGTAAAATGGCGGATTATGGGGGCACACAATCGCGTCGGTTTGTGCAAGCCGCCATCTTACCTCATCTTGGCGATTGTTTCGCCGCTCTTCGAAAACGTTGCTGTTTGAGGAATGCGTCCTTAGGGCCGAGCAGCAGTATGTGGGAATAATCTGTCCTTTTGAGGACAATTAATTTTATAATAAAAGAGTTGATTATTAAGGCTCCACCAAACTGCAGCGTTTTTTTCGCCACCGCGGCGCCACCAATTTTTCCGTCGCGATTTCGCTGCGGCGGTGGCAAAAAACGCTGCTGTTAGGTGGAGCCTTTAAAGAACTAATCTTAAATTTAATTCGGTGCTCGGTGGAGGGAGAGCCGTCGGTAAAAATTTCACCCAACTGGTTAGCGCAATCCATAAACTGATAACCTGATAACCTGTATAAGGACAACAAATTTAATTAAAAGAGTTGGTTATACAAGAATTGAACTTTTATTTCGTTTGGTTTGTGCGCCTAATATCATGGTGTCGATTCGTTCGCCGCAACTGCAAACGCCTCCAGGAGGGCGAACCGTCGGGAAAATTTTACCCAACTGGTTAGCGCAACCCACTAATAAATAATCTGTCCTTTTGAGGACAACCAATCCAGTTCAGAGAGATTATAAGAATACAATTAATATTTCGTTCGGTTTGTGCGCCATTTAATCTAGTGCCGATTTGTTTGTCACTTTTGAGAAACAGTGAAGATGAGAATGCCTAACTGATTTGATCCAGAACGATTGCGCAGATTCAGGAAGCGCATAAAGAGCGAACATACGGGAAATCCTCCGAAACGACCATGCACCGATGTCGAGCGAGCTCGTAGTTATCTGGCAAAATTGAAAGCAGCAAGAGGTAATGCGTTGCCAACAACTAGTTGTTTGAGATAAAATTTTTGCGAGACGTACATGGAGAGACGAATGACATGATTGGTAAAAGTCTCTCTCTAATACAAAGAAGAAGAAGATGATGCAAGACGTTCCTTGCTTCGATTTGAAATCTGTGCTAGGAAATTTGGTAAATTTACTCTGCAAAATGACATTATAAGACATCACCTTATATTTGCGTTATTTTCAATAGTTTAATATTGTTTGAGAATAATGTTTGACAATTGAATTGAAACGCGGTAAAATTTCCGACCGATTGAAGAAGAAATCATGTAAATCATAAATGTTTCATAATGTGTTCATAAATTCAAAACAAATTTATTCCGCGAAACTTTGCCTGGCATATCGGCACATTCCACCCCAAGGTGTTCAACCTGTTTGAGCTGGGAGAGGCGATTCCCGAAGAGAACGACAAAAAGAAGCTTGCGACATCACCAGCTGTCCCGGAAGACTGTGCTGTGGTGAGAATTAGTCAAAAATGTTTCGTTGGAGATGCAATTAAATTAGAAACAAAGCATTTATTGCCGTTCAAGTGTCTGTCTTGGGAAGGAATGCGGGATATTCTTGATCACCAGCTAGCCGCCTTCAAAATGACACTTCCTAACAAAAACATGCCACAACTCGTCGGTCGCGTACGAGACAATATCGATGTGATTATCAACAACTAAGTGCGGGGTCAGATACTGTCGATTAAATATGATATTGTCACGAAGAGAAACCGCAGTATGCTGGGCGTCATCTTCCAGTTTTATAAGAACATCGACTTGTGTAAAAGGATTCTTGGTAGGTATTTATGCAATTTTCAATTAAGCTACTGTGAACTACAATAAAAGTACCTGAGGGACTGTTCATTAACCACGTAGACCGAAATTTGACACTTTGACACTATCAAATAAAGCAGTGCAGTGGTTGTAAATACACTTAATTTCGTAATGTGTATTTTGTTTGACTGATTATATTTTAACTATGCTCTATGCTAGGAATGATCGAACTGTACGAAAGGCACACGGGCATCACCATCAAAGACACAGTACACGAACTACTTCAGCGTTTTCATATTGATCCTCGGCAACTTTGTTGACAACGCAAGATGCAGTGTAGCTGCAGTGCGTGAACTACTTGAGCTCCAACGCGATTGTCGTGAGCCTCCAGAAGACAAGGACAAACCGGAAGAATCGCTTCGAAACGATGATGACACATTTAAAGTCTTTGATGATAGTGATGATATCGACGATGACGACCACTTGAAAACCAACAAAATCGAGGAATTTTCGAAGCTACTAGAGCCTCACGAGATAGTATGCGTTCGATGCGGCGGGCATACTCTTAATTTGATAGTTACGGACCCAAAACGCGATGCTCTTACGATGATTACGTATATTGTTGATGTTTGGCTAGACAAATGGTGCAGCGTTTTGATACGGCTTTCTTAGTGAATCACCAAGCGATCACAATTCAGCAATCATAACTATACTAAAAGTTATTTCTCGATTTTATCAGTAGAACTTCATAGCCAAGTATGCTGAAGCGTTTGCTCCCTTGAGAAATGCAACTATCCGGGTACAGGCACTGGATTGCCCGTTGAGTCAACTTTATGTAGAATGGCTTTACGTAAAAATGCACGTTGATTTGCTTCCGGATGAAAACAGGTTTAAGAACAATATAAAGATTCCATTACCACGCGAGAAAAAAACATTTTTAATAATGACGCATATCGCGCAGCGTTCTATATGCATCCGCGACTGATGTTCCATGGTTCTAAGCTGCTTTCTCCCGAGTAAAGAGAGAACACCATCGTGAGTATTTTTATTGTGTCGTTGTTTTTATTGCGTCGTTGTTTACATATAACGCAACGTCAAAATGGTAATTTTAGACTTCCTCCTTCTACACTGTAACATACTAAAGAAAATCTAAGCTTTTAGACCAATGGTTATAAAATACTGACTGTTACTGTTACTGAAAATACTGTTTATTCCTTATTGTTGATGCGCAATATATAATTTGGTAGCGTACCCATGCAGCATCTCATTTTCGCCCGTTCGAGCAAAAATATGTAGCGCAACTGGCAACCCTTCAGCCTCGGCTGTTGCACGGAAGAAATAGAATACCCCAAATTAATTTCATTTCACCCAAATCTTACGTTCCGTTGCGGGAAGCCAAATTTGTGTATGCCATAGTACTCAAATTTGAGAAACTGTATCCAACTCAAAAATGAGTTATCAAAGAAGTACACTCTCATTGAGTAATCTTTACCTAATGTGCAGAATCAAATTTACCCATCTCTCCAGTTCAACAATAGTACTCAATTTTAAGTTTAAAAATACTCAATTTTAAGTTCTTTGTGGCGTTGGAGTTTTTCAACTTCACATCGTCATCACCACCCTTGGATCATTATCTTAAATCATTATCATTAAATTACCGTCAGTATGCTTTAGTAGCTCGAAGTTAATACAGCAACCAAATACGAATAAAGCTAGTGTCTTTACTGTTTGAAATAAAGTGCTTATATATTAACAGTGGCAGTATTTCAATCAGTCGTACCATAAAATACTCATGTTTTAGTAGTTTTCTGTTCGCGTGTGCCGTTGTCGAGTGAGCAGTCCGCGCCTGAAGTACGGCCGCAGACAGACGTTGGACTTCATCTCGTTTACCTGTGTAAAAACATGGCTTCCCTCAAGATATCAAGTAGCTATAAGCTTACAGATGGCGCCACAGATTTGTTTGGTGTTGATCGATAAGGGAAAAATGGGTTACCAGACAAACTTTCAGATTAATTGCAGCAATTAGTTGGCTAGGCAGCCCTACTGTGCAAGATGGAATTTTACACAACAAATTTGAATTATTTTGCTCGAGCTTGAACATCTGTCTGCGGCACGGCTGTCTTGGAAACATTTCTCTCGATTTCTTGCGGAGCACACTGGGGTTGCTGCCTGCCAAAAATTTTGGACTAAAAACACAACGTAGGAATAAGTTTCAGACATAAAATTGGTGCCGTGAACAGGATTAACGGCCTACGGACTCTACGGGACCGCCATAATCCGATCACAATAGACAATAGGGGACCCCACAAGGAAGCGCCATTCTTGTTCGGTCATTGTGGAGCGCCGGCTTGTCGCAGATTGTTCGAGAGTTCCAGTTCATTGTGTTTGATACAAGGCCCGTTGAATTTGGCACTAGGTAAAAAACCTGTCCAATTCCTTTCGCGTATCCCCCAGGTGCACTTTAGATCTACGTTTGTTTTTCTTTGTATGTACCGCTAACGGTTCTCGAATGTTCGGGACCGTGTGACTGCCGCCATTCCTGATTGGGGCTGGTCACGGTGGTCACGGGAGCACAATACGGAGCCGCATCCATTGTTCAACAGAGGCACAATTGAAGTATTCATCGGCCAGACCACGCCATTTCTGCCACTGAGCACGTGCTACATCATGCTTGCATTGGAGTTTCAAAGGATTTCTACCAATACTCTGGAGCCCTTGGATTCATGCGAGCAGCCCGCGAATCGATTTTGTAGTTTTGCGAGTTCTTCAGCGAATTATCAGTGGATTTTAATCATACAAGGTCTATTAAGCCTTGGAAATGGTGAGTGCATTTCCAAGCAACTTCTTCTTTCTCTCCGGGCCTACCGTGGTCTTCTCTTTTGACAGTGCCAATTCCGGGTTCCTCGATTCGGAGTTCGTTCCGTCGTTACACGATGTCGGAGCCTGACATAGACGAGCACCTACAATCGCTGATTTCACGTCGAGAGACACTAATCGCTGCACTGGGTGAGGCAGAGGCATTTCTGGCACCATTTAAACCTGAGCGGGACGCAAAGCAGGTTCAGATTCGTTTGAACCATATTAAAAATGTTTGGACCAGGCTGGAGTACGTTCAGACGGATTTGGAGGTCAACGAGCAAGAGCAAGAGCAGGTAGGCGGGTAGGCAAGAGCAAGGTAGGCGAATTCATGAAGAGGCACGTGCTTCCTTGGAAAACCGGCTATTTTCAATAAAAGCTAATTCGGTTTACGAGCGATACTGTGAATCTCTCCTCAAGTCCACGTTAACACGTACCACTGAGGGGCGCTATATTGTTCCCTTACCTCGAAAAGCAGACTTAGAGGTCCTGATGGGGCAAGAGCAGGTAGGCAAGAGCAAGGTAGGCGAATTCATGAAGAGGCACGTGCTTCCTTGGAAAACCTGCTATTTTCAATAAAAGCTAATTCGGTTTACGAGCGATACTGTGAATCTCTCCTCAAGTCCACGTTAACACGTACCACTGAGGGGCGCTATATTGTTCCCTTACCTCGAAAAGCAGACTTAGAGGTCCTGATGAGAGAATCTCGTATCAATGCCACTTGTCGATACGAAATGCTTGACTGGAGACTTGAGAGGAACCCAGCCATCAAGGAAGAGGTTGGTCGAGCCCAGCAGCGAGGATGACTCCATTGCATACTATTTGCCGCTGCACCCTGTGATAAAAGAATCAAGTACTGCGACGAAGCTCCAAGTTGTCTTCGATGGCTCTGCTTAAACATCCACTGGTTACTCACTCAATAAGGCTCTCTGTGTCGGTCCCGTTGTGCAGGATGACCGGATATCAATACTTGTCCGGTTCCGCACCTATCTGATTGCGATGGTCGCGGACATCGCAAAAATGTACGAAAAATTTCTCGTGCATCCCGATGATACTCCTCTCCAACGCATCCTGTGATGAATGACAACTACGAGTCCCATCCAAATCTTCGAGTTGCTTACCGTCACCTACGGTCTTGCCCCTTCGTCGTTCTTAGCAACCCGTGCGCTTCTGCAGTTGGCCATTGATGAAGGCGATGCATTCCCTCGGATTTCATCGGTGGTGCCAATTCTGTAGAAGAGGCAATCCGTCTCCGTGAGCAACTAGCAGACCTGATGCAGAAAGGCTGACTCGAGCTACGAAAATGGACGTCCAGTAGATTTGAAGTACTGGAAGGGTTGGATAACGAGCATATCGGAACACAAAGGTAAAGGCACTGGGTATTTTCTGGGAGCCGGGAAATGATTCGTTCCGGTTTGATTCTATGATCCAGCTCCGTGACACCCCACCTACGAAAAAATCAATATTATCGGACATCGCCAAGCTATTTGATCCACTGGGATTAATATCTCCTGTTGTTGTACGAGCCAAGATACTGATGCAGGAACTATGGTTAATTTCCTCCGTGTGAGACGAGCCGGTTCCAGCTCCCACTCGCATTAAATGGGAGAGCTTCTACAGCGAGTATCCACTAGGCTATCCCTTATTTTGAAAAAAATGGCCAAGTCAAGAATTCCACCTCTTGAAATGTTCGTCTTGACTAGAAAACAAACATACTTAAATTTGAAGACCGTACATGGAAGTTGCTACTGTAGAGTACGTTCTTGCAGGTCGACCAAAATCAGTGTCGTCAGGTAGATAACATTTTATTTTTGTTTATTTTTTATTATCAATGTTGTTTGGGACACTATATCATCAGTACACCAGATTTTAGGTATGGAAATTGCGTCTGTTGACTCGTTCACTCGTTCCGTAGAGTGTTTCGTTAGAACCAGGCAGGATTTTTCATTCAGTTTTGGGGGATTTGTTTTGAAATTCTTCAGCAGGACTTCCTCTTGATGCCGTAGTTTATCGTCAATTGCCGATGCGCACTGTAAAAGCTCCGTTTTTCTTCAAAACTAAGAATGAAGTAAGCAAAATTGCCTCTCAGTAGAAAGCTTTGATACAAGCATAGCATCTTGGGTTACCATTTCCATTTTCATCTCATCTTTTAGCAATTCACGCAACTTGAAAATGAAAGATCGACGCGTAACTATCGTATATCTAACTTTTTATTTAAATTTAATGTTATTCATTTTTGGAAGTTAAAGTAACTAAATAACAAAAGGAATAAATTGATTCATACATCAAACTCCTATAACTCCGAATATTATGAACAATGGATCATGAGATGAATAATGGAATAGGTTCCCCTATGAGATAATGCTTTCCAAAAGTGCACAAGGTTGTGATAATAAACTATGCAGATTTTTCAACTGCGTTTATATGATCAAGTGCAACATTCCAACTATTCGCAAATTCTGTACTTGACCATCGAACACTATCTCAGTGTAATAATGTTTGTCGATGGGAAATACTGGCAGATTTTCAAACGCAATTTTGGGCTGCATTATCACTGATCTGGCAACACTAGTGTGCTTCTTTCCAAACTGGTAAAGAACCAGACCAGCCCTGGGACCTGGTAGTTGAAGTTAAACTACCTCAAAGTTTTGCCAGAGCCCAGGGTAAAAATCTGAGCGTTCATAAATAACCACAAAAATATTGAGCCGTCGATTCACCAGCAGCAGGCACCACAATCAGGAACGAGCAAGGCCATGGATACGGATGCCTATATAAAGGGTGTCCACGATGAAATTGCCACACACAAAATTGATTCGCAAAATTCGAGTTTTCATCCGATTGCCATCAAATTTTCAGGGATTGAGAAATAACTATTAAACTTCATTTTACCATTTAACTCGTATTTTATTTACAGTCCATACGCAAATGCCCGCACCTTGGCCTTAACCCCGGCCAAAAGATTCTGCACAACCTGTGAATCAACCGTTTTTTGCATGTAAACCCATACTTTCTTCAGTTCCTCGACTGTCTTCACTACCTTAGGTCGTTTAAGAAGGTGCTGCTTCATAATCGCCCAGTACTTCTCGATGGGGCGGACCTCCGGAGTGTTGGGAGGGTTGAACATTTTCGGCACGAAATTGAACTCATTGTCCGCATACCACTTCAGCACGTCCTTGGAGTAGTGGCATGAGGCCAAATCCGGCCAGAAGATTGTTGGTACGTTGTGGGCCTTCAGGAGAGGAAGCAGCCGCTTCTGGAGGCACTCTTTTATGTACACCTGTCCGTTCATCGTGTCCTGGGTCACGAAAGGTTCACTCCGCTTCCCGCTCGTGCAGATGGCTTGCCAAACTAGGAATTTCTTCGCAAATTTGGACATCTTCTGAGTGCGGACATGCTCCGGAACGCTGAACTTATCCTTGGCCGTGAAAAACAGGTTGCCGGGGATCTGTTTGAAGTCGGCCTTCACATATGTTTCGTCGTCCATGATGCAGCATTCAACTTTCGTCAGCATGTTGAGGTACAACTTCCTGGCACGGGTTTTGGCGGACTTGTTCTGCTTCTCGTCGCGATTAGGGGCCTTTTGTACCTTGAACGTTCGAAGCCCAGCCTTAGTTTTGGCCTGCTGGACAAAACTTCGGCTTAGGTGCAGCTTCTTAGCCACATCCCGAACGGAGGCGTTCGGATTTCGGTTGAAGGCCTCAACTACGCGGTTGTGATTTTTGGTGTTGTACGGAATACTTTTTCCTTCACTTCTGGGCTCCCGATCGGTGGTCAACCGTTCCTCGAACCACTTAATCACTCGCGACACCGTGAAATTCGCGATGCCCAACGTTTTAGCGATGGAACGATGCGGGAGATCCTTGTTCTCGTGATGAATGCGCAAGATTTTATCACCCACGAGCTGTTCTTTCGACTCCATTTCCGCGAGTTTTGATCACAGGACTTTAAAACTTGCAGAATGTAAATAATGCACTATGAACTAAATCCACCCAAATTTTCAGTAAATTCTACCAAACGGTTAAAAAGTTAGAGCAATTTCATAGTGTGGCAATTTCATCGTGGACACCCTTTAGAACTGATGTTCGGGGAGAGTTCTTGTTCCAAAAGCCAATCAAGCACTTTGGAGCAAGAGCTTAGGAAAATACAGGTCCAACAACGGCAATCTGCAATGGATCTATCATTCAACGTCATGTAATACTGGTTCAAGCATAAAATTGTTGATAACCGGATTTCGGAGATTGCTAAGGTGGTAAACACTGCTGCATCCACCCAAGTCTCAGTCGAACGTGACAACTCGCATTTTAATTTAGTATTCACCCCACAGCGCTGCTGCACTGGAAAGAAAAATTTGTAGAACGTTCTCCAAGTAAATGACACTAGTGGATCTTGACTCGTGTATTATTATTGGGCTCGCTGAGACAAACTTTTTCCGGCTCCTTTAGTGTCGTGATCCGCATCGTTCGGTGAAGCGAATTTGCCAGAGTTACATGACTCCTGTATGTTCGGAGGGCAAACGCAAGCATGTGATCTATTCATTGACACCCAAAATCGGAAAGCCCTGGATATCATGAGTCGTTTTTTACCATTGTTTTGGAGCAAGTTTGTTTCTGTGAAACATTTAACCAACAAAATATACCCAGTTTATTCCAAGGAAACAAATTGCTGCTAGGCTGATGTTGAATCATGCCACGAGCTTATGTTTTATTTTCTTTGAACATGAAAATTCATCCGAAAAAGTGTCTGCTTACCCACTTACCGAAATCGGGGTGGAAGTCGGAGTAAAAGGCAAAGTAACTTTCCACGTGATATGTCACTGACGATGCTGTAATCAAGAGAAAAAAAAGTTACAAACTTATCGAATTAAAAATAATTGCCAACTCGCCTACTCATCAGACAGAACAGACTGTGGTTGGGGTGGCTGGGGTAAAATTCCAGACCTGAACACTTTGATGAATACTTTGATAACATACAAACTGAGAGCAAATAGTTGCATTGTTGGCCGAACTGAACGATGGACTTAATGATTTCCTAATCACGAGACAGTACTGAACAATTTGATTTGCAATTCTGATTAATTAACCCGCCATCTCAACAATATACTGTGCATTCATTCATTAGGCATCAGTATGTCACCGATGAATTGACTCTTGATTCAGTTGGAAGCACAGCTGATGAACTGTCATGTCATGGAAGACCAAAAAGGTTTTAATGGCATCAGGGTGAAAAAACGAGAAGGATTAAAAATGTTAAACTCACGTCAATATTTGAAAGCTACCCTTCTTTTGGAAACACTTAGGTAACAATTTGTTATTTAATATGACATTTCGCCTAGATAGCGAGTGTCTCGCTTATGAAAAGTGTCCAGATGGAAAATAATCATCAGATAGCTCCATCAGTTTAAACCTTAATCACAATCTTTATCCTTTTGTGTTATTTTTTTTAAGTACCTATACCATCAAACTCGACGAACCATACATTATTGATTTGATCAAAACATGACAAATAGTTGAATTTTGTTTATACTTACACAGATAAAAAGAAACATTGATTTTTTTGCGTTATCTAATGCACATCAAGGGAATGCTAGATTTGGAAGAAAATAATGGGATATTTCTTACAAACTTAAGCCAGATAACGCCTGAATCCAGCCAGTTGTATTGAAGCCAGTTGTATTGAAGTTAATATTTCCTTGCACTTCACTCCATCAGCATTTCCCAGACCCACTAACTTTGTTATCATCTACGCTTTTATATCTAAATCTGATCAAAAGTTTTATCCTCCCCCGCAAGATCATAAGCTCTTTCACGCACGATATCTCTCGTCCACAAAAAAAAATCCCCGCTTTTGAAGCGCGCATAATAACCTAGTTACGAGTTTTTTCTTTGAAAGACACTGCACTCCCGTGGGAAGAAGTATTTCCATTTCTTTCGTCCTGCTCATTTCCACAGAATGGACACTGACAAGCGGGATGACGATGGGATAAAATTAAGCTTGCTAGAAAGCAACTTGACGTGTTCTGGCTGATATATTTTAAATTCAGCATAAAGCCACAATCATTTCATGTAGGACGTTTTTATTTTCGCAAAGAAACATGAATAGGTAAAAAGCTTTTTGCTATCGTGCTTTATAATGGGCTGTTTTTCATCATTCAGGGTCGGGTGCGTAGAAAAATGACATATTTTCTATCAATAAATAAGATGCATAATATGTTAGATTAACCAACGCTTTTGAGTGTCCAATTAAATTTTAATAGATTCATTATGAAGCCAAGGGCATCTTTAACGGTGGTCTAAATCGTGGATGAGATTTATTTGTTTAGACCAAACGCAAAAACTTCGCTGCACCGGTGTTGTAAATTTTGTTTTATAACGGATCCATTTTGCATCATTTTAAATCGGGCATATGTTTTGGTCTATTCTTGCAGCAATTTCGAACAAGAAAAATACCGTTTCAAAACACTACACGCTACTTGATGATGCTAAATAATGAATAAAATTTCAGCTTTTAGCAAACAAAAACACAACATTATTGAGTATATTCTGAGGTATATTTATGAGCCGAAAAGTGGCCATGTTCGGTGTGGATATTCCTGGTGCCGGACAGAAAGTGGTGTTACTTGTTCTCGATGACGATAATTCATAGTATTTTGATTGCTAAACAAATATTAGTAAAGTATTTTGAATGCTCGAAAATGAAAAGTAATGCAGTATTCAAAATAAACAATCTGTTTATTGATGGGCTGATTCTTGATTAGCTCTAGCAAAAAGCTCATACCGGTAAATTTTAGAGAAGCCTGATGTCTTGAAGATAGATTTAATTCGTAATTATCGGAGGAAAGTATTAGATTTTTCCAAAGATTATTTTTGGAACAAATTATTCAATTGCATATTAACCAGCTTTTTGACTATCCAATGCACTTCTCGGCAGTTACATGCATTGGTAAGACATTTTATAAGCTTTTAGAAACTGAACGAACTCTTTGAAAAATATTTTCTAAATTACTATGAAGTTTGGAATATCATAACATATAATAATGCAGATAAGGTGAAAATACAATAAACTGGACAGAAGTTGATTAAGCTTCTCAGAAGTTGAATAGATTTATTGGAAATTGAAAGATAATCATGAAGTTTGCTCACTCCTTCATGAGAAAAGAAGTGGTGGAACTTCTGACAAGTCCATTGAATTGCCGAAAAATTCTCAACGGTTCTGGAAACTTGGCGGAACTTCCAAAATGATCATCCTTGAAAAAGAAACAACTTTCTGGAAATTACTGGAATTTTGAGAAGTAGATGAAGCTTCCCAGAACGTTTAAGAATCTTCAAGATTGTGATACGGCGGAAATTCCGCAAAATTGATTATACATTGAAGAAATAGTTGAGTTTTTGATTTTGGTACGAGAAATTATCGAGTAGTAAGAAGTTTAAGTTCTTCTTAAAACTAAAGTATCATGAGCTTCTGAGAAGTTCCCTTTAACTATTGGAAAGTTTTCGAGCTTCTGAGAAAATCCCTGAACTTCTAGGAAGCTCCTTAAACTTATGAAAACATCCTTGAAATGTTTCGAAAACAAAGAATGCTAAAAAAAATGCTAAGAAGTTTTCTAAATTTCTGGGACGTTTTCTGAAATACTGGAAGGTTGCCCAATCTTTCGGGAAATTCTATTATTACTTGGAAAATTTCAGGACATTTCCTGAATTTCTGGAAAGTACCCTAAGCATCTGTGAAGTTTTTGTTATTTGGAAAGTTCCCTGAAGTTTTGGAAAGTTCTTTGAATTTTTGGAACGTTCTCTGAACGTCTGATATGTTCGTTAAGTTTCTGAAAAGTTTTCTGATTTTCGAGGAAGCTCTCTGATCTTTATGGAAGTTTCTTTAAGTTTTGGGATTTTTTTGGATTGGAAAGCATTCTAAATTTCAAAGGAGTTAGGAGCTACAAGTTCCCTGAACTTCTGAGAATTTTCCTTCATGAATTTTTTATGTACTCTTTGTACTGAAACTCTGGGAAGTTCCCTTTGGATGAATTCTTTGAACTTCTTACCCTTCTTTGAACCCGTTTGGGTGAGTTCTATGAACTTCTAAAAAGTACCCAAAAAATTCTGAAAAGTTATCTGAACTTCTGTGAAGCTCCCTAAATTTCTGGATAGTTGCCTGAACTTCTGGGAAAATCCTTTAACTTTTGAGATGTTCCCTGAACTCATGTGAAACTCCCTGAACTCATGTGAAACTCCCTGAATTTATGGTAAATTCCCTGAATTTCTGGGAAACAAATACCCTGAATTTCCGGATAGTTGTCTGACCTTCTGGGAAGAATCCTTAACTTCTGAAAAGTTACTTGATCTTCTGAAAAGTTCCCTTATTTTCTGGTGTGTTCTCTCAACATCAGGGAGAAAAACAAAACTTCTGGGAAGATTCCTGAACTTCTAAGAAGTATCCTGAACTTTTGATAAGTTCCCTGAGTTTCTGGGATTTTCCCTTGTTTCCCTTGTTCAATAGCATGCCAAAGTAAGCGTTGGCAATGAAATTGCTTGCAATCTTATCTATGTGTACAACAGACCTGTTTTGACTATATCTTTCTAAGATTTACATGAAACATCCTATGAATTATTGCCAAATCTAGCATCACATATATTCATGTGCATTGAAAAACGCAGAAAGTAACATAATTCTTTAAAACTGTATACATCTCGGCAGTTCTCGTTGGATGAAAATACGAATGACTCAATGGAAGGTTCTTTCTCGTCAAAGATGAAACTCTCGATTGACTCGATAGACTCGTCTACACGGGTCTGGATAGTCTTACACTCTGCAGCGTGTTGGAGTTCACGTATCCTCGTATCGAACGGGCCATCCAGGATTGTCCTCAGCCACCGGTTTTGGGCCACTTGCAGCTTCTTATTGTGGGTCTCGGTACACGTACCCCACACCGGCATAGCATAGTTGACAATCGGTGCGATGATCGCGTTGTGAACTGCCAGTTTGTTCCGTCGTGACAGTCTGGACCGTCGGGAGATCAGCGGATAAAGCAATACACCTGTTCTTGAGATTTTTGGTACGGGTGCGGTAGAGTTGCTGCCTCAGGATGCCTCCGGAATCGATTTTTAGCGGTGGAACAGCTGTTGGCATTTTCTTGAAAACCTTTGCCACCTTCCAAACCTGTTTCGAATGGACGCTCATCTGCGAAATGCTGTTCGAGAACTCCTGGTTCCTTATACGTAAGTCCACTAGGTGACTAAAAGCCACCCAGTTGACCCAGATGTTAGTCCCTTCTCATCACAGGGCAGTGTTTCTAGCCCAGTACGTTTACGGTGACTGGCTTCGAGAGTTCCAGGGTGGGTGTTATTCCTGCTGGTGCGAGGAACCTGGACTCGTATGGAAAGTGAATGACACACGTACCTGCACTTAGATGGTCTGCCAGACGGTCGCCATTCTTGTTGCACTTATGATTTCGCCACAGAGTATGCCGAGCGATGAGTTCACCGGTCACCCCAAAGCGGGTTCTGTGATGGGTGAGCTTCTGCAGATCTTCCATTAGGAGGCCCGATGTACCGTTGCTGTCCACACACTAGTGAGGTACGTAGACGGCAAACAAGTTGATTTCTCCGTTGAGGCCATGGAATTTTACGTCGATTGCTTCGATGATGCTAGTCTTCGGGTGCGGTAGGATTTCATAGTGGATGCCATGCTTGATGATGATGTCCACACCGCGGGGTCGAGTCGGACGATTGTGTGTGGGGGGAGTAAGAAGTTGATCACTCGGCTGAGCCGAGTTTCAGTGATCACTCCTACGTCGATGGCTTGTTGGGCAAGAAAATTGCCCAACTCGAGCATTTTCGCTCGGATAGAGCGAGCGTTCCAGTTGGCAATACGGATGCTGCGGGGCTCATTTGACCCCATTTGTGCAAACCATATAGCCAAGGACCTCCGCCTGGTCCGATTTCATTTTGCACTGCTTCATACGACCACAGAACTCCGTGAAGATGGACCACAGCTCGGCCGAGTTGAGAAGCACCTCTTCGCTTTCCTGGGGGCAGGAATCGATTTGGCGTTGATTTATCCCGGTATTTGCAGACTGAGTGCTCACAATGTTCGATGGCCTGGAGGAAGCCAAGCTATTCGGTAGCGGAAGGAATTCTTCCATTGTTGGAGCTGGTGGCCCCCGTCACATCACATTTCGAAAAGGCATTTGACGATCGTTGAAAAGTTGGAACATCTAGATTCAACTGCAATAGCGTTCTTTTCGGGGGCGCAAATTCTGTCTGCGCCGACTTTAATCGTCGGAATTCTTTGGAGGGGTAGGTGGTCAGCAATTGTCTTTGAAATGAAGCTCACCTAGGAACAAGAGTCCAGAAGTACATGGCACGGTATCTTCCCATTGAAACGGTCCCTTGAGTTCCCTTAGGCAGTCATGAACATTGTTTGAAACGGTGATATTTAACGACGAGTGAACAGATGTGTACGCTTGCGATTCTGATTGTACTATTGAAGTCGTGCTCAACTTCTGCACCGGTGGAGTGGACTTATCGGAAGTTTGCTAGGGTATGGTGCTTTCGCTGAAACTTCAAACAGGTCTTGAATGACATACACTATTTAGTTCGATGCCAGGATCGAAGGCAATATTAGCACAGGATCAACTCCTAGACCTTGGATTTTCGTTAAGCTGGTGCCATCTTGTTGAACGTAGGGCATTCGAGGTGGAAATTCTCATTGTTGCACATAGACAGAGTTGGAATTTCATTAAAGGAGTCGTATAATGTGCTTTCTGGCTTGGGGAATTCACGCTTGACGGCTTAGGGTGCCCTTCTTTCACGATAGCTACCTGTGTTCGATTCAGGAACATTTACAAAATCTGAAAATCGCTCAGCAGGAACTTCATCGTCTGATCGAAGTTTAGAAACTTACCGTGTTCCTGTGTCCTCTCCCACAGCTGAAGAGTCTGATCGTCCAGCCGTGCCGTGACGACATTGCGTCGGCTTGGATGTACTGGACTGGACTATCTTCACTAGCTCCTACAGACCTTATGTCTCCTTTTCGTTATGGGTTTCAGTTCCAGCAGACCAGCCAGATAGGTGTTGACGACAACGTGAGGTTTTAAAACTGGTTCTTTACCTGTATTCACGGCTGATGGAAGATGTTGTCCTTGAACATCTTAGCCGTTATTTATCCAAATGCATCACCGACGAGGGCCTTATCCAGATGATGCAGCGTTTCGGATGCCTTGCTAAGAACGATGCTGTTCTCGAACATCGTCCTGAGCTTCAGTCAGTCGTCCACCTTCCCATCGAAGCTAGGAATAAGGTGTACGAGCAGCAAAATCTAGCCAAAACAAAACTCACAGTATAACATTCTTTCTATTTATCTCGAAATCCGCAAAAACATCATCGTAACAAAGATTTGATTTACAACTCAGTTACATCAAAATATAATTATTCGGACTTGTTATATTAGTGTGCTCTATCTTAACGTTTTATACCATCCATTAAGTTCTGGCCAAAACAACATAGAACTCGTGAGCGTTTGAATGAATAGTAGTAGCCGTTTTTGCAGACACTCGTTGACGTAAACTTGTTGGTTATTTGTACCTGCAAGGTCATCCCTACCGGTGGATTCATATCTGGGTAATAGTTTGATGACAGTGAACGTTCTTATTTTGATTTAGAGCGATTCCACGAACAAGTGGAAAATTTTTCCAGTTTTTATTTTTTGTATTTTTTGATTTGCATGAAACTTGGCATTCAAGTTTTTGGGGAAGAAAAACGCCGTTTTGCATACTTGTTTCGCCATTTTGAATCTAGCCATACTTATGAGAAGGGTCTATGAAAAATGCACATGATATCTTCAAAAAATTGTATCTCGGAAACGGTTTGTCCGATTGGTTTGGTGTCTTCGGCGAAGTTTTAGACAATTGTTGGTGCTATATGGAAAAAATATGCACGGTAAAAAAAAGTTTTGTTTTTGTGTTTTGAACTAAAATATAGATTTTCCCTTAAAAGTTACATGTCAATAATTTTTTAATCTTTTTATCCTTATGTTATAGCTGATTGAAAATGCTATCTAGTGAACAGTAGGTTGTTCTGGAGAAAAATAGGTTACAATGAAAAAAAAATTTAAAAAAAAATGACATTTGAGTGAAATTCTCTACCTTAAAAGTATTTTGAAAAACAAGTTACAAAATCCCACTATCAGGAACAATAATTTCTTCAAGTGATTTTTGGTGCTTTGTGCTGAAAACGTGCTAACAAGTCTTAGATACAGGTAATTAGATACCAGTTAGCTGTACTACGTACAGTTGGTGATTGTAAACATGGTCTTTGTTGGAACTAGTCCACCATGGCCACGCTGGCCATAACGAGGCTAGCTCCGTCGATGACCGTTTCTTAATAATAAATAATTAGTAATGAAACAAGAGAACTGGTTTTGAATTTTTTTGAGGACGATGATATAAGCCGTGCAATGCCAGGCCAAAGAGATTTTGTTAGCGTAAAGACAGTAAATAAGAGATTAGCTGTTCAGAAAAGATTGTTAATGATGACATTGAGAGAAGCTTTTAATCGCTTTAATGAAATGTACGTCAATGTAAAAATAGGGTTTTCATCATTTGCAAGCCTCCGGCCAAGGCAATGTAAACTATTGACTATCACAGGAACACATAATGTTTGCGTTTGCACTACGCATGAAAATGTCAATTTAATTCTACATAGCTTAAAAAATACAATGTCTTGAATGATCTAAAAACATTAACGAATAGATTACTTTGCGAAAATAAGACAACTCATTGCCATCTACGAAGATGTAAAAACTGCCCAGATACCTCAGTTTTAGAAGACAGTTTATTGAAACAACTGGAAGAAAACTTTGTTGAAAAGCTTTCATTCGAACAATGGGTAACCACTGACAGATGTGATTTAGAAACTATTGTTAAGCAAACCGATGAGTTTGTTTCATTTTTCAGCTCAAAATTAGAAAGTTTGATTCCGCATGATTTTGTAAAAACCGAACAATCCAATTTTTTGAAAACTACATAACAAAACTTGCAAGATGGTGAATTTTTAGCTATTTGTGACTTTTCTGAAAATTACAGCTTCATTTTGCAGGATGAAGTTCAATCACACCATTGGAACGTGCAACAGGCCACAATCCATCCTTTCGTAATATATTATACTGAAAATATGCAAATTAAACATTTTAGCTCCATTATAATTTCTGAAGAACTAAGACATGATTCAGTCGCTGTTAATTTGTTTATTGATAACATGATAAAATTTTTACAAATTGATCAAAATAAAAACATTAAAAAAAATTATTTTATGTCAGATGGTGCTGCTTCACAGTATAAAAACCGAAAAAACTTTTCTAGCCTTTGTAAATTTAAGTCAAAGTATGGTATTGACGCTGAATGGCATTTCTTCGCAACATCGCACGGAAAAGGTCCATGCGATGCTATTGGAGGTACGATAAAACGCATGGCTACCAGAGCAAGTTTAGCCAAAGAACGCGAACACCCGATAAAGACTGCAAGAGAGTTGTTTAATTGGGCAAACAAACGAAAAGAAGAAGAACTTACAAAGTTGTCATTTTGTTATTCTACTACAGAAGAATACGAAAATATGTCTTTGCAGCTAAATAATCAATATAATAATGCAAAAACAATTCAAGGAACTCAAAAATTCCACTCATTTCTTCCTCTATCAGAAAATACAATAAAGGCAAAGCTTTATTCAAACTGTCCTGACAATGATGCCAAAATATTCGATATTGTTAAGAAAGTTGTGTAAACAATAATTTTATAAAAATACAGGAATAAAAATAAACTGATGATATCCAACATATAATGTTATTTTTTATTGCGCACAATCACCATCCCTGAAAAATAAGCTTAATTCGCTCTTTTGAATCTTGCTAATTGAGGTGCTTGCATTTACAGTTCTCAAAAAGGTGTATCTCGAAATCGAGTTGTCTCATCGATTTGATGTCTGTGGCGATGTTCGGCAAAAGAGAGAAAATATGCACAGTATGAACACATTCAGTTTAAATGGATTAAACTGTTAGGCGATATGCAAGAGTTGAATGCACATTTTCAACACAATACACCAAAAATAACTGGAAGAAATCATTGTTCCTGATAGTGGGATTTTGTAACTTGTTTTTCAAAATACTTTTAAGGCAGAGAACTTCACTCGAATCTTTAAGCTGTCAGTGTCATTTTAACTCAAAATTTTCTCAAAAATATCTTCTAAACGGTGTATCTTAGAAAAATGTTACCGAAGTACTTTTTGCTTGCAAATTTGATTAACTTTCATAAAATTAGAGTGACAAACTTTTTTGACTTTTCTTAATAGCTTTTTTGAAAATTGTAATTTTTTTTAATTTTTTTTTTTCATTGTAACCTATTTTTCTCCAGAACAACCTACTGTGCACTAGATAGCATTTTCAATCAGCTATAACATAAGGATAAAAAGATTAAAAAATTATTGACATGTAACTTTTAAGGGAAAATCTATATTTTAGTTCAAAACACAAAAACAAAACTTTTTTTTACCGTGCATATTTTTTCCATATAGCACCAACAATTGTCTAAAACTTCGCCGAAGACACCAAACCAATCGGACAAACCGTTTCCGAGATACAATTTTTTGAAGATATCATGTGCATTTTTCATAGGCCCTTCTCATAAGTAAGGCTAGATTCAAAATGGCGAACCAAGTATGCAAAACGGCGTTTTTCTTCCCCAAAAACTTGTATGCGAGGTTTCATGCAAATCAAAAAATATGAAAATTACTCGTAGCTGAAATGATATGGAACCGCTCTTTAGCCACCCACTTTTGCACCGGTCGTTTATAAAAAGGTAACACAATAAGACTCAAATTTATTCTCGTACCGATTTAGTTTCGCTAAATATTTCGTGCAGTGTATAGTTTCAGTACTCTTCCGTACTGGTTTACGACGTTCTGTTTTTCCCAGAGATTGGATCTTGGGAAACATCCAGCCAAGCCTTGCAAAGCACTTCGTTGTCTTGTTGCGTCCACTTCCTTCCACGGGGTTTTGATGCATTCATTTTTCACAACATATCACAATAAACGTGAAATAAGCAAATAACACTTTAAAAACAAATCGGAAACGCTCAAATTGAAAGGAAAGCCTTCCAGATGAAGATGTTGTTTGAACGTT
Source organism: Aedes japonicus (assembly GCA_034211315.2). Lineage (NCBI taxonomy): Eukaryota > Metazoa > Arthropoda > Insecta > Diptera > Culicidae > Aedes > Aedes japonicus. The sequence goes on along the minus strand of JASCZW010005405.1, from coordinate 93,002 downwards.
TCAACTTGTTCTGCTTATTTTTGTTCAACTAGCAACACTCGGCTCGGTTGGGTCGAGTTGTCAAATTTACGAACCGGCTGCTCATCGAGCGAGCAAATTTTTCAACCCAACGGAACAGTTGGGTTTGCGTTTAAAGGCAGCAACCACTCGCCCAAAATTTCGTTGAAATCAACCGAAAGGGTGAAATGCTACAGCTTATTGAAAGTGATGCAATTAAAAAGTCACGATGTTATTATTTTTCCTGAGGCATTCAATCGTTCATAAAAGCATAAATTATACAGTCAAATAATAAGCGAATCAGAAGAGACAAGCTTGCTCCGTGATCTTCTAATCTTGATAGTTTTTGTTGTTGTGTTCTTGGAAGTGATTACTAAGATTGAACTCAGAATATGAAACCCTCAGGTTACAGGTCAAAGTTAGTGTTGGCCAACCTCATCCAGACTGCAGGTGATTCTCTGCTACGATACAGCCCAGCAGAGTCCAACTATCGTATCAGATTCAGAATTCCAATGCCTGACAGGGAAAAATAAACTCAAATAGTTTCTCCACACGAAGTTTGTACGATTACGAGGTTGGTCGACGGCAGACCGATGGAGCTATCAGTTGAATTTCCTTGGAAATTAATAGATTTCTCCGGATGAACTTCTGCCATTCCTATTTTGTTCGAATTGGTTTTTCTTATTAGTACAACCCATTTTCCGAGAATGCTACTCCTGAATTATGTGCTGTTTGATTCCATTCGTTGCGATGGAGTATGACTATTGAAACTCAAACTGAATGCAATCGTGACACGACTGAAAATGTTTGCAACTGTTCAGTGAAACGTTTCGGAATGGGGCATCGGGTCAGTTAACGCACGTTCCCTGAAATACTCTGAGCACCCGAGAATTCTATGCATTTTGTCAAAATATCAGTTATTGGTGATTGTTTTCATGTTTATGAATATTCAAATTTGGTAATCATTGGAATAGCTGAAATTCGATGATAATTGATATGTGCTCGACGACCACCAGAGCAAATTAATTCTGCTAACTTACTAACTACATTATTGATGAACGGTATCATACAAATCTAGCCACGTATCTAGTGAGGATATAATTGATAAACACTATTCAGGAATTAATCCACTCGAGTCCATTAGGAGGCAAGGCAAACATGAGGAATACTGTGATATACTGGAACAAACACATTCGAAAATCAATATTTGCCAGCCGTACTGGATCAAGCTGCGGAAAACCGTTTCGCTTCGATGGGCATCGATTTGCAACAGCTGCGTTTATGGCGGATGTGGAAGCGATTTTCGTGCCTATTATCGTCACGTAATGGCCATGAAATTATTATATCTCCATTAGACTGCCGCACGATCCCTTAACGCGAATGTCGCCATCGTTGTCATCCAAAATGTGATGCTGTCACTAAGTTGGGAACGTGAGCTCATTTGCAACCACCACCGCATCATGGTGGTAATTGTTGCACCCTGTTGTCGGATATGTGGAGAGTGTTGCTCGAGTAACCGGGTGTAACTTTTTTGCACTTTTTGAACTGGAAAAGTTATACGGGCCAACAATAGGTTATCTGACTAGTACTTTTACTATTAGGTACGAAATGGGAGAAAGTGTTTAGTGCTTCAATTAGAGCAAAATTTAAATATAAATTAACGACACTTTTGATTGTTATTTTTGTATTCTCCCCAGCGCGGAAGTAACGATCTTTGATGAAGTTTTTTCAGAAGCAGATAATTTATCATCTCCATGCAAAGCGCTAGGAGCGGACAGTAATTTTATTGCTAGAACAAATAGACATGAAGAGAAAGTGTATTGATAGATCCGTAAGAGAACGGCAGGCTTTTGAAATTGAATAGATGTAAGTTTGAAAACGAGCGGAGGGCATTTGAACGGTAGTATACGATCAGGCACATAACCCTTTGTCATACTACCCTATGCAGGATAGGCAAGGGGGGATTTCCCCCCTTGCCTATCCTGCATAGGGTAGTATGACAAAGGGTTATATGCCTGATCGTATACTACCGTTCAAATGCCTCCGCTCGTTTTCAAACACATCTATTCAATTTCAAAGCCTGCCGTTCTTTACGGATCTATCAATACACTTTCTCTTCATGTCTATTTGTTCTAGCAATAAAATTACTGTCCGCTCCTAGCGCTTTGCATGGAGATGATAAATTATCTGCTTCTGAAAAAACTTCATATAAATTAACGAGGTTAACAAAAAAAGATCAAGCAGGGAACCGAAATGCAGCAGTAACTTCGTAACTTGTAAGGGCCACAGTTGCACAACTAAACCTGTTAAACTTTCATGACATTTTCAAGCTTATTGCTTATCATAATGAGGATATGAATAAGTGTGTGTGTGTCAAGAATACTCAAGGAGTCGATGGTTTTGTATTGTATTGGCGCCTTTACAACGAGGCAAGTTTAAATGGAAGGCAAATCTACTAGCGGAAGTTTGTAATCACTGTGAATATATTTGACTCTATAAAAAATAGCTTAACGCACCCTTTGACTATCATAAGGGTGATTAGCAGCTGCACGTCAATCCCAGCTTTGTTTATTTTCGATCCCACGTGAATTTCTCAACAACAATTTTTGTTTTGCACTTGGTGAGTAAGGCAAAAAAAGGCCTTTCCGGAGTTTTCAAATTCTTTAACCTAATCAAACTACTACTACTTCTTAACCTAACCGTATTGGTTTCATATTTGAGATTTTTCTATGCAAAAGCACAGGACTGAAGCGGCTGTCATTCATGAACAACAATTGTATAGCCGACAACTTGGAGCTGCGTGTGGTGCTTTTTTGACAGTTCGGTTTTCTTGAAGGCTATATAAGTGTTTTGTCGTTAATTTGCCATCTTCCGTGTTGTACTTAACGCAGTGGTTATCGCAACGACAGTATTTTTTCACTAATTATCAGCCAGGTATTATAATGTTTTATCTAAATTACTGAAACTAGTGGTTTAATAGAAGAAATATTGTACCTTACCAATCCATTGTGAACCGAGCTTAAAAAATTAAAAACGTCACTAGCGCCACACCACAGGCTTCAAGAACTAATGCTTTCTTCAGTCCTCTGTGCAAAAGTCCTTTGTCTGCACTAAATGTTTTTCACTAGTTCGAATTTCACCTCTTTCGTGAATAATGGTGATTTTTGTGAATTAGTTCCCTATCGAATGTGAGCTCCAATCAAACTACAAAGATTGAAAGAAACGTTTAATTTTGTGCGTTATATAATGCACATAAAGAAAAAGCTACATTTGGCATAACGTAATGTGATCTTGCATGTAAATTTTAGCTAGAATCAGGTCTGTTGTATGGAAGATTGCAAACAATGTTGTTTGCTGTATGAAAAGTTGCAAACCATAACGTTATTTACGCTTGCTTTGGCTTGAAATTAAACTTGGGGTTAACGCGTCTGTCAAAATGCATTATATTTTTCTGTGTATGATTGTTTTGCAGTTCCTAAAGGATGTCCCACAGCAAATTGCATCACAGAAAAAACGATGTACAAAATTACTTAGTTGACCGATCCTTTTCAATCATTCAGACAATAAAATATTGCCAATTAATAAGCTTTTGGCGTATTTATTTTATTCAACTTTAATACCATAACTGTATGCTCGCAACTTACGCTTAACCACTCATTAGGTTCTGCACAACATCTAGCTACAGCGTCTTTACGGAAACCCGATTTTTCTCCATGTCTTCCTCAGATTTGACCTGCTTCCGTAGTGCCTGCTTCATAATAGCCCAATATTTTTTGATGGACCTTAGTTCCAATGTGTAGGAGGGGAGGCAAACCTTGGGTACGAAAGTGACCCTGTTGGCTTCGTACCACTCCAGGACCACATTTGAATAGAGTCACGAAGCTATATCCGGTCACGAAGCTATATCCGTGTTACTTCAACAGAGGAAGCAGTCGCTTCTGTAGACACTCCTTGAGGAAGATCTCCCCGTTCTCAGTCCCGGTAGTCACGAACGGCGCAATTCGTTTGCCACAGGAGCAGATTGCTTGCCAAGTTATGTATTTCTTGGCAAACTTTGAAAGCTTCTGTTTCCCAATTTCCTACGGAACATCAAAATTGTGCTGGGCGGGAAGAACAGTACACAGATAAAAAGAAACATTGAATTTTCTGCGTTATCTAATGCACATAAAGAGAATGCTAGATTTGGCAGAAAGTTATGGGATAATTTATGTACATTTAAGCCGGATAAATCCTGAATCAAGCCTGTTGTATGGAAGATTGCAAACTGTGTTGTATGGCTCATCACAGACTACAACCAATTACGTTGTTTACGCCTCCTTTGGCTTGGAATTAAACGAGGGAAAATTTCACGCGGTTCTTAAATTTTTTTTTTTTTTTTGTGTAGCCCCGGAAGTTCGCCTTGACATAAGTCTCATCATCCATTGATGAGACAATCAGGCTTCGTCAGCATGTGTGAGTACAGTTTTCGGGCTGACTTTCCCACCGTTTTTTGCCGTTTGTCACGTTTTGGAGCCTAGTGTGTGGCCAACCCACCTCCACTTTCGTTCTCGAATTTCCACTGATATCGGTTTCTGTTGGCATCGACGACGGAGCTCAGCATTGGAGATCCAATTGTGAGACCACCAGACTCGAATTACATACCGCAGGCATCGGTTGATGAAGACCAGCAGCTTTTTAGTATTCTCCGCTGATACGTACTACGTCTCGCTGGCGTATAACAGCACAGATTTCACATTTGAGTCTAAAATTCTGATTTCGGTGCGTTGACTTATCTGATTTGACCTCCATATATTTCTTAAACTCGCAAAAGCAGCCTTAGCATTCTTGATTCGTGCACCTATGTAGCTCTTAGTTCCACCGTCTGACGTTATCTGGCTGCCAAGCTATTGGAAGCTATCGACTTTCTCCACTGCTTTTCTCGCTACCGTGAAATTGGAAGGATTGTCCGTGTTGACATCTAACGATTTAGTCTTGTTGACAAAGAAACGTCATCAGCAAAATCGAATTCATTGAGGTGCTCCATAGTGAGAGGCTTCCAAAGCAGCCCACGGTTCGGTACACGGTGAGGAACAGTAGCGGTGATAATATAAATCCTTGCCTCAAATCAGTGATTACCCGTATGGGGTTGGACAAGACTCCGTTTTGCAGAACTTTGCATGTGAAAGCCTCGTACTGCGCTTCGATGAGGTTGACGATTTTATCCGGGACTCCTTTGCGTCTCAAGGCATGCCACAAATTTTCGTGGATGAATCTGTCGAAAGCTTTTTCGTAGTCAATCAATACCAAATAGAGGGACTCTTGGAATTCATTGACCTGCTCCAGAATGATTCGGAGCGTAATAATATGGTCCACACAAGATCTTCCGGTACGGAATCCCGGCTGATGCCGCCGGAGAGTCACGTCGATCTTTTCCTAAATCCGGTTAAGGATAACTTTGCACAGGACTTTGTTGCAGGATTGTTTCTTTGTCAATTGTCGCAAACAGTTCGATCTTCCTTCGTAGAGACCTTTACTAAGACGCACTGCATCCAGTTGGCCGGAAATGTTGCGTCCCAGATTTTACAGAATAATTGATTCAACATTTGTACGGATAGAATGGGGTCAGCTTTGAGCATATCTGCTGATATGCGATCGATCCGGGGAGCCTTATTGGATTTCATGCTTCGGATAGCTGCTTCGATCTCTGGCAATGATGGGGCCTCGGCGTTGGCACGTGTGATGCGCTTCGTGATGTGGCCGTGGTCCGTGCAAAAATTGCTCGCAACCCGGTGCGTTCAATTACAAAACTTGCAAAGAAAGCCAATATTTTGGAGAAATCCATGCGGAGAATCATCAAAGAATACCTGCATGCATCTTTCAGAGCCAGAGTGAAACGCCACTTGATTACGGGCCGGGTCAAGGAACTACGAGTGACTCGTTCCAAGAGATTGCTTTTCTTGTTCAAGAAGGAAAAAATGATAATCCTGTTCTCCGACGAAAAGCTTTTCAGCATCGATGCTGTGGCCAACAGCCGCAAGGACCGGTTCATTTCACCGCAAAAAATGGAGAACGTTCCGGAAAAAGTGAAATTCAAATTTCAAACCAAACATCCGGCTAGTGTCATGATGTTTGGCTTGGTGGCGTCCAATGGTTTGAAAATGCCGCCTGTTTTCATTGATGCTGGAGTTAAAATCAATACAGAAGTATATTGGTATTTTAAAGGACCACGTGCTTCCCTGGGTGAAGGCCAACTTTTCCGAGGAACAAAACGTTGTCCTACAGCAGGATGGAGCGCCGTGTCACACGTCCAATCGAACCCAACAATAATGGTTGAACGATAACATGAAGTTTTGGCCGAAGGATTTGTGGCCCCCTAGTTAGCAGTCCAGATCTTAATCCGTTGGATTATTCGATTTGGGCATATGTTGAAGCATAAGGCCAGCAAAACATCATACCCTAGTGTAAAAACCCTGAAGTCAGCCATAACACGCACATGGCAGTCAATGTTGGAGGACTACGTCCAAAACGCATGCTCTGGCTTCCGGTGTCGGCTCGACGATATTATTAATAAAAATGGAGGACACATTGAATAAATTTGTTTAAAAAAAACTTCATAAAGATAACTGCACTCGAAAATGTTGATATTATTGCTTGAAATAGTTGAAAATGGGATTTGAAAGAAATAGAAAAAAATTTGCATTATTTTCTGCCACACCCTGTAGTGCTCGAAATTGTTGTGTTGGCATAAGAGTGATAGCAGAGAAACGCAACATATTTTATAGATCGACTCAACCCGTTTTGGTTGATATTTTGTGTATAAAACGCGTCGCCGCCAGACTCGGCTCAAAAGATCTGATTGTTTTGCAGAAACAACATGGTATAGAGTTCGCAAGAGATCATAGCTGATGACCCAACATTCATCAAACGCATTATTACTAATGACGAGATGGTGGTTTATGATAATGACTTTGAGACTGCTCAACAATCTATCGAATGGCGCTCCAAAAATGAGCCGAAACGGAAAAAAACGCGTCAAAGTCGTTTTCTTCGATTGCCGTGTTGTTGTTCAGCCTAAATTTATTCAGAGAGTTAAACAAGCACTGAAGGGTAAGGGTAAAATAAAGAGCGTTTTAAACGGCTGGTGTTAGTCAGTTTGTAAAACCACTGAATCCGTCCTCCAATGGCTTGAACAAAATCAAAGTCGGGTTGATTTTTGCTAACCGAAAAATCGATCAAACGAACTGTCAAATCCATTAGTCAGGCTACTTCACACACGGTAAAAAAAACATCAACTCAACCAATTTCGTGGAGGCAGAGTCAACAGGTCAACAGTTTGCCAGCGTGTGAGGGTCACAAACTTGCTGCCAGTTAGTATTGAAGTTTTTGTTGCTATGAACAGTTTTTTTCCCAACGAAATAAAAATCATTTAAATGCAATACTGTACCCGACTCAATAACTCAATCGGACGTGATTTCCGTCCAACCAATTGAGATTTCCTCCAGCTATATACCACTAAGCAGCAGACCAAGGCAAATTGTCCATGAAAGACTTAATGCTAAGCTTTCCCCAAAAAACCTGACGAAGTATCACCTACCCTATTATCCGTCAGCCTCTATGGTTGTTCGCAAAATAGGAAGATTGATTTCTTCCCAATTACATTTTCCTTCTTCCCGAGATTACCGCAAATTCGATTTGTGCCTAAGCCGACTTCCTTCCTGCCAGTTGAGTAGGAATTCTGTCGTAATCTAATCGACCGTTACGGGAAACTCCAGCCCCAGCCCCCGTTGATCATGTGGCAACGATGAATAGCTTTCAAGAGGGGGAATCATTTTCTTTGAATATTACACAGCTCACGGCTGACCGGGTAAAGAGAAATGAATACTCACTTCGTGATTGAACAGAACGATTTGGATTACTGTTGCTTTTTAGCTCTGAGATGTGCAAACCTAGCAACATAATGGACATCAATAAATTGAATAACGAAAAAATAGTCAATTTTTCTAAGAATTGCATGTTTTCTTTCAATATGCAAAATTAAACAGTGATTTCTATACCTTGGCGTTACAATGTGATATTTTGCATTCTTACTTCCGTTTAATGTGCAACCTCGTTTTGTCAACAGAGATTTTTGATACAGCTTAGATATTAACAAGTTGTGGCACAGCCTGAACCATTTCCTACGTGCATGACTTAGATTCACTATGCGTACGGAATATATAACTAAGCTGCAAAATTTTAATTGTTCCCCCTAGCACTTAGAGAAATTGTTCAATTATGAAAAAAGGCAAAAATTACCCCTTTTATTTGGCGTACCCGTAGAGTGTTTTATGCCTTTAATGAGTAAACACATCTTGCTCTTTTTGAGAATTCACATAGTTCGCTTCTTATGCGAACTTTTTAACCCATTAAAGAGTACATCCACATTACAACTTATTAAATTTAATCTGATGATTAAAATCAGCTAAGGTCTATAATAGGCCAATTTCGCTTCTATGAACAAATTACACAATGAAACAGATTGTATCGATAGCATCGACAGCCGAGCAATTCGACAAAAAAAACTCTGTGATGACTCTCGAGACAATCGTCTGAAATCAGCGCAATATCGTGCTCCGTGAAAGAGTTTCAGAAGAAACCAAAGCTCCTGCAGTATCAACAATCTGCCTTCCATTTCAGTATTCATGTTATCACTTTTAGCGGGAACAGCTTCCTCGCACATTTAAGTCACCACCACGACGCCGTACCAATTAAGCAAAGAAATTTTACTCTTCCAATAACAGAAACGAACAGATGTTCGGAATTTCTTCGAATTTTACAGTCGTCAGGGTGAGCTATTCTTAGGTGACAAGGTAACATCCCTAGCGACCGAAATTCCAACAGGAAACGACAAGGTATGCGAATGACTCTTGGCTGGAATGCCAACGATTTCACCTTTCCCTTGTGTTGTGTGTTTTGAATTTATCGGTGACGACGGCGAAGAGCACGTACTGAAATTGTTTGTTCGTGCAAATATTAAAGTTGATGGTGACAGGGGAAAAGTTTGTAGTCGTTTCCTTCATGGCAATCCTCATTCTTTCGGAGTCATGGAGGTGCATGGTAGCTGACGTTAATTGGTTAGTAAACTGAAATAGTTCAAGCTGAACGAGTCAATTTATTACTATTTTATTGGATGATGCCTCAGCATCGATGTTTCTCACCAATGGTACTCATGATAAAAGGTAACTGGGAGCATTATTACTGAAACAATTATTTTATTAATCATGTTGTCCAAGAACGCGTTTGGTAAAACATGCGAAAAAGAGCCACTGCAGGGGTTAAAATGCGTCCCCTATAACGAAGGAAGGTTTAATTATATGTAATCTTGTTTGCATACATTTAGGCACTGTAAATGAATTATTATTGCAGAAAGTATAATCTAGGGGACACATTTAACCTTCCTTGGGTGTTAACATTTTGTGACGAATAAGGTGTTTCAGGTCATATTGACCCGGATTTGCCAATATAATCATTGGACTATTTCTAGGCTAGAAGTAGTCTACTTATACAAAATCATGAAGTTTGAACCGTCGCACAGTGCTTCCATTTCTTGCAAAAGGCGGATTTTGCATTTTACATTGCTAAAATAAGTCTTTCCAAGTAATTTTGAGCCGTTGATCTTAAAAAAGCTATCTGATTTGCCATATTGGGCCACACTACCGAGATATGGTCACTTCTTGGTCCTTAAGAATTTCCGGAGTATCCAACGAAATGGTAAATTCATTAGCCTCGTCCTAAATTAATCCGATTATTTTTTAAATCCATTTGTTCAGGAAAAGTAAGAAGTAAAGCGATGTAGAGAACAATGTTTGGCTCTAAGTGGCTATTACATGGTCTTCTGGATATTCCGGAACATCCGTAAAATTTGATAATTCATCAATTTCGTACCAAGAGGATAGAGTGGATCTTTGAATCTAACAATATTTAGTAGGGCTGTTTCTTTTCGGAAATATACCTCGAATTTTTCTTTTATCATTAGGATGCTCCATTTCGAGATAGGGTGGTCCAATGAACAAAGTATAAGAAAATATATACTTTTCCTAGAATAATACCTCAAACCGCTTAATTATAACCACTGGAACGACTTGCATTTGTTCATGATTCTTCTGCATACTGGCAGCTTAAACCTCTCCATCAGCTCGTAGACTCATCTGCGCAGCAAATATAAGCTTTCACGTTGATGATTTAGCGACTTTCCGATTCTTGGTACATTTTATATGAGAGTAAAAAACCACGAACATCTAGTACCCATACTTTGAAATATTGTAGAGAGCACAATTTTCATCCAATCTTCGTGAAATTTTTCAAAAAATATTTCAAATAGTGTACAAAACTACAAACATATATTTGTTGTGAAATGAGGAAGTTGATTCTCCGACTTTTTTCCGCTTTGGAATCACTGTGCGTCAAAAGGCAGCGCTTTTGTCCCCGCCTAAATGGTTCTTCCGGGGCATCCTGGTTGTTTCATAATGGCCAATATGGTCATTGATCCATTTCAAAGCTGGAAGTAGACTTATTATTATCAAAAATCTCTGAATTTGAAGAAGTGGTTCAGCTTTTTCTTCTAGAAAGTTGAATAACTTCTCCAAACTTGTGTGAAGAAGCGACACTGATGTTTGATGGGAAGGCAAGTTTCAGCGTAAATCTGTATTTGTTCCCTCGTAAACGGTTCCCCCGGGGCATCCGTATTGTCCCGGAATGGCCAACATGGTGATTGGTCCATTTCAAGGCTAGAAGTAGGCTATTCATGAAAAATCATCAGCCGTTCAAAGGCATGTTCTGATGAAAAATTGTATCTGTCACATTTGTATCTGTGGCAAAACATACCCTCTTCCGGCACAGATTACTTGTGCCATCTCAGAAACATGCTAAGGAAAGCACGACACCGCATCTTTCTCACAAAGTCCGAGAGTGACCGAATCATCCTACGCAATGCTTCGTACAGGTCCGTAATGCTATCCACATACGAAAATTACGTATCGAGAATCCAGGCCACTGTCAAACAGAACCCATCGCGATTCTGGGATTTTGTGAAGAAACAGAAATCATCTTCCCGAATTCCTTGCAACTTCAACTACAACGATGCTCATGCTAGCTCAAATTCAGAAGCCGCTAATCTCTTCGCCATATTCTTCGAGAGTGTGTTCAGCGAAGTGTCGCCTGAACAACGTCAAGACTGTTTCGCTCATATTCCCTCGCATTCCATCAACCTTACCATCATCAAATTTTCTCCAAATGAAATCTCGCAAGCCATCTAAAGGATCCGGCACAGACGGCATTCCACCAGTGTTTCTGAAAAACTGCTCGACGGAACTAGCAGCACCTGTTGCGAGTTTGTTCAACCGATCGCTACGTGAAGGAACATTCCCGGGGGTTTGGAAAACTGCCTCTATCGTTCCCATTCACAAGTCTGGCAACGTCAACCGAGTGTCAAATTATCGAGGTGTTTCTATTTTATGCTGCTTAAGTAAAGTATTTGAGAAACAGATGCACAAGGTGCTGTATACTGTTGCATCACCCTTAATTTCCGATAGCCAGCATGGATTCATGAAACACCGCTAAACTACAACAAATTTGATGTGCTACATTACCACGCTGTCACGGGAAATAGAAAAGAGAAAGCAAATTGACGCGGTGTATGTTGTTTTTGCAAAAACATTCGACACCGTGCCGCACAGCCTAGTCATCGATAAACTAAAACACATGGGCTTTCCGAATTGGATAACGCAGTGGATATTTTCGTATCTATCTGACCGAACCTCGCATGTAACGGTTAACTCAGCACGATCCAGTTTATTCTGCATGACGTCCGGTGTACCTCAGGGCAGTGTCCTTGGTCCACTGATATTCAACATTTTTGTGAACGATCTGTGTCTGCTTCTCTCCTCGTATAAGCTTTCGTTTGCCGACGACCTGAAATTTTTTTCGCGTTGTACTGTCCCCGGATGATTGCAGCATTCTACAGACGGACATCAACACCATATTGATCTGGTGTGGCGATAATGGCATGCAAGATCATATCCCTTACCCGCTCTAGTAATCCCGTGCATCACCAGTACAGTGTGGACAATGAAACACTGGAGCGTGTTACTTCTATCTGCGATCTGGGCGTAACCATCGATGAGAAGCGTAGGTTCAATGAACATGTTGGGATTACGACTTCCAAAGCATTTTCTGTTTTTGGGTTCATTCGTCGACATGCTTCCGAATTCACTGACATACATGCTTTGAAAACACTGTACTGCACGCTGGTGCGTAGTATTCCAGAATATGCTTCCCCAGTTTGGTCTCCGTACTACGTAGCGCATATTCTTTCAATTGAATGGGTACAGAAAAAGTTCGTAAGATTTTCATTGCGGCAACTTCACTGGAACGATCCAAACAATTTCCCTCCCTATCCCGCGTGGTGCCATTTGAATTGATGTCTGCTAGACGCGTGAAAATGCAGCGTTTATTTATATACGACGTCATTAACGGTGTTATCGACTGTCCTGCGCTGCTTGAGCAGGTACCGCTGAACATTCCTCCACGACGCTTTCGGAACTCCAACTTGCTTGCTGTTCCGTATCACCGAACCAATTACGGTTACAACAACCCTCTTGACGCTTGCATTCCAGGAGTCCTGGAGTATTTTTAAAAACCGGATTATAAGAATTGTTTAGTTATACAAGTTAAGTTAGAATAAGTACAGTCTGTTCGATCTTGTTGTTAAAAACGGTGATAAAAAAAATCATTCCGTGTCATATTGACCCCGGCACCTAAAGAAGGTTAAATGCAATAATATTACATCATTCAACATCATAACATAGATTAATAAAAAGGCGTTAATAATATATAATTGTACGAGAAAGCCAGTAAAGTATAGTAGAATATTTATCCGTAGCTGAGCTGGTGATCCACTAATTGAAAGATTAGACTAATTAAGATCTTTTTTGAGCATTTACGATTGAGGGTTATTCCGAAAGTCTCTTTTCTCACATGGTGAAAAGAGAAAAGTCATCTCAGTGACATGACTCTTCTTGATTAATCAAATGGAGAGTCACGTTACAGGTGACAAACGTCACTTCGACTGTCGGAATAACCCTTATTAGCATTTATTTTTACAATAATAGTCAGAGCAACCCTGTGTAGCAACTGTAGCAAGTATAGCAACCCTGTTGTGTCAAAAAAAAAAAAAATGACGGCGTTTTTCAGTTGATTTGCAGCAGTTTTGGGGTTTGGGGAAACCAGTCAAGCAACTACGCTCGATGGTTTGTTCGAGCTTCCAGCATCGAAGAGAAGGGCAGTAGAAGCTGAAAAAGAGGACCGAGGGCAAGGTGGCTTCATTTTTCCAAGCCTTGGACTGAAACAGTGGAACCTGCCAAACGGTGAAAAGACACCAGAGCAAGATGGAGATTGTTATGCGGAAGTGCAGCCGAGGACGGTAGAGCCCCAGGCAAGAACGGCTGAAGCTGTTGGTGAAAAACATCTTTCTGGCGCTTTACGTCCCTATTATGGTTTTTGCGCGAACTTCTTCATTCCAGATTTTACTGCTCAAAGCTTGTACTCATATATAACACGGTAGATGAACGAACTTGATTGCTGCAAGCCATCCGATCGATCAACTCGATCATTGTTTGGTGGTTGCCTTACTGTGATGGAAATTGTGACATGTCTCAATGCCAGCAGTTCGGGTTTCGGTTTCCGGCACGGTATCCGAGAATGCAACATCAAGCCTCGCTGCAGCTTTTATGCAAAAAAAAACCACGCCACATCGAACTGGCCGATTGTAACGAATTGAGAACTTAGTTGTATCTGAAAAACGGAAAGGACTCTAGCCTTCAAAGCAGACGACCAATACTGGTTACACTTAGGCCCTCAAAAATCATTACCCACCCTGGAATTTTGAGACTGCCAACAGCGCAACTCAAAGCCAAACCTATTCACAGCGTATGAGCTGATGAAAATTTTCGTTAGCATGACCGGTGCTCTCCGTAAGTGCTAAAGCAAGCACGAACAGATCCAAGTGCTCGGAGAATTCATTTTCCAATCTGGTGTCTAGATCACAACCATCTTCTTCTTCTTCTTTCTGTTTGCTTCGCCTCGCGAAGCATATGTTAGGGCCAGTGACTGTGACTATATGATAGAGACATATAAGATAGAGCTTGCCGCCTTTACCCACGAACGCAACATCAACGTTGCAATGCTAACCGACTTTCATATAACATTCATTTGTTTTATCCCTTTTCATGTTGCATCCCGCAGCTTCGAGGCAGTTTTGAATGGCAATAACTCTCACCTGCCTCCAGCCATCCGGTTCAAAGTTTAATTCCCGAAACTGATTATACAAGTTCAACATGCGCCTCTTAGCGAAGGCATGGAGGTTCTTAAACAAGTCGAACTTGATTCTATCAGCCTCTGATACCATATTGCTACACGAAAGGAGTGCGAGATAGAGGCGGAAAAGGTTGGCTGATCTGATATATCGAATTGTCGGTTTCGCGAGAAATGATCCGTGCCAGCACAGAATCTGGACAAACTTTGGGGCGAACTTGAGGATCCATTGGTCCGAGTACTCTTCGCTCTCGTTGTTCGTAGTTTGGTTACGCAAGTATTGCGCCGTGTTCCAAAGAATATTCATCTACGTTTCACGCCATAGCCCATCCACGAATCGTCGCAAGTATCCGCGTTTCATGGCCTTGATGAGGCTCGTAAGTTCCCGTTCAATATCCGTGTATACTTCGAAGTGCTCAGGCGTTCAATGTCTACGGATTTGTTTTACGGTAAACCTCGGTGCATTTTTAATCCCACCATGGACAGAAGGTTTCCTGCAAAATGACGTTGCTGGAACTGATCAAGTTTGAGCTTGAAGAACGCTGTCTATGATCAGGTTGGACAGGAATTTATATTCCTCCAGCGATGGAAGCCCTTCTACAGTCGTTACGGCTTCATCTACTGCTGTCCTTGTCCAATCCAAATTTGTCCAATCGATGTAACGGGTTAGATCATACGCGAATTGATAGATTCCGATGGATTGAACCCGGTGGCAATCGAAATTTTTATGGGCAAGTGATCACTACTGTAGGGGTTTTGAATCACATTCCATATGCAATCCAACAAAAATGAATTCCAGCAAAGTGTTAAGTCTAAGCTCCTGCAACTAAACCAGTCAAGCGTGTTACTTCTCCACTGTAAATTACTGCCATTTTAAAGTTGTCAGAGAAGTCATATATCAAGGAAGACCGGTTGTCGTCGTACAGTTCTCCTCAGCCTGTACATTGAGAATTAAAATCTCCTATGCTTAACCGTGGAGTAGGAAGGACCGAACAAACATCTGAAAGTTGTTTTCGGTTTATTGAGGCTCTAGGAGGAATATACACAGAAGCAATGCTAAGGCTTTTATTTTAAATAACAGCATGACATGCGAAAACTTTAATACCTGGAATTGGAGGAAAATTCACTCTATAGAAGAAGCAGCACTTTTGGATCCCTCAAAGTACTCCTCCTCCACGCGAATCCTTACGATCAAGACGAATAACTTTGAAATCATGAAACGGGAGATTGACTTCAGAAGAGATCCATGTTTCACAAAGAGCAAAATCATCACAACCGGTATTGTGAGCTAAAAATTTGAAAGACTCCAATTCAGTAGTTAGACTTCTACGATTCCACTGCAGAACAGTGATCAAATCCTCGACCTCTTTTGGAAAATTATGCATCGAAGGAAATGATGGCTACAAGGAGGGGCCACTTTAATGTTAATTGCTTCAACATAGTCTTCACTGTGGGAAGCATTGCCAAAACAATGCTTTAGAGAGGGTCATACGGATGTACAGTAACCGGACGCACTGCCATCGTAGGATCAGAAGCTGAAGGTGAGGGTGAATTGAACACCCTAGATGAACCTAATGGATACAATTCGCACGGTGATACAGTTTGCCGCATTCATGTCAACGAGGATCAGTAAACAAAAAGAGTCGCTAGAAATACAAATACAAGTCGCTAGAAATTGTTTTGTGTGAAATTCCCAAGCATTGACTATGGATCCGTTAAGCTAACGTTATCGAGCCGTACAAATAAATAAACTGGTTAAAAACGGGAGTACATGAAATCTGTGATTTTTGACGTAGGACTACGTCTTTCATTTCTATACTGGGGCGCCGTTCTAAAATTTCTGAAATCGACAGCGTTACGGGTCGTTTTGGATATTTTGAGCGATAATAACTAAGTCATTGCATAAACGATTTTCATATCGTTTGCACCAATCGATTGGAAATAATTCTACGTATCAGTTTTAGTAATCAAGTTAATTGATTTTTAACATTAACTTATTAAAAATAACGTAAATGTAAGGTGATATCTTATAATTTCGATTCGCAGAGTAAATTAACCAAATTTCCTAGCACAGTTTTCAAATCTAAGCAAGAGACGTCTCCCATCGTCTTCTTATTCTTATTCTTTGTTCTCGAGAGGTAGATTCTGTTTCACGCTAGTGTTTGGCGAAACATCAGATTCCCCTCCCCTTTTAATGAATTTGATTCACATTGCTTTAGTTGATACCCCCTTTTGTTCATACAATGGTACCCGATGCCATGATAAAAGACACATTTCCGAACAAATGCCTCATTCGTTCGGCAGCATTGGAGCTGCGCGGATCTTCCGGTGCTGCATCACACGGTACCCAGCAATGCCCAGCATTGGTAGAAGTAATGCCCACCTGGTCGTGGCAGCAGCAGCTGGTGGTTGGTAGCCAGCAGTTCCCAGCCTGTCGTGACTGTTTTTTTTAATTAGGCACTTATTGTACAGGCTCAATCGAATCAACTTTACAGAGCCAAATTTTCATGTTTTTTATACATCACTAGCTGACCAGACGAACTTTGTTTCGCGTTAATCGATTTTAGGAAACAAATAATTCCGAATATTCATGAAAATTTTATTTTTAAGTTACTTTAAGCCAGACTTGGCTTGCTTATCACCTCAATTTTTTTATCGTTCATTCGCGATTGATAACAGATTACGAAACTTGAATTTTAGATATTGATTGAATGAAGCACTTTTCGAATTTGTTTGAATTTATATGCTTTATTTACATGATTGTAGAGGTTGACAGAATCTTGCGCTTGTTCAATTCAATGCTTCATGATAGACTTCATTCTTTGTTCCATTATCCGGCGCGTAAATAAGCAAAGATTAATAAACAACAATGCCAGAAGCATGGGCATTCAAGATTAGTCCCGCACACTTCCAAAGATTGACTTTGTGATTTATTGATTGTCATGGCGAATTACAGGCGAACCGGAAATTGTATTTGTTTGAACTCAACAGGTAAATCGTTTGAAATAAGTAGAATTCCTGGGCACTTCCTCGCCCTTGAATTTGCCTTTGAGTATCATTGCTTGAATGACATTATTCTTGAGTTGCTTAAAGACCAATCTTGTTCCACCACACAATTTCGGTTGATTGAGATTCTGTTACATGATGATAACAGATCCAATCTTCAGTGGTAATTTATATTGTGTTAATTCTGGTAAATCGAATAAATTCAGGAATTTTGTTGGATAATTGATTACTTCGTCCGGATTAGTCACACAATCAATTAAGTTGAATGAATGCAATTGTCCAGGAATTACATTTTGAATTATGAAATTCAAATTCCAGACATCCTTTGTCAATCGTGGTTCTCATTATTTTGGCTGGTGTTTGGAAAACACTCGTAATGAGTTCCTCTTTCGTCGTTGTGAAATGGCAGACGATCGGCGGGAACGAAATCAATCCATTGCCAATCGCCAACAATTGATTCGAAAAAATTTCGGCACACGGATCGTTTTGCAAGGCAACTCACATATTTCTCGCCAACTGCCGCTTCTTTACGTATCGCCCCAAATACGTAAGCTTAAGGCTTGTGAAATGACAGGCAGTGTTTGTCGAAAATCACCTGGCAACAAAATCATTGCACTCCCAAAAGGTCTCGAGTTACTGCGCAGATCTTGCATAGTTCGATCGACTGCCTCCAATGCTCGTTTGTGTCCCATTGTGCATTCGTCCCAGATGAGGATCTTACAACACTGCAAAACTTTCGTTCTTACCGAATTCTTCGAAATGTTGCATGTCGATTCGTCTGTCAGTTGGAGATTCAACGGCAGCTTCAACGCAGATTGAGCCGTTCGACCGCCTTCTAACAATGTGGCTGCAATCCCCGAAGAGACAACCGCCACCGCAATATCTGATCATGGGCGCACCCAAGCAAATAGTAATGAAATAAGGTACTTTTTGCAAGTTCTGCCAGGTACATTGATGAAAAACACGCCTCCATTTCAGTCGTCAATCGCTTTCACCAAAGTGTCGTATACGTTCTCTTGCTGAGGAGTCACTGACGCACATGAGAAAACACATGTATTTAACCAAAATCAGCGCCTAGTTGCGCATCTTATTGTTAATTTCCAGCTCGTAATTCACAGTTGCAGGTACAGTAACAATAGCATTGAAATGTGTTGTATCCCAATGTGTGTCGTTTTCTAACAATGGCAACCGCTGACAGGCCTCTTGATATGTCGCACATAGTAGATCACCCACAGTCCGAAACGACTCTAACGAAGCTGGGCCACGAACATTAACCAAAAGCAGAATAATAAGCACACCTGTCAACTCCACTGCATGTCAAGGATAACTCGATCAAAACGAAAAAATACCATACTTAATGTATTGAAAATCTATCATTTCGAAGTTTTAATTTTCCCATAAATTTGTCCAACTTTTTCTTTCTATAAATGTTCCTTGAGCGTAGCCGAACAGAACAAAAAAAAAGCAACTTAAATCGGACAATCCGTTCTCGAGTTATGGGCGGTCTTACGTATGCCACTCTGTTTTATATATATAGATTTATCTTAAAACTAAAGTTAGGGGGATAAAACCGATTAAGCGCGGCCGTCTCGAGGTTGATAGGAATTACAAATTACGGATGGGAAAGAGGGTGGAAATTTAAAGTATGGTTCACATAACACATTAAATTTAAATTCTAAATTATTGAAACACTTATAACTATACAACTTATGGTTTTCTTTTGACTTGAACATTTTTTGAAAAAGAAAAAAAAAACAGAAAAAAAACTTAAACTAAACATACAGGTTAAACTAACTACAATCTAGAGCTAATGTTAGTCAAAAACACATATATGAGTTTCATGTACTCCCAAACACGTACAGAAAAAATATCTCGAATTGGCACATTGGGTTGTCTACCTCGAGCCGGAAGGGAATCATAGAGCCCCGATCTGACTCCACGATGTTCAGCGCAAGACCAAATAACGTGATCTGCGTCCTGATATCTTTGTCCACACTCACAGAGATTGCTGTCGCTCAGCCCAACCCGGTATAAATGAGCGTTCAAAGAATAATTATTGGACATGAGGCAAGATATGACACGAATGACGTCTCGACCCACATCCATCCCCCTAAACCAAGTGGTCGTGACTTAAAAAGCAGCTGACGATGACAGTACATACAGTGGATTCCTGTCATATATTCAGGCCATACATACAAATTTCGATCGCGTTCCCCGACAATTGATGAAACCCGCCCTTTTCAGGGCGAACAAAACAATTTGCCAAATTAAAGAGTTTGTTTTATTAATATCTTATGAGCTAATCGAGTAATGAAAATAGCATCACAAGGCACCGTCTCAACATGGCGTAACTTGAAGAGCCCGGATAAAATGGCCGAGCCGCGTCAATCTATATGTAAATCCTGATTTTTTCTGTTCTGACAATTTCTTAGGGTGGTTTCCTACCAATTATTCAGGCCATCCTGCTACTTGAGAAGACCGAGAAGCAAATTTGATCGCGTACCATGTTCCCCCGACAATTAATACAACCCGTTCTTTTCAGGGCGACCAAAACAATATGCAAATCGACATTTTCACTACATGGCGTTACTTCAACATGGTGTTACTTCAAGAGCCCGGAGAAAATTCAGGCCATCTCTACTTGAGAAGACCGAGAAGCACATTTCGAACGTGTACCATGTTGCCCCGCGACAATTAAATAAACACCCGTCCTTTTCAGGGCGAACAAAACAATGTTACCAATTAACGAGTTTGTTAAAATATTATTTTATCATAAGACAATCGACATTTTCATTAAAACGCATGGTTGTAATGTTACTTCGCGTTACTTCAAGAGCGGATAAAGTGGCCGAAGCTGATGCTGCTTATTTATATGTAAATCCCGAATTTCTCTGTTCTGACAATTTCACAGGGTGATTACTCGCCAATCATTCAGGCCACCCTGCTACTTGAGAAGACCGAGAAGCCAATTTGATCCCTATGTTCCCCCCGATAATTAATACAACCTGTTCTTTCTGGGCGACCAAAACAATTTTCCCAATAAGAGAGTTTGTTAAATTAATATTTTATCTTGATCTAATCGACATTTACATCGACACTACATGGCGTTACATAAACATGACATTACTCCAAGAGGCCGGAGAAAATTCAGTCCATCTTGCTACTCGAGAAGACCCCCCCCCCTCTCCCCGACAAATAATAAAAAGGGTCCTTTTCAACACAATTTTCCCAACTAAAGAGTTTATTTAATTTATTGTAGAGAAGAAACAGAATATAGAAGAAATAAATTAAATTCTCATGATATTCTAGCTATGTGTAAAGACATATGAAAGATAATATCTTTACTGATTTAAACTCTTCTAATAATAATTCTCATTATTATTAAAATAATAACAATAATTCTTATTATTATTAGAATATTCAATAAAATTATATATATATATATATATATATATAAATATATATATATATATATATATATATATATATATATATATATATATATATATATATATATATATATATATATATATATATATATATATATATATATATATATATATATATATATATATATATATTAATTATCATATATACATATAAATTGTTTTCATATTCATTTCGATATGAATCACCAGTAGAAGAAATGAGCGGGAAATGAAGAATATCACACTCGCGCCAAAATACCACATCACGTGATACGTGGAGCGTATTAACCAATCAGCAAACAGCAGAGCGGACAACGAGATCAGCGAGTAGAACTAATGCCTCATTCTTTCGGCAGCATTGGAGCTGCGCGGATCTCCCGGTGGGAGAAGTTGCAGGTGGCAATATCCCGCTAGGCAGCACCCGGCTAGGTAGTACCCAGCTGTGGCAGTAGCAGCTCTGGGTACCCAGCAGCAGCTGGCGGTACCATAGCACCTATCAGTACCCAGTAGTGCCCAGTTGGTCGTGGCAGCACCCAGCTTTGGCAGCAGCAGCTCTCGGTACCCAGCAGTGCTCAGCAGCAGCTGGCATAAAAGCAGCTGACCCATTCCTGTCAAATATTCAGGCCATATCAGGCTGCCACGACCAGCCTAGGGCCATTTCAGACCGAGAAACAAATTTCGATCGTGTTCCCCGACAATTAATAAAACCCGCCCTTTTCAGGGCGAACAAAACATTTTGCCTAAGAAAGTGTTCGTTTTATTAATATCTTATGAGCTAACCGAGTAATGAAAATGATGTCGAAGATGGTGTAGTGAATCGGCGAGCTGAAATACCTCGAACAGGACGAAGACGATTCTTGGCAGCAGATCGTAAAGTTGTGGTTTAAGTTCGAGAATGCGGCGATAGGTGCTGCATTTAGGATTAAAGCAAGACCTGCCGTTTTCGCCAGACCTGGAATCCTACAAGAGGATTGGACTCCCATCTCCAAACGCTCGGCTAGTATAAAGTTGAGTGGCATTATTAAATGCAAGCGGATACAGTTTCCGGTGGTCAGTGCCTGTGCGTTAACTGTTCATAAGTCGCAAAACCATCGATTACAAACACTTGGGGATAAACTATACCAAGTTTTGGAAAGCAAGGGTTCTGCCACCACGTTGATGAGCATCAATGTTCAAAGTTTGAACGCTCACGTGATGGATATCGCCTCAGATCGGATTTTGACAAGCGTGGAATTCCTCGCACTGAGTGAGACTTGGCTAGACAATGACTCCTTAGTCGATATTGAAGGCTACCACTGCATCGTTCAGTTCAAACGCTGCAACTTGAGAGCAGGTGGTGTAGCAATATACCAGCAGGACAGGGCTACCACTATAGCTGCTACCCAAAAATCCAACAGCTCAGTGAACATCATGACGAGATGTTCAGCATTGTCGATAACGTCGGGACATTTGTGCAGCTAATATATCAGTAATGGACACTGAAGTTCTGTTTGTTGTGGTGTACATTTCACCAGGAACAACTACCAAGAATTTAAAATTGTTCTTGATTCGCAAGTTGTTCAAGTATGCTGCGCAAGATACGCCAGTTGTGTTGACTGGAGACTTTAACATTGACGTTTCCAAACATGAAAACATAGATTTTCTAGATTTTATGCAAACACATTTAAAATTTACTTTAGCAAACCTTCGTAATAAAGCAACCACACTTGGTGGTTCTTGTATAGATTTAACGTTTGTTAAAAATATCGGCGTAGAGTGCAGACGTTATTGTTCATATTTTTCGTATCATAGACCTATGTTGTCTGTACTCGCATTCGAAGCACCCGAACCATTAAATCGACAGGTAGCAGATGTTATGGAACATGAACTGGAATGACAACATCTACCCATTCGACAACCAACCATCACCTAGCACTGGACCATTGTCTGTACTACTCGGACCATAAACAACAAACGACAAAATACCAAACGGCCCTTTTCAGGGCCACTTAAGGAGTTCTAAAGAGTTGAATTCAAGATTTTCATACACAGTATTAACGCTCCTAAAACACCTAAAGACTAATATTATATGCTTTTCTTCCATGGAACAGAACCAATAACAACGACCACCCATTCGACTGTCTACCAAATCATCATCTTATACTCGACAATTACCGGTTCTACTCGGATCACTCCAGGAACAGCGAATAACTGAATACCAAATGGCCCTTTTAAGGGCCACTTCAAGAGTTATAAAGAGTTGACTATATTAATTTTCGTGGAAAACTAAAACTAATGACAGATGGTTTGATGAGTCTTTAGACTGAACAAAATATAGTAGATATTTATTTATTCTATTACAATTCCTCCACATCAACAAGCAGTCCTACGTCGACTTTGCAGATATGTCACTGACATATCTCACCTTTTCGTTTTTTTTTCGTAAGGACTACCTCTATTTAAAATGTGGATATTTCATCTCCGACGTCTACTTTCATATAACATTCATTTGTTTTATCCCTATTCATTTTGCATCCAGCAGCTTCGGGGCTAAAACTTGTATCGTTTTATTCCAACATCATTTGCAGCATGCCCCGCAGAATCCAAATAAAGTTGAACGAAGCATAAATTATGTTAACGTTGTTCTAGTGTCATTTGCGATAGATTTATTCCGTTTCCGTTTCCGTTTTTCTTACGCTGCAGGTTTACGGGCGATCCATTTGATGATGGCATTAAATCGTAATTGAACCTTACATTGTTGGATGGTAGGATTTAATGTCCCTCTAGGTTTAGTGAGCACTTACTTGCAGAAGAAGATTCCTCTATGATTCCCATAATCGATTTAATGCTTTTGATGGTATGCTACAGATCACTGTGGAAGAATAGTTTTTTCCTGGTGTTTTCCTTACGACAGGGAGTTGAAAATAATATCGCACGAAGAGGAAGCAAAAATGATTCCCCTAAATACATTGCTTGTAATTGCAAATTAAAATACCATTGTCATGTTTTATTACTTACTAGCTGAAAGTCGAATCGCCTAAAATGTGTGTGCTGATATCATTCCAAGGACCTGTTGGTAAACCACGTAGACTCATTTTTGAAAATCTCAGAAACTTGGTCTCATGCCTCTCAAAAATATTTTTTTACTGAAGAAATTTGAAAAAGAAACAACCTTTACCATGCTCGTTATCATTTATCAATTTAGATGACATGTGATGTAGCTACTACTAGCAGCATGTTTCTCCTAAGGTACTATTTAATGCGCATTCAATTACAATGTTCTGAGCTCATTATGAGCCCTTTTATACAAACTCATAATTGCTTGCTAGTATGTGCAGTGAATAAAATGTGTCAACATTTGCTCCCCACATTTTTGTTTGGTTTCAGTCTATACCAAAGCATCTTTCTCATCACGGTAAACGCATAAGGTATAAATTGTGTTAGATAAATGCATGGCAACTAACTGGCTTCCTCTGAAATGAAATAGGAATAGATGCTCACAATGTTCATAATACCCCTGACAACCAACAGTACGATACCCGAGCAAGATGAAACAAAATTATAGATAAATAATTAGGAGTAATTATTTATATATTGAAAATCACATGGAATATAAGATACTAAAGAAAACAAAATAGATTTTGACTAACATAACTGGTATTTGGATAACAAAAATAGAACCCCAGCCATCCAGGCTTGAACCTCAACATGTGTAAAATTTCATAACCAGCATATAACAAAATGAAACTAGTAGGGTAACGGGATGTAATGTTAGCCTAGCTCCTTGATTCGGCCTATGTACCAAATATGTCATTATTTCGGCGATAATCGATAAAATCATGTTGCTATCAAGATAACCGATTTATTTCAAAGTAATTTAGACATATTTAATCAATGTATAAATGTTAGCTTCCGCGTTATTTCAGATTTCCTCAACTTTTTAGACACCATGAAATTACTGGTTGAGCTGAAAAGATTTTCTACACGATCTTCGGTTGATCTAAATTGGCCCAAATTGAAACTATAAACCGAATAATGCATCTTATTGGTAACATTTACAATGAAAATGTCTGAGTTTTGGTTGAATGTTTTTCAAATGGCTCATCTAAACACAAACCAAAAGAATAAAATCTGTGTGGAGTGAATTGTAATGTTTTGATTTCAGAATGGCCGTTAAATTATATGTAATAGTCACTGAAGTGTTTCTTAGTAGTTTAAGTAAAGTTTGAATTGTGAAATTGTTTGTTGGGTAGACCAGATATAACTGGCAGCGCCTTGAATCTGAAAATCAGAAAAAAAAATCGTACGTAGGCAACATCTAATAACAAATCTATCGAATGGGACGAACTTGCATCCATGATTAGACCCAATTTGGTACCCATAGACCGACATTACATCCATATCCGTCGCAAGTTTCTGACTACATAACATGAGTTGGGTAACTTTTCGTGATAAATACTACCAGATGGCTCATTAAACATATCTTTGCAAGTGAAAAACTAAGTAAATGATGCTTCCAGCTTAAATATCTTATGAGTTATAGTAAAAAATATAATCGATTTTTGCATATTAGGCTGAGTCAAGGGACACATACTCTATCTAGCAAATGATTGCACGTCAAAACATCATGTAAAGGGCGATACGGTCAAAATTTGGTCAATATCAACTTGACGTATTTCTTTCAATTTTGCATTTAAAAAACCTGAACACCCCTCATTTTGAAGGTGTGTGTGTGTGTAGAATGTTGCTCCCATTTTGATTTTGGAATTCACTCTTCAGTTGTCAAAATGCCGTCCAAGCAAGAAGAGCAGCGTATCAAAATTTTGCTCGCGCATCGCGAAAATCCGAGCTACTCGCACGCAAAGTTGGCAAAATCGCTAAGAGTTGCCAAATCAACCGTTACAAATGTAATTAAAGTGTTTGGGGAACGTTTGTCGACAGCCAGGAAGTCTGGATCGGGGGGAAATCGAAAACCGGAAGCCGCTGAGACGACAAAGAGAGTTGCCGGTAGTTTCAAGCGAAACCCTAACCTATCTCTCCGAGATGCCGCAAATAAGCTGGGTGTATCGTCTACAACCGTGCATCGAGCCAAAAAACGAGCCGGACTATCGACTTACAAGAAGGTAGTGACTCCAAATCGCGATGATAAACAAAATACGACGGCCAAAGCGCGATCCCGGAGGCTGTACACGACGATGCTGACGAAGTTTGACTGCGTGGTAATGGACGACGAAACCTACGTCAAAGCCGACTACAAGCAGCTTCCGGGACAGGAGTTTTATACGGCAAAAGGAAGGGAAAGGTAGCAGATATTTTCAAGCACACGAAACTGTCAAAGTTCGCAGAGAAATATCTGGTTTGGCAAGCCATCTGTACCTGTGGCTTGAAAAGCAGCATTTTCATAGCTTCCGGGACTGTCAACCAAGAAATTTACGTGAAAGAGTGTTTGAATAAACGTCTGCTGCCTTTCCTGAAGAAACACGGTTGTTCCGTACTGTTTTGGCCGGATTTGGCATCTTGCCATTACGGTAAAAAGGCCATGGAGTGGTACGCCGCCAACAACGTGCAGGTGGTTCCCAAGGACAAGAACCCTCCCAACACGCCAGAGCTCCGCCCAATTGAGAAATACTGGGCTATTGTCAAGCGGAACCTAAAGAAGACCAAAAAAACTGCTAAGGACGAGCAGCAGTTCAAGGCAAACTGGCTTTCTGCGGCGAAGAAGGTGGACAAGGTGGCTGTACAAAATCTGATGGCAGGGGTCAAGCGTTAGGCCCGACAATTTGGATTTGGAAAAGCGGAAGCCTAACTGAATATTTTTCCTGAATTTTATACTAATTGAACTTGAAAAAGAAATTTAATTTGATTTTTTAAATAAACGATTTCACCGATTTACACGCGTTTTCCCTTGACCAAATTTTGACCGTATCACCCTTTAAATGTCGGATGGTGTGTGGCGAACGTCGGCATGATATTTTGACATGCTAGCAGATGTCGCCACTTTGCCATATCAGTGGGCACCTCGACTAAGCGAACTACGCGGCATTAGTGAACAAGGGACTGCTAGTGATTTGAAAATTTAAACGTTTCTTAAACGTCTATCTGTACTGCTTCGGTCAACAGGCAAGTTTCTCCTTTCAAAATTTAAACCAGCTGTTTCCATTAGCTTGTGTTTAACAGCCATTGAAAGCCGCGTTTCTTCGAGAAGAAAATGGACAAAAAGTAGATTTAATGTGCTCGTTAAGCATTTTTTGTTGCGGAAAAAACAACACTCAAACCAAAGCTAAGCTTGATAAATACTATGGGGACTCTGCACCATCAGTCTTTTAAAGCCTGTCCACGTTAAATTTTGGACACCAAAATAATAGCAGCAAAAACATTATACATAATTCATTACAACCAATTGTTTATTTCACAATGAAAGAGTTAGATCTAGATTAGAAACAGTTGATTAAGATGTTAGTCCTCCTTTCTGTAAAATTCTCGAGCTTTTTGTGGTACATCCGCCATCAGGTTCCTTTCGGTATCCTCAGATATACCCGCCGTGCCGATTCTCTATCTTCTCTTGAAATCATCGGTATAATTTGCTTAACTAGAGCCCACTACTTCTCTATCGGGCGAAGTTCATAATTGACCTCTTGTACCTTATAACATTCCAGGACGGATTTCGCATAGTGAAAAGAGGCCAAAGCAGAGCTTTAACAGACATTCTTTTCTCGTAATTGATAGTGCTACACTGATAGGCAAAATAAAGTGCCCACCTCATCGTTTTTTCAATTTCTCTCATTTACTTGGTTCAAATTAAGGTAAACACAGTGTAGTTTTTTTTTCTTATTTTATTTTTTATATTCTTTTTAAGTTTCACTTATGGAATACTGAAATAAGGAGTTTTACTTAAAAAAAATAAAATCAATTTTTGTTGAAAAAAAACAGTGACAAAATAAAGTGCCCACCTCAAAAATCGATATGTTTTCGATAAGTTTCCATTGGAAGACCCCTCGATTGTTTATGTTTTGATATTTTGACATGTTTTGAAGCAAACGGCTCAACCTGGTGCATTTGTATACGTGATCGCATTTGATTCAATTGAAAAAAATGGAGAACGCAGTGCTTTCGAAAGCAATTCCCTTGTGTATCCAAAAATTGGTCGTTCGTGATGTGCAAAACGGTGAATCGCACCGGGCTGTCGCTAAAAGTACAGTATCAGTAAGGCAGCGGTTGGCAAAATTCTTCTGAAGCTTAAAACGTTTGGATCAGTGGTGGATCGCCCTGGCAGAGGCAGGGAGCGGAAAACGGATGCGAGAACGGACACCAAGATCATGCGCGAAGTCAAGAAGAACCCGAAGGTAACTGTTCGCGAGATCCAGAAAACCCTTTAGTTATCAGTTTTCGGTCGAACTGATCGTCACCGTCTCGTAGCACAGGGGTTGAATAGCAAACTTGCCCGGAAGCGCCCATTTATCAGCAAGGCAAACAAAGCCAAACGGCTTAAGTTTGCTAAGGAGCATGCTGATAAGCCCCTAGAGTTCTGGAAAACGGATCTCTGGACGGACGAATCAAAATTCGAGCTGTTTAACCGAAAGCGGCGGGTTCGTGTTTGGTGCAGATCGAGAGAGGAGCTTCAGGAGCGCCACATCCAAGGCACGATGAAGCATGGAGAAGGAAATGTGATGGTCTAGGGGTGTTTTTCGTGGGGTGGAGTGGAAAGCATTGCGAAAATCGACGGGATAATGACGGCAGATTCTTACATCAACATCCTGCGAGAAAATCTGGAGGTTTCGCTGATCCAGACGGGCCTTGAAGAGAAGTTCGTATTCCAGCAGGACAACGACCCGAAGCATACGACCAAGAAGACCAAGTCAACGATGAGGTGGGCACTTTATTTTGCCTATCAGTGTAACTTGAGAAAGCCATTGGCTACATTGGCCACTCCCGGGATATATTTGGGGGAACCTGTAATAAGGATCAACTACGATTTTACCACAAAATATGGACTATAAGATTCACTGGCTAGCCTAATCCAGCTTCCTGGTACCTCTTAGGATCAATTTATTTAGTTTGGTTCGGATAAGCAAGCAATAATTCGATCGAGTATAAGGAAGAGTGGGTTTAATTAGTGTGCTATCATAAAGATAGATGTTTGGCATGTTTATGGGATATATGCCCTACTGGTTAAGGTTGAGGTTTAGGTTTTAGGTTGAGCTAAAACTGATTACTATCCAGACGAAAGGCTCATTATACTATTTTGCTAGCAGTACTGTCACCTGCAACCTGTTGCAGTCCGCGCGAAGCAACCACATTGTACCAATAGCTACATTGGCCGGAACCTTAACCATACCTGCGGATTGGACTTACCATTTTTGCTGATCGTCCCCAAAAAAGAACCTTCTTCAGGAACTTGGTGTGGGCGATGTATTTGACGTCAATGCTTACCTCCTTGATGGTGGGAGTAGTTCTTATCATCTATTATGACCACGACATCGCGTTTCGCTGGAAAGATGTTTTTTGGCAGCACCTACAGCCGCTTCTTCTGTGTGATTTCCAGCTGATCAGACAGGGCCGGCCTCAACTTACGCTTTCGCATAGCAGTGTCCGTCTTGCCCAGGTATTTCTTTACCGTTTTGACGATTCCACTAACCTCTCGTCCCCAGGCGCAAAACAGTAAGGCCCTCGGTCTTTCTCTTAAGCTTTTGTTACACTTGCTGCTGCTGGAACCGGATTTCCAACCGTAAATTTCCACGAATCACTTTATAGCTCGATACATTTATTCCAGTGATTTTCCAACTTCTTGATCTCGTCCGAAACGTAATCTTCCGGAAGGTCTGCAAAATACTCCTCCACGGCGTCGATGATTTCCTCGCGTGAGCTGAAGTTTTTTATTTTGAGCCATATGTTGACGTTTGGGAACAGATAATAGTCCGAGGGAGCCAAATCGGAAGAATCCGGTGGATGCGGAAGCAATGGAAGCCATAGGTCTTTGATTTAAGCCGTGATTGTGATGCCACGGCATTGTCTTGTAAAAACAAAATTGTTTTTCTCTTCAGGTGAAACCGATTCGCAGCGATTTCGGTCTTCAATCGCTCCAATAATTCACAGTGAAACTCGCTGTTGATGGTTTTATTATTATCGAGGTAGTCCAAAATCTTTCCGACCCATTTAGCCTCCCTATTCCCGTTTTGGAGCACTTTTGTCCATTGCCGGACACTCATTCTGTTCACTGTGTGTTGTGGATTCCTGTGGATTCAGGTTTCATCAACTGTTACCAATCGTCAAAAGTCCTTCCGTATTTCCGTATCAGCAAGGCTAAACACTGTTTCGAAGTGCTCTCGCGTTCGTGTTTCAGGTCAGGAGTAAGCATGTGCGGCACCCAGCGGCACGATAACTTTTTCATATGCAGAATCGCTCCCAAAATATGCCGTGGCATCTGCTAGCTCTGGCACCTTCACGTCCTGTCAGCAAACACCATTTAATGAAGTTTTTTGATATTGTCCTCTGTAACTGCATTGGAGGGCCTGCCGCTGTGAATTTGATAGATAGTGGAGTTGCGGCCACCACGAAACTTTCGAAACTAACATTTAACGGTGTAATCTGACGGAGCATTTGCCCCATAATACTTATCCAACTTTTCTTTTGTTTCCTTCGCCGTTTTGCCTTACGAAAATAATGTGCTAATTTCAACAACAATCAGCTGTCAAAACAAAACTAAGGGCAGTATCGCACTGAAATTCGGCGTGTATGCCTAGATATGAACGGGATTTAAAGCACTATAACTTTTTTTGAAGTAGCATCGCATTTCGGTCAAAGAGATTACTTTTCACCCCACCTAGTATATAGTTAAAACCAATGCAGTTGCCGAAAGTTTAATGTATATGTAATGTTTTGTTGGAATTTCATCTTTGTTTTAAAAATGTTACCGAGGGAACAACAAGTGCGTGAAAAAATTCTACACAAAATGTTTAGAACCCGTTTATGTAACATCCCAGACAGACATTCAAGCTCGAACAAAACAATTCAATTTTGTTGTGTAATATTTCAAATCATATTATATTGGAAATATCTTGCACATCTTGGAATTATCCTACTCAACTTATTGCTTCATTAAATCTGACAGTTTGACTGGCAACCCATTTTGCGATACCAATAAAAACAAATCTGTGGCGCTATCTGTTAACTTATTGCTACCTTGATATTTTGAGGAAAGCCATGTAAATGAGATGGAGTATGTGTGAGGTAACACGATGGCATAGCAAAATCACCTCGGTCGACAGTATTCGACGATTACTTTAGGCCAAACAGTTGTCGAACTTTGTTCAAAAGTATTTGATATGACAGGCTGTAAATGTGGAATGAAGCGCAGAGTTATAACTATAGGAACGATTAATCAGCAAAGGTACTTCAAAAAATGCCTAAAGAAACGGCTACTTGCTTTTAACTAAAAGCAAACATGCTCTGTGTTGTTTTGGCCTCTTGCAAATTATGGAAAACTGGCTCAGGAATGGTATGTGAAAAATAACTTCAACATTCAAACACCCCAGAAGTTTGACCAATCGAAAGATATTGGGCAAGCGTGGAGCGGAATCTTCGAATATCGGAATGAAATGCCAACAATGAGAAAGATTTTCTTAACAAGTGGGAAAATGTTTCGATTCATGTTCGAGCATTTGGATCAAACAATGCAATGACTGGACAATGTGCATCATTGGCACATGCGGGTGGTGGAGAGAAGGGGGGGGTCGATTAAGAGTTTCCATAGGAAAGATCGGCTAACCAACCCCGGCGGGAACTTGGTCAAACGCTGACATGGGAGAAGGGCTGCTCTCTTCGAAGGGTGCTGTCTAACTGAGCGTCTGTTGTCCATGTCAGAGGTAGCTCAAAACAGAGCCTGCTCTTCATAAGGAGCGGCTGATAAAAAATGGAGATGTGATGAAAATTAATCGAAAAATTCATATCATACCTTACATGAAACAATCTGTGACGATAATTTTCAGATATTTTCTGATATTTTCTGAGAATAAAATAAGTATACCAGTATCTGTCACTTCAGAGAAATTCTCCTACATCGTCAAATGTTCTTCACAAATATTCAGATAAGATATTCAACATTAACAGATCTAATATTCATTCCAAATTGTCTCAAATGGAGCGGGAATTCAAATCAAACTATGTTAGACAGATTTTTGAACAAATTAAATCATAGCACTTCAAATTTGTGGTAAATTATACATACTTCAAAGGCAAATGGCACGATATATCGCGCCAACGTTACTTGAATATTGACAATTAATGAAATCATCGTCTTCCCAGCGTCCGGATGAAACTCACAGCCTTCCTAGATCAATGCATATGACAAGCACGGTAGCTCGAAGAACGTTTAACCTATCGACAAACAGGAAACAAAAAACGAAAAGGTGAGATATGTCAGTGACATATCTGCAAAGTCGACGTAGGACTGCTTGTTGATGTGGAGGAATTGTTATAAAATTAATAAATATCTACTATATTTTGTTCAGTCTAAAGACTCATCAAACCATCTGTTATTAGTTTTAGTTTTCCACGAAAATCAATATAGTCAACTCTTTATAACTCTTGAAGTGGCCCTAAAAAGGTCCGTTTGGTATTCAGTTATTTGCTGTTCCTGGAGTGATCCGAGTAGAACCGGTAATTGTCGAGTACCAGATGATGATTTGGTAGACAGTCGAATGGGTGGTCGTTGTTGTTGGTTCTGTTCCATGGAAGAAAAGCATATAATATAAGTCTTTAGGTGTTTTAGGAGCGTTAATACTGTGTATGAAAATCTTGAATTTAACTCTTTAGAACTCCTTAAGTGGCCCTGAAAAGGGCCGTTTGGTGTTTTGTCGTTTGTTGTTTATGGTCCGAGTAGTACAGCCAATGGTCCAGTGCTAGGTGATGGTTGGTTGTCGAATGGGTAGATGTTGTCATTCCAGTTCATGTTCCACAATATCTGCTACCTGTTGATTGAATGGTTCGGGTGCTTCGAATGCGAGTACAGACAACATAGGTCTATGATAGGAAAAATATGAACAATAACGTCTGCACTCTACGCCGATATTTTTAACAAACGTTAAATCTATACAAGAACCACCAAGTGTGGTTGCTTCATTCCGAAGGTTTGCTAAAGTAAATTTTAAATGTTTTTGCATAAAATCTAGAAAATCTATTATGTAGAAGGAGATGTTCGCTCATCACCATGAGGCACCAAGAGTGAACATTAATGTTTTTGACTAGAATGAAAGATGTGAAGAGCATACCTGAACAACATGCGAATCAAGAACAATTTTTAAATTCTTGGTAGTTGTTCCTGGTGAATTGTACACCACAACCAGCAGAACTTTAGTGTCCATTACTGATATATTAGCTGCACAAATGTCCCCGACGTTATCGACAACGCTGAACATCGCGTCATGATGTTCACTGAGCTGTTGGATCTTGTGGGTAGCAGCCATAGTGGTAGCCTTGTCCTGCTGATGTATTGCTACACCACCTGCTCTTAAGTTGCAGCGTTTGAACTGAACGATGCAGTGGTAGCCTTCAATGTCGACTAAGGAGTCATTGTCTAGCCAAGTCTCACTCAGTGCGAGGAATTCCACGCTTGTCAAAATCCGATCTGAGGCAACATTGATGCTCATCAATATGGTGGCAGAACCCTTCCTTTCCAAAACTTGGTATAGTTTATCCGCAAGTGTTTGTAATCGATGGTTTCCTAGACGCTGCAGCTCGTTCCTGAGGTCTACCATCTTAGGTGAGTTGCTACCTTTAGTATGATGGAACTTAAAGACATTGGTTGGGTTTGTTAAATACAGCCCCTGGATTGACTGAACACGTGACAATCCAACATACACTAACTGCTGATCCTGGCTTTTATTGTAGTCATATACAATCTCCGGGAAAATGCCACCTTGCGACTTATGAACAGTTAACGCACAGGCACTGACCACCGGAAACTGTATCCGCTTGCATTTAATGATGCCACTCAACTTTATACTAGCCGAGCGTTTGGAGATGGGAGTCCAATCCTCTTGTAGGATTCCAGGTCTGGCGAAAACGGCAGGTCTTGCTTTAATCCTCAATGCAGCACCTATCGCCGCACTCTCGAACTTAAACCACAACTTTACGATCTGCTGCCAAGAATCGTCGCGTTCGAGGTATTTCAGCTCGCCGATTCACTACACCATCTTCGACATCATTTTCATTACTCGGTTAACTCATAATATATTAATAAAACGAACTCTTTATTAGGCAAAATGTTTTGTTCGTCCTGAAAAGGGCGGTTTTTATTAATTGTCGGGGGAACGCGATCGAAATTTGTTTCTCGGTCTGAAATGGCCTGTGGCTGGTCGTGGCTGCCTGATATGGCCTGAATATTTGACAGGAATCCACAATGGGTCAGCTGCTTTTTGTGCCAGCTGCTGCTGGGCACTGCTGGGTACCGAGAGCTGCTGCTGCCAAAGCTGGGTGCTGCCACGACCAACTGGGCACTGCTGGGTACTGATTGGTGCTCTGGTACCGCCAGCTGCGTTGTAATGAAAACGTCGATTATCTTATGATAAAATAATATTTTAACAAACTCTTCATCCAGTGTTTTGTTCACCCTGAAAAGGACGGGTTTTTATTTAATTGTCGCGGGGTAACATGGTACACGTTAGAAATTTGCTTCTCGGTCTTCTCAAGTTGCAGGATGGCCTGAATAATTGGTAGGAAACCACCCTAAGAAATTGTCAGAACAGAGAAAATCAGGATTTACATATAGATAGACGTGGCTCGGCCATTTTATCCGGGCTCTTCAAGTTACGCCATGTTGAGACGGTTCGTTGTAATGCTATTTTCATTACACGATTAGCTCATAAGATATTAATAAAACAAACTCTTTAATTTGGCAAATTGTTTTGTTCGCCCTGAACGGGTTTCATCAATTGTCGGGGGCCCTGGCGGGTTTCATCAATTGTCGGGGGAACGCGAACGAAATTTGTATGGTTCATTTGAATGAACCGGCTCATTTTAGCGGCTCGAAATTGATCCACCTACGGTGAACACTAACTCTTCTTACACTTCCTTGGGAGTATCCGAACACAAACCCAGATGAAGTTTGATCCTGGGCACTTGATTCAATCACCATTGTAGTTACTCACAACCCATATTCACCGAAACATGTTTCGGTGATATCATCGAAACTAGTTAATTAATTCAATTAAACACAGAAGGCAGTTATCACTTGGCAGTTGTTTAGTTGTTTCATCGAGATCCGTCCAGTGGTCGAGAAAAAAGACAAACAAAAGACAGCAGTTTTAGATTCCTATCACATTAGCGATCAAAATTATACCAAATCATATTTGAACTGATTGAAGACATGGACTAAAGAGACAAAAATTTAAATTTTGTAAATTATCATAAAAAAATAACTTAAGCTTCAGATTAAAGTCGATTTACAGCTAGAAAAAACGTTCTCATTGTTGTCTATTTCACTCAAACGTAGTTAAATAAAACTCAAGGTACTGAATAAAAACGCTTTCTAAATCACTGGAAAATGCTCTAATCTGAAAAAAAAAAAAAAACAATCCTCAACTGTTTCGTTTTTACTGCAGCATATTGCATTCTTCGTACCGGCCAATGGTGTGAGCTTTTCAACGTGAATTTATCGCACAAAATTGCACCATTCCTCTCAAAATACTAGAGAAAAAAAAGTCACGACCACTGCTGGCTACTGCTAGGTACCGACCGCCAGCTACTGTTGCCGCGACCAGCTGGGCATACCGCCACTACTGCCAATGCTGGGTGCTGCCTAGCTTTTTCTCCCACCGGGAGATCCGCGCAGCTCCAATGCTGTCGATCGAATGAGGCATATTTGTTCGGAAATGTGTCTTTTATCATGGCATCGGGTACCATTGCATGAACAAAAGGGGGTATCAACTAAAGCAATGTGAATCAAATTCATTAAAAGGGGAGGGGAATGTTTCGCCAAACACTAGCGTGAAACAAAATCTACCTCTCGAGAATAAAGAATAAGAATAAGAAGACGATGGGAGACGTCTCTTGCTTAGATTTGAAAACTGTGCTAGGAAATTTGGTTAATTTACTCTGCGAATCGAAATTATAAGACATCACCTTACATTTACGTTATTTTTAATAAGTTAATGTTATAAATCAATTAACTTGATTACTAAAACTGATACGTAGAATTATTTCCAATCGATTGGTGCAAACGATATGAAAATCGTTTATGCAATGACTTAGTTATTATCGCTCAAAATCTCCAAAACGACCCGTAACGCGATCGATTTCAGAAATTTTAGAACGGCGCCCCAGTATAGAAATGAAAGACGTAGTCCTACGTCAAAAAAAAAGTCACGACAGGCTGGGCACTGCTGGCTACCGACCAGTTGCTGGGTACCGAGCGATGTTGCTCCGGCCCAGCCACCGGAGATCCGCGCAACTCAATGCTGCCGAACGAATGAGGCATTTGTTCGAAATGTGTCTTTTATCATGGCATCGGGTACCATTGCATGAACAAAAGGGGTATCAACTAAAGCAATGTGAATCAAATTCATTAAAAAGGGAGGGGAATCAGATGTCTCGCCAAACACTAGCGTGAAACAGAATCTACCTCTCGAGAACAAAGAATAAGAAGAAGAAGACGATGGGAGACGTCTCTTGCTTAGATTTGAAAACTGTGCTAGGAAATTTGGTTAATTTACTCTGCGAATCGAAATTATAAGACATCACCTTACATTTACGTTATTTTTAATAAGTTAATGTTAAAAATCAATTAACTTGATTACTAAAACTGATACGTAGAATTATTTCCAATCGATTGGTGCAAACGATATGAAAATCGTTTAAGCAATGACTTAGTTATTATCGCTCAAAATCTCCCAAACGACCCGTAACGCGGTCGATTTCAGAAATTTTAGAACGGCGCCCCAGTATAGAAATGAAAGACGTAGTCCTACGTCAAAAAAATCAATTTCAAAAGTAACATGCCATCACATGGCGCATGGCACAACCCGTAACAACATTAACGAAACTGGCCGTCAGTTTCCCCACAACAAAGGCCAACGTGTGCAAAATCAATTTCCCAACAAGACGACTCCCAGTGACACTGACTGACATCGAAATTGAGTTTCGATGCTGCTGGGAGCACGCAATGTTCCCATTTCATTGCCTCACCCCTTTCCAGCCGAGAGAGATGACGTGGCAGAAGGGGTTGCCGAGGATGGGAGGTTTTATAATAAGATTATATTCCATTCGGCGGAACCGAAAAGCCCACATCAAACCGGACAAAATTAAATTTGATTTTCAGCTCACACCCGCATATTATTGTACGAGATGGGTTGTTCACGGTGAAGTAATCCGCTCCCGGGATGAAATTAACTAAAGCGGATATGTGAATTTACGAAGCTCTTCTAGACAGGTATCAAAAATTTAAAGCTCAAACTATTGCGGGGTATGAACAGAAGTACCGAACGAGTGCGTTTGGTAATAAGCCCATAATTATTTATTTGGACATCAAAGATGATATGACATAGACCCAACTGCCAACTGATTTTGTGGTTTGATGTGTCCACGCCAGTTCACTATTGAGTTTTATTGGTTCGCTGAAAATGACACATAGCGAACGCAAAGATGTCATTATTGCGTTAGTAATATGACATCCTGTCTCTTGACCGCAAAAGTTTCCGGCGCCTGAACCCATACACTGAGGTAAATATGCTTATGAGTTTTAGAGGATTCGTCTAACGGCCAGTGCAAATACGGCCAAGAGGATAAAATATGAATTATTATCACCGTGCCAGGCAAGGGTTCTTTTGATATGCTAACTGACAGTCAAGTGGATGGATCAACCCAAGTTAAAATAATAATGCGTAAACAAATTTGTATTCTTGTTTAATGAATTGTCTAGTAATTTCTAATTATTATTGTACGTTCATCAAGAATTTTTTTTTCTTCAAGAACGCATTCATTTCGGATTTTTAAAGTTACATTTCCCCCGTATCCTAAGAATATTTCGATTCAGAAGTGTTTTGTTTGTAAACAGTATTCAACGAGGGGTCCGACTCTACCTGAGATGTAGATGTGGAAGTGTGATAAGACGTGAAAAGAGAGACCCTTTTGAATGTACAAACTGTTGATGTAGAACTACTATTTATAACACTACCGGTAAAAAATAGACGTCGTGTTTAAAAAAACCTCTTATTTGATAATAGATTTCTGTCACATGTAGACTTTAGGAAGTGTAAACAGACATTTTCACATCGCTAGAACTGTTCCATGCCACAAGTGGTATATGAGCACGGTCTCTCTTGCCTACCCCGTACTATAGACACACAAGTAATAGACCGGACAACGTGCCGCCATGTTGTATCCAAAACGAACATTTCCCATACGATTTGACAGTTGTTTTGGATACATCAATTGTGCCAGACTCACGTTGTCCGGTCTATTACTTGAGTGTCTATACTCCGTATTGGGGTAGCTTTATGACAGATTGTTAGCTCGATATGATGCCACATTTCAAAATGACCTTCACTCAATTTCAACTACTTCTATTCAATGTAACAGCCTGCCGTGCTCTAACGGACCTATCAATACTTTCTCTTCACATCTTTGGTTCTCAGGCCCGATTCAAAATAAATTTGTCGAATTCAAGAGACCATAACTCAAGAATTAAACAACTCACATGGTTGAACAAAACGTCAAATAAATGAATATTTATTCAAAATTGTTTCGATACATAACAAGTTATTACATTTCAAAGTATCGGACGAACTGTCGCACTTTACACAGTGATTATGACACAGTCGCTGGTGACACTGTACCGGCGAACTTATTGCACTTTAAACGCATTTGTTGTGCATTTATCACTTCATTTCCGCATCCTCGAAGTTTTCGCTTGACAATTGCGCAATATTTTTCGACCGGTCTGAACTCAGGGCAATTCGGAGGATTAATCTCTTTGGCGACAAACTTAACATTGTTTACAGCATACCATTCTAGTAGTACCTCCTTAGAGTAGGGGCAGCTTGTCAAATGAAGGGTAGAATCCGCTTTTTCAGACACTCTTTAATGTAAACCTTCGATGCCATTGTGTGAGATGTGATAAAAACCTTGGTTTTTAGGTCACAACTGCAGATTCCTTGCCAAATCATTAGTTTCCGAGCAAACTTAACAGCAAACAAAAATTTAAATCTAGATGGGACATCCCCACTACCAGTTGCCAGTTTAAATTATTATTAAACGGGGATTAGTTAATAATCCATTTTGACATATGTTTCGTCATCTATTACAATACAGCCATCAAATTTCGTCAAAACTCGTTCGTATTGTAGTCGTGCTCGCTTTTTGGCCACTAAATTTTGTTTCAGGGAGCGATTCGGATGTTTACTGGCACGAAAAGACTTATATCCTTTCAGCTCTATTCAACATCGCTCTGGAAGGGTTAATGCGACGAGCCGGGGTACGATTTTCACGAAATCTGGTCAATTTGTGTGCTTTGCGGACGACATGGACATTATCGCAAGAACATTTGGAACGGTGGCAGAGCTGTACACCCGCCTGAAACGCGAAGCAGCAAAGGTCGGACTGGTGATGAATGCGTCGAAAACAAAGTACATGGTGGTAGGAGGAACTGACCACGACCGGATTCGCCTAGGAAGTAATGCCACGATAGACGAGGATACCTTCGAGGTGGTGGAGGAATTTGTCTACCTCGGATCCTTACTGACGGCTGACAACAATCCGAGTCGTGAAATTTGAAGGCGTATCATCAGTGGAAGTCGTGCCTACTACAGGCTCCAGAAGAAACTGCGGTCTAAAAAGATTCACCCCCACACCAAATGCACCGTGTACAAAACGCTAATAACAACGGTGGTCCTCTACGGACACGAGACACGGACCATGCTCAAGGAGGACATGCAAGCACTCGGAGTTTTCGAGCGACGCGTGCTAAGGACGATCTTTGGCGGTGTGCAGGAGAATGGTGTGTGGCGGCGAAGGATGAATCACGAGCTCGCTGCACTCTACTGCGAACCTAGCATCCAGAAGGTGGCCAAAGCCGGAAGGATTCGGTGGGCAGGACATGTTGCAAGAATGCCGGACAACAACCCTGCAAAGTTGGTGATCGCTACTGATCCGGTGGGCACAAGAAGGCGTAGAGCGCAGAGAGTACGATGGGTGAACCAGGTGGAGCGTGATCTGGCGAGCATTGGTTGATTATGTCTTATCCTAAATGTGATGTTGAACAAATAAATGTATGTATGTATGTATCCTTTCAGCTGATAACAAGATGTTACGCACGGTGGAAAAATTGGAATCGTATTTGTTTGCCATATCACGTATGGAGACACCTGCGTTTTCTTTCACGTGTCTCAACACCTTTCTTCTAAGCTCTTTGTCCGTAGTGCCACTTTTATGATAGATTCACTGTGCTCTTTCCACACTCAGAGTATCGTTGTAACGTTTGATTACAAGACACACCGTTGACTTTGGGAGTTTTAACAATTTTTCTATTTTTGAGGCAGACCACGAAGAATTCTCTAGATGTTTGTACACAATTGATTTTCTTTTCTCAAGTTCCATGATCCGTAATTTTGAGGTGCGTCTTTTCACTAATTTCTTTGTCAATAAAACATCAACTGTTCCGGACGGCAGCAGAAATGCAGCAGAATATGCAGATCGTTATCCACGGGCATCAGTAGCAATAATCCACAACACCCACGTAGACGATGTACTTTTCAGCATGGATACTATAAACGAGGCAACTGAGGTAGCAGAAGAAGTCAAATACGTCAACTCAAAGGCTGGGTTCGATACTCGGTATTGGCTATCAAGTTCTTATGATGTTCTCGAACAGATCGGGGATAAACGTGCAGGACAAGTGAAGAGCTTCAAGGCAGACAAACCGGAGAATTATGAACATGTGCCAGGAATGGTATGAATACCAGATGAGGATATCTTCGTTTTCGACGGGGTCTTCAAGCAAGAAGTTGAGCAATTTCTAAAAGGCAACATATTACTGACAAAACGAGAACTTCTTCGCGTTGTCATGAACGTGTTCGATCAGCTGGGGTTGGTAACTGTGATTGTTAATCATGGAAAAATTCTTATCCAGAATGATGATTCTGATGATCTATTGGACCAATGGAATCGATGGGCAGAGCTTTTGAAATAATTTCACCAAATTCGTATTCCTAGGTGCTATTTCCTGGGATACGATCCCAAAAGCTACGATAGTATGGAGCTCCATGTAGGTGCTAGCGAAGAAGCTTACGCAGGTGTAGCGTACACTCAGTAGCAAAAAAAAGCCGAGGAAAATTTTGCTTCCAAAAACCGCGTTGTTCAACCTCCTGTAAATTTGTTAATTATCAATATTTTTGGCTGAAAATTTGACAACATTATGTATAGACCTTATGTGACCAAAATTTCATGTTGATCAAATCTATAGATTTGAAGTTACCATAACATATTTGAAAAAAGTCATTTTTGGACATAGCAATTTCAAAAATCCGTATTTTTGTGAAAAATTTAGGTAGCATATTACAAATTTCTCCATAGCTTATAAAAGTACAGAAAATAATGCGGACAAAATTTGAACTATTTCCATCCATGACTACAGCTGGCGTTAAAGTTGACGCACCAACATGAGCATTTCTCTTTTTCACCCGATACTGACCTTGCTGAAATATCGGTGCAAAAAAAAAGCCGAGGTGAATTTTATTAATAATACTGTATAACACTGTATACGTAGTTTTCACAAACTATGGTAACTTCAAATCTATAAATTTGATCAACATGAAATTTTGGTCACATAAGGTCTATACATTTTGTATAATGTTGTCAAATTTTCAGCCAAAAAT
Source organism: Aedes japonicus (assembly GCA_034211315.2). Taxonomy (NCBI): domain Eukaryota; kingdom Metazoa; phylum Arthropoda; class Insecta; order Diptera; family Culicidae; genus Aedes; species Aedes japonicus. The sequence goes on along the minus strand of JASCZW010005405.1, from coordinate 51,400 downwards.
ATTGATAATTGACAAATTTACAGGAGGTTGAACATCGAGTTTTTTGCTAACTAAATTTTGCTCGGCTTTTTTTTTGCTACTGAGTGTACTTTCGGATTGTGGATCAGGAAAATGTTCGATGTTCCCTTGTTACGGAGAGAACCAAGATCGCTCCGTTGAAACCATTGTCCACCCCAAAGTTGGAACTTCAGCCAGCAGTCATCGGAGCAAGGTTAGCGAATGCAACAGTTGATAATCACACGCTCAAGATAACTCGATGAATACTTTGGAGTGACTCCAGCACCGTACTTTCCTGGCTGCGCTCAGATGTTCGAAAGTATCGAGGTGGTTTTCCAATACTTTGGAGTGACTCCAGCACCGTACTTTCCTGGCTGCGCTCAGATGTTCGAAAGTATCGAGGTGGTTTTCGAAATCAACGAGTGCATCATCGAGTAAGGAAAGGAAATTGCGTGAACTATGTCCACAAAGAAGCAAAAGCGATGAATGTGTGCCACCAACCGAATTGTTTGCGTGGTTGGCACCGGAAGTTGGGACATCGAGACAACGAAGCAATCCTCAAGCTGGAAAGGTTGAAGGTAGCCACCGGTATCACAATCCGTGACTGCGGTGTTGGAAGCGGTACGTGCGAATGCTGTATTGAAGGGAAGATGACGAGATTACCGTTTCCCAAGAAGGCAAAACGGAGGGCGAAGGCAACGCTGGATCTGATCCACAGCGATGTATTTGGCCCGATGAATAATCAAACTCCTGGTGGATGCAGATATTTCCTGACGCTGTTTAATGATTTCAGCAGATTCACGGCGGTATTTTTCCTGAAGCAGAAGTCAGAGGTGGTCAGCTGTTTCAAGCAATTCGTTCGCGCAACGGAGAATCGGTTTAGAAGGAAACCGAAAATTCTGAGATCGTATCAAGGAGGAGAATTCAAGAGCCACGAGATGGAGATGTTTTGCAAAGCAGAAGGAATACAGCAACAATTTACGACGGCGTACACCCCCCAGCAGAACGGAGTTGCTGAACGAAAAAATCGATCGTTGGTCGAGATGGCGCGGTGTATGGTGCTGGATACGAAGCTACCGTACAAGTTCTGGGTGGAGGCCGTGAATACGACGAATTATTTACAGAATCTACTTCCGACGACTGCTGTGAGTCAGACGCCATATGAATTGTGGTACGAAGAGAAACCACAATTGAAACATCTAGAAGTTTTCGGGTACCCTGCCTACGTCCATATTCCAAAAGAGAGAAGAACGAAGCTGGACCCCAAAGCAGTGAAGCAGTATCTTGGTTGGATACTCGGATAGCCACAAAGGATACCGGCTGATTGATGCGAAGACACACAAGCTTGTAGTAAGTGGAGATGTACGATTTGTTCCAGATGTCACGGTATGCGTTGATTAAGATGAAGCGATCGTTGAGTACGAGTTCCTAGAGAATCAAAATCCTGCACCGAAGGTTCGTGATCCTGTCAACGATATCAAAGAAGAAAATCAAAGCGTTATTTCGGATGCAGATGAAGAATTTTTCGACATGGTGAGTGGAAACAACACCTTTATGACGGATGATGAAAGTTTCGCAGAAGATTCTGGAGATTCTGTGGAACAGGAGGAGCAGGACGAAACAATTAATGATTCAAGAGATGTGAGACGGCGATTGAGGAACAACAAGGGGGTTCCCCCTCCAAGTTATCCTGGAGCAGCTCTTGCGGCGCAGTCGTGAGATCCTCGACCCGTTGCTGAAGCTATGAACAGTTCACACTGGGAAGAGTGGAAAGCTGCCATGGAAGAGGAAATGAACTCTCTGAGAAGCAATAAAACGTGGGTCATGGAGGACCTACCTGCTGGCAAGCGCCCTGTAGGATGTAAGTGGATTTTTAAGCGGAAGAAGAATGACCAAGGTGAAGTGGTGCGCTACAAAGCGCGCCTGGTAGCGCAAGGCTACACCCAAAAGTACAAATGTGATTACGACGAAGTATTCGCCCCCGTCGCGAAGCAGGTAACCCTGAGAACACTGTTGGCTGTTGCTGGGAGGTGGAATTTACTAATGAAGCTCGTGAACGTAAAGACAGGGTACCTCTACGGCAAACTGGATGAAACGAGGATGTGGAACAAGAAAATTAATACCGTTTTTCGCCGAATCGGATTCAAACCCTCAAATGCAAATCCGTGCTTGTACGTACGGTTGAAGGAAGGTAAATATAGCTATATTCTATTATATGTGGACGACATGCTGGTGATCACTCCGAGCCAGGAGGAGTATAGCAGGGGTGATATCGTATCTGGAGGAAAATTTCTCGCTGACGATCCTGGGAGATGCGAAGCACTTTCTTGGTATCCAAGTTGAACGCACAACTACAAGATTTTCAATGAGCCAGGAGACGTACATCAAGAAACTAGCGAGTCGTTTCGGATTGGAGGATGCAAAACCAGCAAAAGTACCGAAGGAGTCAGGCTTCATTTAGCAGAAGGAGGAGAGCGAACTACTACCTTCGAACGACAAGTATCAAAGTATGATCGGCGGTCTGCTGTATGTCACAGTGAACACTCGACCGGATATCGCTATCTCGTCATCGGTCCTCGGAAGGAAGGTGAGTTGTCCAACAGCTGAAGATTGGAACGAAGCAAAACGAACATTACGGTACTTGAATATGACGTCCAACTTGAAGCTACAACTGCAATGCGATGGTGACGAACTGACTGGTTTTGCGGATGCAGACTGGGCCGGGAAGGCGAGCGATAGAAAATCGAACACCGGTTTCCTGTTCCAACTTGGCGGAGCACCAATTGCATGGGCAGCGCGGAAGCAATCATGCGTGGCTCTTTCAAGCACGGAAGCGGAATATATTTCTCTGGGGGAAAGTGGGCAGGAACTGCTATGGATATTGAAGCTTTTCAAGTCAATTGGCGAAAAGCTGAAGTATCCGGTAGTCATTGGAGAAGACAACCAAAGTTGTATCAAGCAGCTGCAGCAAGGTTCTGTCCAGCAACGCTTGAAACACGTGGATAATCGTTACCACTTTGGAATATTGGAATATCTGCGGAATAAGCTTGGACTTCAAGTTGAGGAGGAGTGAAGAGGTAGCAACAGAAGTTGCAAGTCATGATACTCAAAGTATTTGTTAGAAGAGATAAATAAAGGTATTCCTTGTTATTTGTTCAACCTAAGCAGACGTGTTTTCTTGTACCCTCAAGATTTGATAGATACAATACAGGGGGTACGTTTCAAAGGAAAGACCTCCAGACGTTAGCGTCACATCAGAACTCCTGAATTTCAGGAGTTCCGCAGGAATGTCATTTAGGTCCTCTTTTAATTATGCTTTTTGTTCTTCTGCTAAGTCGTCTTAACATAATTATCTGAGCTGGTGATATAAAACTGTAAATGGATATCTGTAAAAGGTTATAAACAACGGGACAGATAGGATCTTGCGAAACGACATCATCAAGGTCACTCGGAGGCATGGGCAGTTTATTATCGCAGGTGACCTGAACGCAAAACATGAAACCTGGGGAAACGCACGACGGAACAAGAACGGCTCCATCCTACACGATGGAAGTAACACAGGTGAGCAACTCTTTACCTATTAATAGTCTCACTAAAAACTTGATCCGTCTTCGAAACACCACTCGCAGACAGTATCAACGTAAAATCAGAGTGCAATCGTTTGAACAAGATCATTAAGGCCAGAATGGTGGATCTCAGAAACAATAACTTTGCCAACAAAATCCGCACCCTCCCAGGTCGTGCTAAGCCGTTCTGGAAATTAACAAAAAATTTAAAAACCAAGCCTAGGCCCATTCCACCGTTGATCCCACTAGACAACAATGACTCTAAGGATCGTTTGATTACTCCCGCTGAGAAGGCTGCTGAGATAGGTCGACATTTTGTCAGCTCACACAATCTTGGACAGAACATCGTCAGTCCTCACGAAGCTGCCGTTAACGAGCATGCGAATAACATCCATCTATATCCCAATGATTTTTCGGAGGAACTTGAAATCACAGCTGACGAACTGTCGACCTATATCAAAACATCGAAGAACATGAAGGCCCCAGGTTTCGACAAAATTTTGAATTTGGAACTCAAACACTTGAGTTCCCAATTCTATGAACATCTAGCATTAGTTTTTAATCGCTGCCTTAGACTTAGCTACTTCCACTCGTGCTGGAAGTCAGCTAAAGTCATACCCATCCGGAAGCCTGGGAAAGATCCTTCATGTTCCAAGAGCTATCGACCCACCAGCCTTCTCTCGGGAGCATCAAAACTTTTTGATAAAGCAATTTACCGTCGGCTCCTTGCATCTACCGACGAACTCAATATCCTGCTTGATGTACAGTTTGGCTTTCGACGCGGTCGATCAACAGTACATCAACTGAATCGAGTCACTAACATCCTCAGGCGAAACAAGTCTGTTTCGAAAACATCTGCCATGGCCCTTCTTGACGTGGAAAAGGCGTTTGACAACGTCTGGCATGATGGCCTGGTGTACAAGCTGCATCGGTACAATCTTCCAGTCTTTCTGGTGAGCAGTGGTGCGCAGGAGGTTTCTGCCGGTGTTCCGCAGGGAAGCATACTAGGTCCACTTCTGTTTAACCTGTTCACCTCGGATATACCCCCACTCCCTGAAAACGGATCTCTGTCGCTGTTTGCCGATGATACCGCAGTCGTCCACAATGGTAGGGTAGTTAGAGCGATCGCATCGAAACTGCAGCGTAGTCTGAGTTTTCTGTTGAAATATCTCACAGACTGGAAGATCTGCATCAATGCAGCAAAGACCCAGGTCATCATATTTCCAGTCCTATTTCGAGGACGGCATGTCGATCTGGGAGAGCTACGCGAAAACACACCACCTGAAGCTACAGCGGGTTCAAAACAAGTTCAGGATAATCCTGAACACACCTCCTCGGACGAGAAATTCTGAGATCCACCGTCTGGCCGAGATTAAAACGCTCGAAGATCGTTTTAGTTAGACTATCAATAGGTACAGGACACGTTGCCATCTATCAAACCACCAAGTCATTCGGGACCTGGTACCCCTTCCCTAGGTTTTTCAAATTGTAGTCATTATAGTTAGGTAGGTTATCAAATTGTTTAAATTTAACCAACCCCATAGGGGATGATATATACACTAGGATAAAAAATTAACAAATCACACCACATATCAAATAAAAAGTATGAAGATGAAGAGCCCCTCTGGCTAAGCAATTAAATTGTAAAACTAAATGTAAACATTAAAACAAACGAAAGATAAAGACACATTTTAACTTTAACTAACTGTAGAAGGTTAGATTTGAAACAAAGTTAAATTGATGTATTCTACGAATGGTATGAGAAAAGTCTGCTTGATAATAATATTAAAAAGTGTAACATCATATCATATTCTAGAAAACTTACTCACGTGGTTTCACGTGTTCTCTATGAAATCATTTAATTGAAAGATGCAACAAAATTAGAGACTAACGAGCGATTCTTGATTCTAACTCGACCTTTGTAGATCATTTTCATGATTGAATACCAGCCTCCTCCGTTTTTCTTCGCATCATTGTTCTCCATTTAAAAATTAATTTAATTCATACGGATTTTCTTTTGCTAAATTCTTATGAATAATCAAAGTACATTTCGCTTAGTGTAAAGGTGTGTTTGATCTCTCTGTTAAATGCTTACTTCGTCTCGATTCAGGGTCGTTTATCATTCGCTCGGAAAGGGACACGGCCAACCGGATGTCTGTATTCGCTTATTTCAAACGACGAAAGGGTTGATGTCCGTTCCTTTCATTCCCATGGATACATGATAGATGATGATGACGGGACGCCAATTTACGATGTCAGCCATCCGGCGTTCCGTGAATCGTGAATTTTGAGTCAACGAACACAATGAGCTGATTTATATCTATTTATTTTTATTTATTTCTAAACTGACAGTTTTTGGGACATTTCAGAGAAAGAAGGGTTTATCTCATGATTATAATTTGTTTTCTAGTATTGATTGATACGTAGAAATCAAAACGGAGCGGAGAATACCGAAAATACATGATTACATTTATTTAAAATAAACATTATTATATTTACCTATGGGCACCACACAAGGTTAATAACACTTTTGTAAGGAAATTTATAATTATGATAATTGACGGATGATATTTATAAGAAAACCAGCTGTAAATCCCGTCAATCAAATAAGTTTTGCTGGTATTTAATTCTTTTGACGTAGACTACGTGTTACAGCAAAGGTTGGGTGTCAAATGAAAATTTGATAAACTCCCAAGAGAAATTTAAACAATTTGAACGCTAATAACTTAATTATTTCTCGATTGATTTTAGAGATAAGGCTTGCTCTAGAAAAAATCTGGACACCCTGAAATACGTCTATCTATCATATACACGTGCAATATTTCGCAGACTGATGAACGTATGTCTGTTCATTGGGTAAAATCAATTTTTGAAGATTCCAGGGTTTAGATCGAAGATAGCGTCGAAAGAAGAGCAAGTGCGAAAAGCAATTGTGTGTGGTCGCAATGAAAATCCAAATCTGTCAGTTAGCAAACTTTCAAAAAAGCTTGATTTTCCTGCAAGCACTGTCCATAACGTTCTTCAATTTTTAGCTACACGTTTGACAACAGCTAGGAAGGCTGGGAGCGGAACAAAACCGAATCTCGGGAACCACCAGAAGCACGCGAAGGTGAAGCAAATATTGCAGAAGAGACCAGATCTTTCGGTACGTACTGTGGCTGAAAATATAAAAATGTCCCCAACTTTTGTGCATACTTCCAAGCACCGGCAAGGTATGAAGTCGTTCAAGGTGAAAACTGTACCGAACCGTAATGTGACGACTAAATTTGTATCGCGAATATTTGACGAAGATTTCCTGCGTGTTAATGGACGATGAAACTTATGTGCTGGAAAACTTTAAGCAGCTTCCCGGATTGTCTTATTATACTGCCATGCAAAGGAAGGGCGTAGAGGAGCATTTCAGGATGAAGAAAAAGGCCAAGTTTCCCAAAAAATGATTGGTTTTGCTGGCAATATTCGAGTAAGCCAAAGCTTCATCACTACCGGAACTGTAAACAGGGAAATATATCGTGAAGAATGCCTAAAGAAGCGATTGTTACCATTACATGTGGTTGACGCTATTCTGGCCTGATTTGGCATCTTGTCATTACGCCCAAGATGTTTTGGAATGGTATAAAGCGGAGTCCATGTTGTACCGGAAGAGACGAATACACTTAACTGCCCGGAGTTGCAACCTATCCCGCGGTATTGCGCTCATGGGAAGAGAGAACTCTTTCAATATAAACAACAAGCTACAACAACAGGAAAATTTCCAGAATCGTGAACAAAAGCAGCTAAATCGGTTACAAAGAAGTCTGCACAAACCCTAATAGCTGGAGTAAACTCAAAAACTTGTAGTTTCTTCGTGCAGCCTAATCAAGTAACTGTAATTAGTTTTTTCTTTTGAGGCAAAGGGCGAACACGAAATTATTGCGACACATGCAACAGGGCATAACTTTTTTACCATTGGGTAAAAATCAACCAAATTTTGCACACTTTCTCATTGATGTGTATTGTTTACATGCTGTCAAACTCGAAGTCGTGATTTCGATTCAACGAAAATGGAGGTGAACCAACGCGAGTCGAGAGAACAAATTCCTTCCAAACACCTGGAATTTCCTGACCTGTCGCAGTTGGGAAAAATGTTGAACATTCACCATTCAACCGTCTCCAGAGTGTTGAAGCGGTTCCAGGAGCGGTTGACGTTAGACCACGGCAAAGGAGCTGGAAGAAAACCGGGACCGGAGAACAAAAAGACGGAGGGAAAGGTGAAGCGGATGATAAAAGCAAATCCCAATGTCTCAAGCCGTGATTTGCCTAAAAAGATCGGCATGTCGCAGAGCTACGTCCAGAATGCAAAGAAGAGAGCTGGACTACATACATACAAGGTACAGAACTTCCCAAACCGCGATGAGCGGCAACAATCGACGGCTGAAACTCGGGCACGGAAGCTCTATGAGAAGATGCTGACAAAATATGGCTGTTGTGTGATGGACGACGAAACGTATATAAAAGCCGATTTTAAGCAAATTCCGGGGTTGGAGTTTTTCACCGGCAAGAGCAAGTTCTATGTGGACGACAAATTTAAGAAGAAGAAAATGTCGAAGTTCGCCTCCAAATATCTCATTTGACAGGCCATCTGCTCTTGCGGACTGAGGAGTGAGCCATTCGTGACAAAGGGCACAGTAAATGGCGAGATCTACAAATCTGAGTGCCTCGAGAAGTGCCTTTTGCCGTTCTTGCAGCAGCACGACGAAGCTCCGCTATTTTGGCCAGATTTGGCATCATGCTACTATTCTAAAAGTGTCCTGGAGTGGTATGAGGCCAATTCTGTCCATTTTGTCCCAAAGGACATGAATCCGCCAAACTGTCCGGAGCTGCGCCCGGTGGAGCAGTACTGGGCAATGATGAAGCGGGAACTTCGGAAGAGCAAGAAGACAGTCAAAGACGAGAAGGACATGTTAAGAAAATGGAAAAAAAAAAACTGAGAAACTGGTACCGGATGACACTGTAAAGACTTTGATGGAGGGCATCAAGCGAAAATGCGTTCAATTTTACACTCAAGGCTCCATCGATTAACTTTTCTTTTGATTTTTGAAGTAAATATATGTATAAAACTACCCTAAAATTTTGGTTTGATTCTAAACATTATAAGAAAATTGGCAGGACATTTTCGGTGTCGCAGTAATTTCGTGTTCGCCCTTTAAGAAAAAAAAAGGTAAAATTAATGAGTATGCAACACGACTTTAGACAAATAAATTTGACAAAGTATTGAGAATTAAGAGATCAGAGATGGCTTTTATATACTTTGATCAATTTATTTATCAATGGGGTAAAACGAGCTGACCTAACCGAGAGTGACATACCATAACATGTACCAGGAAATTTTCGAAACATCCATAGTAAATGCATGATGCGCATGGGGCATTATTTTCTAATTATAGCAGTTCCATTATTCTGAAATTACAAACGTGTTCCTTTATAAATGGACCGATATCAAAATGAAGTAACAAAAGTATAAATAAGCCACATTCGGCAACGATTTTTTTATTTTTCCTCCTCCAAGCCCCAGCCGAAAGAAATTACCAGTTCTGATAGAACGCGATGCTTACGGAGACAGTGATTTATATTTATTTTATTCCACTGCTGGTGGTTGCTTCCATTTGAGGGATTTTTTTTTTTGCGTGAGCAACAAAAAAAAACCCGATTTGATGCAAATTCATGTAGCTGAACCAATGTTTGAATACATTAACGCTAAAAAGATATGATTTATGGATTGCTCAGATCCATGACAAGTGCGATTTTCTGGGTGAAAAATGTTGATATGGCACTCAAGTTGTGTGAAATGAAAATTTTGCTGAAGCTTTATTCCTCCCCTGTGATGTTTAGTGACGCCTGTACTTCGCAATTATGTTTCAGATAAATGTATTAAGTTTGAGTAATTGGTAATTGCTTTCGATGAATTGGTGGGTACGGAAGAAATAATTGGCACAACTTGATACATAAAGGTAAACACTTTTCGATGGGCCACGTATCCGCGTATCTCTTGTAACAATCTTTACCTCATTAGAGAACAATTATCTTGGCTCTTCATCATACATTGTGTTCTAAAGCACCGGGCTTAGGGTGAAACCCAACCCACTTCTGTGTTGTAACCTGTACTAGATTCTGGAAGTAGTTTCCCAGAATCCCATGCAGGTACCCAGGAACCTGTAGACGTTGGAACAAGTTGCCTCCCAACCAGAGCTATTGCACGCATTCCTCACATCACCTCTTACGATGGAGTGCTGTTTCGGTTCTCTTGGTGACAGGCAGGATGGCATTCAACATTGACTTGCCTTTTCGGAAGCCGAACTGGTTATTTTACAGACCACGTGCACCTGCACCTGCACGTCCACGTGCACGTGTAATTTCACACCCTATTGAAGATAACCTTCTCAAGCACCTTAGCCGTCGTATCCGCCAAGCACATCGGTCCATACGCCGATAAATAATCTAGTAGTTTCCCTGTCTTTGACAGTAATACGAGATTCTGCCTCTTCCAGACATCTAGAAAGAAGCTCTCGCTCAGTTAACTTAGCATTAAAACCCTGAACATTTTGGAAGCTAGCAAAATAGCCGTCATGATGTCCGGGTACCATCAGGTTCTTGAGGGACTCAGTTCATCATTCATAGCCATCACCTCGCACCCGTGGTGCCATTGTCAACTCCCACGTGATTGCGGATGTTCGGCGTATTTCCCGACCATTCTTCCACCGCCACCGACAACGTTATGGTCTGAGATATTGAAACGCTGGTCTTGGGACAAATCTACGGCGGTGGGAGGCCAGGGACTCGGGTAATGGCACGGAAAGGTTATCCCAATGACCAACCACACCCTTAGTTTTGCCCATTGCCACCAGGTAAGCGTCACCCCATGGTTCTGCATTGGCTTTCAAATAAAATACCTCGAAGCAGTTTTGTTTACTGCTTTTATCTCCCTCTGTAACACGGCCTTTTTGGAGATCGGCACCACTCGACTCTCCGTTCTTTCAGCGGCTGACCTGCGATCCTCCGTCTTGCGCGGAAGCATGTTGTACGAAGGTCAGCGATTAACTCTGTCTACCAGTACACCGGTGACCTCCCATTTCTAGCTTTGACCTACCTAGGCATGGCTGCGTCGCAGGCACATGATAGTAGCGCTACGAGTTGATCACCTCACGGTTCTTGGGTATTGCTCATGTTTCGTTCCCGTTCAAATTCTTCTTCGAATACTTTGTTGTTGAAGTATGAAGTCCTCCAAGAACTGTGGAAGATACTATAACGAACCACCAGATGGCCGCTGTGAGTGTCGCCATTCTCCACCTTCCAGTTGTTCGATAGCCTGGGGCTGCAGAACGTCACATCGATGATCGACTCCACTTCGTTTCTGTGGTAGGTACGCTTAGTACGGACGGTGACCAGGTCAGTGTAGAGCATAACCAGGGCCTCTGACTGGATCTTGTCCTGTGAGTTGGTAAGGTGACTCGCTCACTCCCCCTGAAATCACCCACTCTAGCTAACAGCTTGCAGCCAGTCAACTCATCTAAAAACTGCTATAATTGTTATACAATTAAAGGCACGTTGCAAATCAATCATTGCAGAGTTCGTCCCGTAGACGGTTTCCCTAAGTGAAACTCTAAGGAGGGGGAGGTGTTTCGTATGATACAGCTTCGAGCCTGGATTGGAATATCGGTGAGAAGTGAACGGCAGTTTATTTGATCAGACAGCAGATCCTCGACGATAAGTGCATTCGCGGCTTCACGACGAATTTGAAGAGTTTTCAAATGAATCATAAGGCAGCGACTCTCGGAAGGTTGAAAGGGTCCCTCCAAAGAAGTCTACGGAGAGCGTATCGGATAAAACGTCGTTGAATTGACTTATTTTGGAAATGAGGGTTTCAGACCGGGGAAGCATATCTCTCCAAGGTGAACCTCACCAACGAACAGTACAGAGACTTAAGGCAGCACACGTCTCGAAATTATTTAGCCACACGAAAAATGAAACCGAGATTTCGAGAAGCTTTTGTTATGATGTAGGACATGTGAGGTTTGTAAGTGAATTTATCGTCGAGTATCACACCATGGTCCTTTACTTGGTTGTCACTTTACAGAACCAAAGAATAACCGAAGATAATAGGAGACTTCGTCCTAGAAAAAGTGACAACGGAACACTTTCCCGGATTCAAGAGCATACAGTTCACCACGCACTACCTTTGTACTGTCTCTAAATCTTCTTGCAAACTGCCGGTGAGATTTTAGCAACAGATTTGCATCGTTGAAATTCAAGAGAAAAATCAGCGGCCCAACATGACTACTTTGAGGAATGCCGGACTAGGCACTAAACGAAGAGAACAGCTCATCACCAATTTTAACCTTGAGGGTTCTGCCACAAAAATACGATTTGAACCAGTGAAGCAATTAGGCACCAAAGCCTAGCCTTTCCAGTTTTGCCTCAGTGATGTCATGGTTGCTTCTGTCGAAGGCAGCAGATAGGTCCGTTTGTGAACCGGCTGAAATCCTATCCATAATGAAGGAAGTGATTGATAGGTTTGTGGTCGTTCAACGCTTCGGCATGAATCCATGTTGATCATCACTGATGTATTGCTTCTCGTGGAAAAATACAGGTTCCAAAACGGTCAGTTCAAACAGCTTAGAGGCTGCGTAAAAGCTCGAAATTCCGCGGTAGTGATCAGCATTTCTTCTAATTCCCTTTTTGTGCACGAAAAACATGTACGCTTCCTTCTATATTGTTGAAAACTTACCGGTAGTCAATGATGACCGATAGATATGCAATGTTTTAGAAACACGGATGGAATACCGTCCGCTATCAGCAGCAACGATATCGGCATCGTCGATAGGTATTGCGTTGAAATAGTGCATCGTCGTGGAAAACATCTGCAAACTTTTCGGAAAACATGCTACAGATGTCGACAACGGACTCAGCGATAACCCCGTTCCGAGAGATGAATGAAGGTAAACCGTTCTCTATGAGTTGCTCATTGATGTGTCGCCAGAGCACCTTAGGATTATGCTATCGTTTGCTTTGCAGTTTGCGTTGGTTGGCCAAGAAGCAGCGTCCAGCCAGCTGCTTGTATCGATGGTAGAGCGTCACGTTATGGTTCGGTAGTGCTATCGACTGGTGTTTGAAACTGACCTCGCATGGATGCGCGATTGAGAAGGGTCGAGATAAAGGAAGAGGTCAAGTCCACGCTGCCATTTGACACCGGGTTGAAATCCACGATTAATACGATTTCATCTGTAAAGGAGGCATTTCCAAAAATTTGCTTAACTGACTAAAGGTGCTCATTTATGAAATCATCGTCCCTAACTTTGTCTGGAGGAAAGTAAACGACACATATATACAGGATATGATCCTTGATATGCAACGAGATCCAAACTTGCTCCGCAGACTTACAAGATTCGTCAATACCGTTGTGCGATTCTAGACCGTAACGTACAGCGATCAAAATGCCTCAACCAGAAACCTTTCAACTATTTAGTGCATTTCGATAGGACGTTGTAGGACAAACCAAAAGCAGCTATGGAGGGAGTGTTATCATTGAGCCATGTCACAGTAATCAGTATTAAACCTGTAGTCCGTGCACACTGCTACCAACCATATGATGAGAGGTCGATTTTGTAGGTTCCCCCTTCAGCCGCAATTAAAGTCCACATGGAGTAGTCGCTATAATAATTCCATAGTTGCTTATGTACGCAGAGAGGTCATGGGATGTTTGACACGGTCCTTCATGGGGATGCCGTGTTCAGGGCCGGATCAACGCAAATCATCTGCGCAGGGCATCTGAGCCTATTTCCGCCTGGATTGGAAGGTACTGAAGGCCTGCCAAGGTTTTAGTGGGACAAAGACAGCCTGTGCCGTTGGTAATTCACTATTTCCTGCCAGTGTCACCCTTACTGTCGGGAGACGACACAAATGCCAGCCCGAAAACGTGATTCCATATATAATACCTCGGAAGCCCAGTTGCTATCGACCACAATGCGTCCTACTGCCCTCCCTCAATTGAAGGACTCTATTTTTTTTGGGATTGTCTTGCCTCTCAAAAATTCTTTGCATCTCAATTTGTCCTCACTCCTACAGCTGGATCTGAGCACCCATCATGAGTAATTCATGTACAAAAAATCAAGATCGTAAACACCTGAGTCATATCAAAAAACTGACTGTTACTTGTCCACGACCGAAGCAGTACTACACCCGATATCGTCAATTGATATTTAACACGATGTCAGGCAAACCACATATGAAACTCGAAGCAAAATTCTCAGCTGTAAGACCTCCCCTCATATCCTCTATAGGACCCAGTATTATTATAGTGAGCTAACTGCACAGTTGTGATGTGCTAAGAAGCCACACCTTCCTCTACAAGCACTGCCAATCAATCAATACAGAATCAGCTGAGCCCGAAACGAAGCCCCAACCTCTACCAGGCTTCGAGCAACCGAAGGTCCGCACGTCACGCCACGTGGCACCTGCCGAACTACAAACATCAATCGTGGGTCGAGTTTGTTCAAACCATCCAGCATAAATCATTCCCCTCGCTTTCGAATTCCGTCATGGCTGGCCAGCATCCTACTCACCACTCCCACACTTCCCAAAAACCACGAGTAAAATAAAGCAACGAAATGAAAAAAAAAAACAATGTCCTGATGTGGTTCAGAAAGAAAGAAGCCGACCTTGAAGCTTTGAGATTTTCAAGCTCGAGCTTGCCAACAGAAGAGGCACATGTAAACTTAGACCAAAGAATGAGATCCCTGGGACTAGACCGTCTGGTTAGGAAGTAACAAACAAAACAAACATTTGCTTCTTGTACAGACGATGAAGGATCTCCATTGTAGAAACACTCCTGTTCAATATTGGACAGGTTTTTTTCTACTGACGTCCAGTTGAATCAATAAAAATAATTGAAATCCCTTAGAGATTTAAAGTTCTATGCGAAACTAAATTTACTAAAAAGAAAAAAGTTTTGCTGGATTTTTTATACGTCAAAAAATGTTATCAGCGAAACGAGCATCCTGATCCGTCCAATATATTCCGATTATCAAATCTGGTCATTTAAACCCGCACTCAAAAACATCGGCACGTTGAATCTACGTGGAACGCTAGTAATTTTTGTCCACTGCCAAAACCAGTAATAAACACGTGGAATTCACGTAAGAGCTACGTGATTTCCACGTAAATTCACATTCTACGTGAAAATCACATAAATGTTCCATGATTTTCCACGTACAATTCACTGGCACTTAATGTTTACCTGATTTTACTGAAGAAGAAGGTTGGTTAGGTGTTCAGGTGAAAGTAACGTGAAATTTCACGTGAAAACAACGTGTCGGTTTTTTTAGTGCGCTACCTAGTCCTATTTTGGTTTAAGGTGAATCGCTGCTGCATGTATTTTTTCCTATCTTTTATCGCTCTCTCTCGCAAACTTACCTCGCAATTTAAAATTGAATGAACATCGAATCGAACTCTATCAGATTGCTGACAGCAAGTATGTATACAAACTGATGTGATTTAATATTCAATATCTAGTACTGAATCTAAGTTTATGAATTCTAAATTTTGGCTACCGTCGAGAATGCTTCAGCATATGCCGTTAAAAGTTCCTCATGATAAAATCAACAAAACGTTCGTCTCCAATCCCTGCTTAACAGGACATCTTCAGCCTGGCCAACGCCTTTAAAACCAAAACCATTGAAATCGAATTCACAAAATCACCGATTTATAACAAAATCAAACTTTAATTTTTCAAATGATAAACGAGTTTGGTATTTTAGAAAGACGAAAGAAAACGTGACAGCTCACGAAAAACTGATCCGTTCAGGGCGAAGCTTGCTGCGATTTTGTCGACAATCACCTTCCGGCTTACATGTGCCTTAAATTTACATTCTATAATATTCTTCAATCGCAATTGACTGAACCCTAATAAGTATAATTTTTCCATCAATCAACACTCTCATCATGAATTAAATTCTGAATGGTGTCCAAAAAACATTTATTGCTCCTTGAAAATAGATTTCCGCTCATAAGTAGATTATAAATTATCACTACAAAAACGATGCCGCATTTTCAGGTGCTCAGTGTTCCAACTCTTAACACCCATAGAAGAGTTTTCGTTCACTGATTCTCCATTGAGCAAGAAACATTTGCTTATATCCTGCTGGCGATAGGAAATTGATTATCTTCAGTAAACAGACAGCCTCCCTCGCAGGGCACGTTCCAGCAAATGTTTCATTTTTTAGCCCCAGTACGTGACGGTAATGCTCCTTTTCGGTGAACCGTGAAAGAACCTCGAAAACTGATACTTCCTCCACAAAAATTTGGTTCGAGTTTTCAAGCATTCGCATGAACCGTTTTCGTTCCCTTTGTTTCGTTTTCTTATTTGATATTCAAGCTTTCGCATACACGGGCAAGTTAAGAAGATTTGATGTTATTTTATTGACCGTGGAACGTGATTACTGCTTATTTGATTGAAAACAGATGGTGTAGAAATTTAGGCATTTTTCGACTCAAGCAATGTTTTTGTTCTGTTAGCAAGAAGGAGCAATTCATATTTTTATTTGTGGTTCATTAGACTGATTTTATTGGGAGAAGCGTGCAACTGTTATTTTCCTTTCATCGTAAGTACCGTTGAACAAGGTGAAGCTGATGTTTGAACTAGAATTATATCATTCATTATCTGAATAATAATTGGTTAAGTATCAGTATCATATTGCTTTTACTAAAGGGTGGAACTGTCAAAAATTGGTCAAACAAGATTTAGTGCAAACTGCTTAGTTTATTATACAAATGATCAATCTTTTTTTGTTAAGTTCATCGTCTACAAAACTGCTGAATTCCCAAATGCGAACTGTCGGGCTTTACGTTTCACACCTTCCATCAAGTTCTGTACCGCTGTTATATCCATCTTAGTTGATGCTAAACGCCAATTTGCTTTGAACTGTTTTTCACTCCCAACTTGTTTTTGAGTTCTCTTGAGAGCCATTTTACCGTAGTGGCAAGAGGCGAGGTCTGACCAAAACAGCACGGAACAACTATGTTTCTTCAAGAAAGACAATAAGCGTTTTTACAGGCGTTCCTTTACATAAATATTTTGGTTTTTTTTTTTTTTAATAATCATTTATTTGTACAGGCTCAATCGAATTAACTTTACAGAGCCAAATTTTCATATTTTTATACATCATTTATCTTAAAACTAAAGTTAGGAGGATAGAGCCGATTACTCGCGGCTGTCTCGAGGTTAATAGGTATAACAAATTACGGATGGGAAGGAGGGTGGGAATTTAAAGTATGGTTACATAACACATTAAATTTAAATTCAGAATTATCTAAACACTTATAACTATACAACTTATGGTTTTCTTTTGACTTGAACATTTCTTGGAAAAGAAAAAAAAAACACACACACATACACATATAAAAAAAAAACTTATTCTAAACATACAGGTTAAACTAACTACAATCTAATGCTAATGTTAGTCAAAAACACATAAATGAGTTTCATGTACTCCAAATCACGTACAGCCAAAATATCTCGAATTGGCACATTGGGTTGTCTACCTCGGGCCCGAAGGGAATCATAAAGCTTAGATCTGACTCCACAATGTTCAGCACAAGACCAAATAACGTGATCTGCGTCCTGATAGCCTTGTCCACACTCACAGAGATTGCTGTCGCTCAGCCCAACCCGGTATAAATGAGCGTTCAAAGAATAATGATTCGACATGAGGCGAGACATGACACGAATGAAGTCTCGACCCACATCCATCCCGCTAAACCAAGATTTCTTCGACACCTTTGGGATGATAGAATGTTGCCATCGCCCCAAATCTCCTTTACCCCATTTATACTGCCAGCTGACGAGTGACTGTTGACGAAAAATAGGAAAAATTCGTTGAAGGCGATTTGTCGATCACAAATATCGCCTTCCATAGCGCCCACCTTTGCAAGCGAGTCCGCTTTCTCATTGCCCGGAATTGAACAATGAGATGGGACCCATACAAAGGTGATGATAAAATAACGCGAAGATAAAGCACTTAGAAGCTCCTGTATTTTCGCGAGAAAATACGAGGAGTGCTTTACCGGCTTCAATGAGCGAATAGCCTCTATAGAACTGAGACTATCCGTGAAAATGAAGTACTGATCCGGTGTTAATGAGGCAACAATTTCTAGCGTAAAATGTATTGCCGCTAATTCAGCGACATATACGGAACAAGGAGCTTGAAGTTTACGGTTGGCGCTATAAATTTCATTAAATATACCAAAGCCTGCTGACTGCTCTATCAAAGATCCGTCAGTAAAGAACGATTTAGTGGAATCAACTTGGCCAAACTTTGCAGCAAATATCACCGGAGCAATCATAGGACGATGATGCTCTGGGATTCCACGAAGCTCCTGCTTCATGGATAAATCAAAATGAACCGAATTGTCGAAATCGGAGAAGCAAACACGATTGGAAATGTTCGGCGAAGGGCTGACATCCTGTGTTATGTACAAATGGTACAAGGTCATGAAGCGAGTTTGAGGATTCAACTCAAGGAGCTTCTCAAAATTTTCGATCACCTCGGGGTTCATAACTTCACACCTGGTGAGGAGCCGGAGAGATAATTCTGAAAACCGATCCGAGAGTGGCAACATGCCAGCCAGCACTTCAAGACTCATGGTGTGAGTCGAGTGCATGCAACCTAACGCGATACGAAGACACCGATACTGAATACGTTCCAGTTTAATGATGTGCGACCGAGCCGCTGACTGAAAACAAAACTACCGTATTCCATAACCGACAAAATCGTTGTCCGGTACAACGTTAGAAGATCTTGTGGATGAGCTCCCCACCAGGTTCCGGTAATTGTGCAGAGAAAGTTGATCCTTGGCTGGCATTTTCGCTTCACATACTCAATATGGGATCTCCAGGTGCACTTTGAATCGAACCAGACCCCAAGATATTTAAATGACATAGAATGAGTTATCGGCTTACCCCAAATTTGAAGCTTCGGTTGTGCTGGGTTATGCTTCCTTGAAAAACTACCAACTCAGTTTTCTCCGTAGAGAATTCGATACCTAGCTCTAGAGCCCAAGTAGACAAATTGTCTAAGGTATCCTGTAAGGGTCCTTGCAGATCGACCCCATTGGGTCCCGTGACAGACACTACGCCGTCATCTGCAAGTTGTCTCAACGTACAATTGTCACTTAGACAACCGTCAATGTCTTTGACATAAAAATTATACAAAAGGGGGCTCAAACATGATCCCTGGGGAGACCCATGTAGCTAAATCGTGAAGCTGTAGAGGTTCCATGAGAGAAGCTCATATGTTTCTCTGACAGCAAATTGTACAAAAAATTGTTCATTAATGGTGAAAAGCCACAAGCGTGGAGTTTATCTGAAAGAACTTCAACAGATACTGAATCAAAAGCCCCTTTATGTCCAAGAATACAGAAGCCATTTGCTCTTTTTTAGCAAAAGCTAACTGAATATCTGTGGACAGCAACGCGAGACAGTCGTTCGTTCCCTTACCCCTACGGAAACCATATTGAGTATCTGAAAGCAGGTTGTTCGTCTCAACCCATTTGTCCAGACGGAAAAGGATCATTTTCTCCAACAACTTTCGAATACAAGATAACATCGCGATGGGTCGATAGGAGTTGTGGTCGGACGCGGGCTTACTCAGGTTTTTGAATGGCAATAACTCTCACCCGTCTCCAATCATCCGGTACAATGTTGAGTTCCAGAAACTGATTAAACAAGTTCAACATGCGCCTCTTCGCGACGTCTGGGAGGTTCTTAAGCAAGTTGAACTTGATCCTATCAGCCCCTGGAGCCGTATTGCCACACGAAAGGAGTGCGAGAGAGAACTCTACCATTGAAAAGGGTTGGCCAATCTCATCTATCGAATTCGTGTTTTCGCGAGGAATCATCCGTGCCGGCACAGAATCTGGACAAACTTTTCGCGCGAACTTTAGGATCCATTGGTCCGAGTACTCCTCGCTCTCGTTGTTCGTAGTTCGGTTACGCAACCTTCGCGCCGTGTTCCAAAGAGTACTCATCGACGTTTCGCGCGATAGCCCCTTCACAAATGTTCGCCAGTAACCGCGTTTCTTGGCCTTGATGAGGCTCTTAAGTTCGCGTTCGAGAGCCGTGTATACTTCGAAGTGCTCAGGTGTTCCACGTCTACGGAAAACTTTAAACGCGTCGGACTTTTTACGGTAAACCTCGGTGCATTGCTGATCCCACCATGGAGAAGGAGGTTTCCTGCGAGATGACGTCCCTGGAACTGGTCGAGTTTGAGCTTGAAGCGCGCTGTCTAAGATCAGGTTGGAGAGGAAGTTATACTCTTCCAGCGGTGAAAGCCTTTCTACCGTCGTTACGGCTTCATCTACTGCTGTCCTAAACTTTGTCCAATCGATGTGACGGGTAAGATCATACGTGACGTTAACAGATTTCGACGGATTGAACCCGGTGGCAACCGAAATTTTTATGGGCAAGTGATCACTACCGTGGGGATCTTGAATCACATTCCATGTGCAATCCAACGATAATGAATTCGAACAAAGTGTGAGGTCTAATCTACTGCCAACTGAGGATGTACCAGCCAAACGTGTTACTTCTCCATTGTTAAGTACTGTCATATTGAAGTTGTCACAGAGGTCATATATCAAGGAAGATCGGTTGTCATCGTACAGTTCTCCCCAGCCTGTACCGTGAGAGTTGAAATCTCCCATGACCAACCGTGGAGAAGGAAGGACCGAACAAATATCTGAGAGTTGTTTTCGGTTTATCGAGGCTCTAGGAGGAATATATACAGAAGCAATGCAAAGGCTTTTATTTTTAATAACAGCCTGACATGCGACAACTTCAACACCTGGAATATGAGGAAAATTCACTCTATAGAAGGAGTAGCAGTTTTTGATCCCCAAAAGTACTCCCTCCACGCGAATCCTCACGATCAAGACGAATAATATTGAAATCATGAAACGGAAGATTGATTTCGGAAGAGAGCCATGTTTCACAAAGAGCGAATGCATCACAACCGGTAGTGTGAGCTAAAAATTTGAATGATTGCAATTTAGGAATCAAACTTCGACAATTCCACTGTAGAACAGTGATCAAATCCCCGACCTCATTTGGAAAATTATCCATCGAAGGAGATGATAGCTGCAAGGATGGGCCACTTAATTGTCAATTGCTTCAAAAAGTCTTCACTGTTGGAAGCATTGCCAAAACAATGCTTTTGAGAGGGTCAGAAATTTCGAGGTACTTAAAGATACCTTCGGCAATGTCATCAAATGAGAACAGCCCACTTGAGGAGGGGCTTCTGTTCTTAAAATTGGGGCTTCAGGGGTTTTGGATGTCCCTGGAGAGATGGAAAGTCCTGGGTGTAGTTAGTACTACGGAAACCAGGAGGAATTGTGTTTTCCTTTTTCCACCTCTTTTTGAAATGGGCAAGCTGGTCTCGGGCTTCTTTTCAACAACTTTCCGTGGGCGGACGCGTCTTCGCTTCCTTGAAGCACCTTCCGGAAAAGTGAACGACGTTCCCTCTTCAGCCGAATCAAAGTCAGACTCGTCATCTGACAGAGGAGCAAAGGGATTTGTATTGGCATCGGGTGATGGTGAGGCTTTTTAACCATTTCAGCAAAGATTGCCTGGAACGCTGTTTCAGCGAGCGTTCTAATTTTTCCCGCGTTGTTTGTACGCCGGGCACGATGAGAGAGCATGAGGAGGAGTTCCTTTGCAGAAAGCGCATTTAGGTGTGCTGTCTGCGCACGCGCCATCCTCATGTCTCTCCCACAGTGGGAGCAGCGCGCCTTATTGCCGCAATGGGAGGTCGTATGTCCCATCTGCTGGCATTTCTGGCAGATCATGACCCGAGGTACAAACAATCGCACAGGTAGTCGAAGTTTTCCCAACTCGACGTATTGAGGGAGGGCTGAGCCAGAGAAGGTTACGCGAAACGAGTCTGACGGTGTAAACTTTTTTCGCCCTTGTTGGTCGACACTGTGCCAAGTTGGCGAACATCAAGTATCTTAACTGGGGGAAGCAGAGGGTTCTTAAATCGACCAACCCCCGCTTCAGCAGGATCTCAGGGTCAGACTCGTTTCGGAGACCACACCTTCAATTTCAATACCCCGAGCTGGGATATACACTCTATATTCTAGAGTAAAGAGCTGGGAGACAGCAATCTCATTAGCTTGCTTGAGATTGGACACAACGACCCGAAGTTTATTGGGTCTGACTTTAATTATCTCGGTCACGGCCGAGAATCGCTTCGTCAGATCATCAGAAATCTGACAAACATTTAGAGGTTTCGATTTGGGCTGAAAATAAACAACCCATGGACCAGTTGAACTATCTGGATAAGCACGTGATCTGGTAACTCTATGAGCTACCTTATCATTTCGTGCCATAGATGATTCATCTTGCGATAAATCATCCATGGCTCGCTTGTGGGAGCTTATCACGCTCAACCACTTACGTAATTATCTACAATCAATCACAGATAAACAAACTAAACCTAAACAAAAAACTAAAAATAAATACACTCTCACACACACTATCAATCACTCTCCACACTCACACACACACTACGATGAAAATCGCTTATCTTATATACTACTAAAAAACTTCTCTTATATGTATCACGGATCTACTGCAGCTGGGCGACGAATGTGTGCTGCTGCTGCCGAGCGACGATGAGTGACCGCGTGTACCGTCTAAGCGTGGAGCTAAACGATGACGATGATGTTGCTGGTCGGTGGTAGTTGGTGGATGGAAGAATACACGCTACACTCGATGGGCTGCTGGTATGCGTGCCGTATAGATGCGGGACAATATGGCTTCTCGATCGTGGCAATATTGCTAATTGCAATCAATGACGTTGTTGCACCAGTAAATATTTTGGTTGGCAGTGCCAAATGTCACGAAACTTTCGCTTTTTTGCCCACAAATGAAAATCGCCCCTGCAAAACAAAGTATTTCTTCAGGAACCTTGACATTTATTTCTGCTTGAACTTATCTTGAACCTTTCCTTTTGCGGCAGCCGTATAAAACTCTTGACCTGGGAGCTGCTTGAAATCAGCCATGACGTATGTTTCATCGAGCATTACGACGCAATCAAACTTGGTCAACAAACTTGTTGTTACGCGCTCTTTCTTTGGCTGTTGTGTTTTGCTTATCATCTCGATTTGGTGTCACGCCTCACATGTTGACAGTCCAGCTCGTTTCTTTGGTATTTGTACTATTGCGTGGGACTTTCCCAATTTTGTTTGGATTTCTCTGATAGAAAGGCTAGGATTGCGAAAACTGGCCACTATTCTTACGGTCGCTGCGGCTTCCTGGGTTTCGGCTTCCTGGCAGTTGTCAGACGTTCTCCGATTACTTCTTAACATTCGTCACGGTTGATTTGGCAATTTTAAGTAATTTTGCCAAGTCGGCGTGAGAATTATTTGAATTTTACTAATGCACGTGCAGAATTTTGATACGCTGCTCTTCTTTCTTCGATGCCATTTTGAAAACCAAAAGAAAATGGCGAAAACAAAGTTAAGTCATCACGCTCAAAACAGCCTCTCTTTCATATGTACAGGGTGCGGCAGAAAATAGTGCAAAAATTTGTTCTGTTTCTTTCACATCCCATTTTCAACTAATTCAAGCAATAATATCAACTCGACAATGTGCAGTTATCTTTATAAAGTTCTTTTAATCAAATTTATTCAATGTGTCCTCCATTTTTATTCATAACATCCTCGAGCCGACGCCGGAAGCCAGAGCACACTTTCGGACGTAGTCACCTGACATTGACTGCCATGTGCATGTTATGGTTGACTTCAGAGTTTTCACACTAGGATGTGATGTTTTGCAGGCTCGTGCTTCAACATATGTCCAAATCGAATAATCCAACGAATTAATATCTGGACTGCTAGGGGGCCACAAATCCTTCGGCCAAAACTTTATGTTATCGTTCAACCATTTAAGTCCAGCATCAATGAAAACAGGCGGCATTTTCAAACCGTTGGACGCCACCAAGCCAAACATCATGACACCAGCCGGATGTTTGGTTTAAAATTTGAATTTCACTTTTTCCGGAACGTTCTCCATTTTCTGCGGTGAAATGCGGTCCGTGCGGCTGTTAGCCACAGCATCGATGCTGAAAAGCATTTCATCGGAGAACAGGATTATAATTTTTTCCTTCTTCAAGAAGGAAAGCAATCTCTTGGAACGAGTCACTAGTAGTTCCTTGACCCGGTTCGCAATCAAGTGGCAACTGAAAGCAACTGGAAAGATTTGTCATTCCATAGGACAAAAACTTCATACATCAACAAGATAACGCTGCTATTCGCGCGAGCAAGATGTTTTTGGAGGGTTTTCTGAAAGTAACATCCAGGTTATGAACCGGCCAGCTCGTAGTCCAGACCTGCATCCTATTGAAGATCTCTGGGTGTTACTGGCGAGATGATTTTACAGTAGTGGACGGTAGTTTGGAACAATTTGTGAGCTACATACATGCTTAAGTGACTGAAAATTCCATCTGAAATGTTTGAAAATCTCATTGAGTTAATTCCAAAACGGATTAATGGAATTATGAAATTCAGAAAAATAATGAGCCAATAAAATACTTGTTTTTTGCTATTTCTTGAAATGAATCGGGTTTTAACAATAACAATCGATAAACGCTTTTAGAAAATTCTACCAAAAAATAAGAGGTTTTATTCTTAAAAAACAACTTTTGAAAATAAGAGACGGACCAGCCTATGGCGGAAAGTCTCTATAATAATGAAAAAAATACTATTGGAAATATACCAAGCCCTAAATTACCTTGTTATTTGAATGCCTTTTATGTACCAAATTCATGTTCTCATTCATTCCTCATCCAACATCGCTGATTCTAGATTTTGTGCAAACACAGTTGTGACTCTGGGTAGTTTCAGTCCCTACAGATTATACCGTGTTGGGCGTCCGTCTGAAACGATGTTTGGGCCAGGATTGGTCCTGACATCGATAATATCCGTGAAGTGCCTTCCATCGATCAAAATGTGGTGATTTTGGATTTGGACTGTTGTTGTTGTCTCCAGGTGCACCAATTTGTGAGGATGTGCTTAACATGCGCATATTCTTGGAGACGGCAAAATCGATTCCGTTCATTAGCCGGCGTGCAATAAACTTTCCTATGACCAATTCTCCTGGTCAACCTGAGCACCAGCTCCTCCTTGGGGAGCTTGGTGTGTGAAATGAACTTCACCTCGGAGCTCACTTCCTTCGTGGGGAAAGTAAAATACGAAGTGCCCTGCCAGTCGTTGTCATCTGGGTTGAGATAGGTCTCGTCGTCCATCACCACCGCCACGTCGCGATTCGTCGGGGAAATTGAGTTGACCATCTTATTCAACCGCTGCCGCTGAGTCATTGCCTGCAGCTCCGAAACCAGTGGACGTGACATCCGCTTCCTGACATGTATGTTCATGTTCGACAGGTACTTTTTCACTGTTTGGCCGGTTGAACCGACCTCTCGACCAAGCGCACGCAGCGATGTAGCTACTTTTCCCTCGATCTTCCTCTTCAGCATCCTTTAGAGTTTCTTGTCGCTCAGGGTCATCGGCCGTCCAGAACTGAGCTCTGATTGTTGACTAATAGTGCAAAGATGTTGTAGAACGGGCGTATTCGGCGTCCACATAGTGCCGCAAGATGTCTGTTTTCGACACGGCGGGTGTCGTTCTTTGAACGCGCACACTTCTGAACGGAGTTGCTTCACTGTTTTTGCCATCACGGTTAGATTTCGACTGATAGAGCTTAAAATTTTGTCTGCTGACTCATGGGTTACTATGATTGATGCTGCATGGGTAGTTTCGTCAGTGCGGGTGACGATAAACCCGTGAAAAATTGGAATTTATGTCCATTTTTTTAATGCAAACGTTAGGCTAAGGAATCTGATCAACAACTTTTACATTCTGTATTCTATTCGCCCCTGCCCAATTCTGTTCTTTTATATTTTCTGCAGCTCCTGGAAACCTCATGCAGCACTGTATTTTGTGTGGCAAATTCAGTAAGCCTTATGAACGACCGACACCATCAACGACCAAACATATTAGGAATAATGCCTCCAGAAGCGCCTGCTGTCCTTCCTCCGGTCCCACAAAGGTGACTCTTTGTAGATCTGGAATAGTGCCATTACCCGAAACCGGAGTGGTACGGGGCCAACGATGTTGTTTTTGTGCCGAAGGAGGCTAATCCACCAAACTCGCCAGAACTTTGCCCAATAGCGAAGTACTGGGCTCTAGTTAAGAGGAAGCTCTTCGAAACTAATAAGAAAGTAAATGGTAGCGATGAGTTCGAGAAGAAGATGGCTGGCGTATCTGAGCATACCGTACGGAACCTAATGGCGGGTGTACCACAGAAAGTTCGAGAATTTTAGAGAAAGAAGGATTAACATCTTAATCAACTGTTTCTAATGTAGATATAACTTGTTGTTGTTTTGTTTCTTAATTATCGAGATTTTCAGCCTCGGGCTGGTTCATCTCCAGTCGTTGTCACTCTAACACCACTTTTGGGCATTTTTGTAACTTCTCCGTGGGTAAGATTCAAACTGGTGACTTTGACGTGAGAGGTATGGATCCGGGGTCGCCCCCCGTAGATATAACTCCACCAAGGCTGTTTTTGGCATGTATTTGACCTCTTGTACCTTATACCATTCCAGGACGGATTTCACATAGTGACAAGAAGCCAAATTAGGCCAAAACGGAACTGGAGAGTCGTGGCTTCTGATAAACGGTAGCAACCGCTTTTGCAGACATTCTTTCTCGTACACATACTTGTTGATAGTTCGCCTGTAGAGGCGAAACTTTAAGATTTTCTACCACAACTACATATGGCTTGCCAAATCAAATACTTCTTCGGGAATTTGGACACCTTCTTTGTCCGGAAATGCTCGGCAACGGCCTTCCTTTGCATTGCAGTATAAAAAGCCAGACCAGGAAGCTGTTTAAAGTCTTCGAGTACGTTTGTTTCGTCGTCTATTATGAAACAAAAAAATGTTGGCCATAAATTGGTGTAAACACGACTTTTTGCAGTGAAATTTTGTTTGTCATCATACCTTTTACACTTTGTACGCTTTCAGTCCTTGCCTCTGAATCACTTTTTGTACGTATGATTTTGACTTCCCAACTTTGCGAGCCACATTACGCACCGAAAGTTTGAGATTTTTCTCAAAAATGGCTACCACCTTCTTGACCACACAGATAAAAAGAAACATTGAATTTTCTGCGTTTCTAATGCACTTTAAGGGAATGCTAGATTTGGCAGAAAATAATAGGATATTTCATGTAAATTTCAGTCAGATAACGCCTAAATCTAGGCTGTTGTATGAAAGATTGCGAACATTGTTGTATGGCGCATGAAAAATTGCAAACAATTTCGTTGTTTACGTCTCCTATGGCTTAGAATTAAACGAGGGGAAATTTTACGCGCTTGTTAACATTAATTATTTTTTTCTGTGCATTTGTCGGAAGCATACTTTTCGATTTGTTCCACTTCCAACCTTCTTGTCCACAGCCAAGCGCAGGTCAAATGATTTTCAAACACAAAACACGGTACTTTTCGGTAGATTTAGTTTCTTGGCAAGATCTCGTACCGATAAATTCGAATTTTGCTGCCGTTTGTACAAAATGCGTTTGCGCACTTCCACATGATTCGACGCCATTTTTGCTGAATGTAACAATAATGTAAACAAGTTGCACTACAAAGTGGAGAGTTTCAGCTGTCATATAAGTGAAAAGTTTCAGCGATCCTTTAGATAATTCAAAATCTACACTGAGAGGAAATTGACCGATATTTTACGTGGACAGGCTTTAGTGAGTAGAAGTGGTTATATTTTACCAAGCATCGGAATAAACTAAATTCCGTGCATTTGAACTACAACATCTCTCTAAATATGAGGATGGCTTTCTCATTGCGAGTATAAGGTTAATTTCACGTTGCCAAACTGACTCTCAAAAATTTGGGCGGATTTAAACCAACAGTAATGATGCTGTTGATGCCACTCGCGTAGTGTAATGGTAGAATTTCTGTGAAAAAAAAACAAGGTAAATTTTAAGTAACGCTTGTAAACAGATTTAATCCCACAGTAAAGGTCGGTATCGTGTTCGGAAGAAATTTCTTTTTCTATCCCAAACTAATGTTAAAGTTCCGTTAACTGAAATCGAAAATAAAGAATCGAAAAGAAATTTCTGCAGCAGTATCCACCTGAAAAGAACAAAAATTAAAATTGGAATTTGAAAGGTTTCCACGCAAAATAATGGGAGCTGTCACTTTTACTTTCTGCTCGATTATTCCGTAGGCGAAGTTGACATTTCGTTCCATGCAGATCAGTTGTCAAAATTCCGTAACCTCTTTACTTTTTAGGTCGATACTGGCCTCAAGATTTCTTTTTTGGCCTCTCATAAAGCGTGATGATGGTTTTTCTTTGGAAAATATTTTAAGTAACTGGTTCGAACCAACTAACACCAACAGTAAGGATGCTGTTGGGATATCTAATTGATAAAACACTTCCAGTTTGTACAATTTCATTTTACAAACAAGTTTACTGCTGGAACTAATTTGTCTAATTTTTCTAATTTCTAATCCACCTTAAATAACGATTGAATGATTTGGTGAAATTAGACTGTCTAGAAGATTTTCGTGCCTTCTGGAAACGTTATCCTTTTACCAACGTCGGTGATGCAATCGGGACCGTAGTAACCGTGGTACTAGTGGTAATCGTGACTGCTACTTGCCACCCCAGTGGATCTGGGTTCAATCCCAGCCGAGGTTGGTGAGATTTTTATGAGGCAAAAAAAATCTCTGTTCACGTCTTCCTCTGGAAGGGAAGTAAAGCCATATATCCCGGCACATGTGTTGATGAGTGCAATATGTAGAGTGATGGTGCCTCCCTCCGCTGGTGAACCAGTCCAAAGCATAAAACCACCTTAATATTGAAAAAAGAACAGAACTTTATGCTTCTATTGATTGACAAGCTCTTGTGTTTTATAATGGATATATCCTTCTTATCAACATGAAAGCCTAGGAGTGGACAGTAATCTCTGCTAGACCCAAAGATGTGAAGAGAAAGTATTGATAGATCCGTTTGAGTACGGCAGGTTGTTAAATTAGAAGCAGTCGAATTTCAACTGCTTCTATTCAATTTCACAGCCTGGCGTACTCTTACTGACATATCAGTACTTTCTCTTCACATCTTTGGTTCTAGCAGAGATTGCTGTCCACTCCTAGGGTTTCATGTTAAAAAGAAGGATGTTTCCATTTTAAAACATTATAATTGATTACGTACTTCACGAAATAAAAACATCATTAGTAGAATGTCTTCTGTTTTGTTTCAACGAGGGGAGAAATTGGCTTTATTCCACCACTTAAGGAGTGTATCGAGTATAAGCTATCCACATACATTTGCGTTGTACGCATGTATTTGTGATGGTTTTTTATGCTCTGAACACTGCATGCTGTGCGTTTGACTGTCAGCTTTCTTTTGTTTACTTGTTTTTGCGGTTCAAATTCTGCGTTTTCAAATTGTCGCGTATTGAAAAGGAAGTGAAAATTAAGGATCTGGACACATGGCTAAGTGAGAAGGGTATTGCTATGCGAAAACTGGCGAAGCGGTTTGGAATTCATCATGCGAGTGTTAAAACCATCATTAATAAGAGGCAGAAAACCCGGTTCTTCCAACCCGAAACTGGAGCAGAAAGTGGTATCTCTAATCATGAAGAACAAATCAATGTCAATACGTGATTTGGCCAAACAAGCAGGAACGAGTGTCGGAATGATCCAGCGTATCAAGAGGCGAAACCACCTGAAGACCTACAAGAAGCAGAAAATCTCGAAACAAAGTGCAGAACAAAAGAAGCGAGAAGCAACAAGGGCCCGGAAATTGATTCGCGTCTTTTGCAGCGTCCGGATGCATGCGTTTTGATGGACGATAAGACCTATGTAAAGGAGGACTCAAAAACCCTTCCAGGTCCACAATACTTTACTGCCGTCGTTGGGGAGGATGTGAGCGATGCGGACAGGTCGATTCTAGTGGAGAAATTCGGTCGAAAGGTACTGGTATGGCAAGCAATATGTTCCTGTGGTTTGAAGTCAACCATTTTTTACACAACAGGAACTATAAATCCGGAAATCTATCGATCTGAGTGTCTCCAGAAGAGATTGTTGCCTTTATATAAGAAGCATAGTACACCTCCACTGATTTGGCCGGATTTAGCGTCGGCTCACTATGAAAAAACCACTTTCAATTGGCTTGCGGAAAAGGGTATAGATTTCGTTGAGAAAAATATCAATCTACCAAATTGCCCTCAGCTTCGACCCATCGAACGTTACTGGGCAATCGTGAAGAGGGTCTTCAAGAAGACTGGTAAGGCAGCTGGGAACATGCAGGATTTCAAAAAAATTTGGGCTCAAGCGTCCAAAAAATGCGATGCAACACTTGTCCGGAACTTGATGAAGAGCAGTCCATCCAAAATTCGAAAATTCGTGAAGGAATAACTTAAATTTCATCCGGTTTTCATTATGTTCAAGTTTTACCTCGTACAATAAAGGATCAATTTTTTGTATGAATAAAATATCGGGTTTCAACATAATTTGAAAGAAAGTTTGTGGATAGCTTATTTTCGATACACTCCTTAATTATCTCCAATCTGCTCAAACAATTGCCATATTTATTGACATAGTGATATAGAAATATTATAATTTTAGATAACTCAATGCAGACGTCTTCCAAACAAGACAGATCGACAAGTAATCGGTGAGTATCCCCCTGGAACGTCATAGCACGATGCTATAAAGCAGATCTACCATTTTTAAGGCAATACAAATTCAGTTTTTGAAGTTAAAAAAAAATTCTAGGAAACAAACTCCACCTGGACTATATCTTTCGTCCCCTTCAATCAAAAAGCTCTTGGAAATGCACGTGTCAATGGTGCTCTTAATCTTCGCGAGCTGAACTAACTATGTGACGGAATTCATTTCGTTTCAAGAATGCTTTCAACTGAAAAATGTGTTCACCAATCCTCCCCATTCACTTCAGCTCAGTATGTTAAAGAGAAAATAACTGCACGTAGTGCGATAGGCGAACATTCATGCAGAACACATAAATCTGCAGCCGCCATGAAAAAGAGAGTGGAAAAAAGGCACCCGCCACTAAATCAGTCCCATGTCCCTTCACGCTTATGCCGCCGTTCCGTCTGTCCGTGCAATGTCGTCGTCCTCGTCGTGTCCGCTGCAAATGTAGTGTTGGAATATGTGCCACCGTGGAAACATCATCAATCTCTACTATAACTTTTTATGTTTTGCCGTGTGCATCGCCCATTTAGGCTCACATTTTTATTCAACAAAACAAATTGAGGATTTGCTCTGACGTTTTCCGAACCACCGCCAGAGGGCAGTTTGGCCCTAACCGAGATGAGAGATTGATTTTCCACCTATTGAATTCACGGGAATACCATTTTCCTTCATCTCCAGAGTTGTTGATTGTCGTGAATCCAAGTGGAACAATTGGATTACTGTCAAAGACAATCGCCCTTGCTTGGTTGGCGAAATGGAAAGAAAATTGATTTCGAATGTAATGGATTGTTGACGTAGAGATGACCTTCATACTATACTTTTCGATTTGTTAGATAATCTCGTTAGCACGAATCAATGTTCCAGATAAGGTCCATTTTTGAACGTTGACCCTCGTCTGTGGAAAAATGACAGCAATGGCTATATTGAACTGAGATTTCGAAAATGATGGATATCTTGGGGCGATGTCGACATGGGTTCGACTCAAATTTCGAATGTCAAAAGTGGAATCATCGTTGACATTAGCATTTGTACACAGTCAGTTCAGTTCACCGTGGAATGGTAGAGTAGGAGTTTACTGGGTGTTTGAAAAGCTTGTTCAGTTGGTTCGGTCCAATTTTCGTTAGCCGTAAGACATCAATAATACCATTCTACCCCATTCGATGCTGTTTGTGCAGAAGAAAAGTCTGAAGCAGATTATTTGGAAACAGTCCGTAGAAAGAAAACAGATATCTCCATGGAGCAACCACACTCTTGCGCTTTCGTGATCTCATACAGTGCCATCGTAAATGTTTTTACAGAAGCATTTAGGCGTTTTGAAAGAAAACGAAATTGCTCCTTTCAAAGATGCTTAGACCATCCCCACCGGTGGGCTCGTATCTGGATAATATTTTGATGACAGAGAGCGTTACTATTTTGATTTAGCCACCCACTTTCGCACCGGTCGCTAAAAAAAAAGGTAACAAAAAGGGACTCAAATTTATTCTTGCACCGGTCTACTTTGTTTCGTATCGCTCAACATTTCGTGTAGTGTAAAGCTGTTTGACGTTTACGGAACCATTCCCCTTCGTTATATTTTTGTTTTGTTTATAATTCCTAAATATTTTTTAGTCACGAGCTTGAAAAGAAATATTTGTGAAATGGAGAATTTCAAGAATTGTTTGTGGAATACTTGAGCTAAATTGACGATGAATTCGACGACCTTGTGTTCAAGCAGCAGTTTATGTCTCGTGCACATACAGCGACGGAGGATCTCGTCCCGGGAAAGGAGTAAACATAAAAATATTTGCAGATGAGGGCGCTCAACGGTTGTTCAACGACTATTTTACGGCAGAACCCGTTTACAAGGACGAACAATTCAGAAGACGGTTTCGAATGAGTAGGAGGTTGTTCTTGCGAATTGTCGAGACAGTCAAACAAAACAAATATTTCGTTCAGACGCCTGATGCCACGGACAAGATGAGGTTGACGACCAATTAGCGGCAATTAGCGTACGGCTCTCCGTCGGATGCTACTAACGAATATGTCCGCATGGGAGAGTCTACTGCGCGTCAATGCTTTCGGGAGTTCTGCGAGACCGTTGATAACATGCTCAGAGAAGAATACCTTCGGTCTCCAAACCATGCGGATCTTCAAGGATTGCTGCGATTCGTAGGAGAGCGAGATTTCCAAGGAATGTTGGGTTCTCTGGACTGTACCCATTGGTATTGGAAGAACTATCCAACTGCATGGGCAGGTCAATACACAGAGAAAGAGAAGAAGCCGACCATTATCCTTGAGGTAGTGACATCTCAAGACTTGTGGATAAGGCATGCATTTTTTTGGAATCCCTGGAGCAAATAACAACATCGACGTGCTGGAGAGATTCGCATTATTTTCCGATCTTTATGATGAAAAAGTTGCTCGTTTAGAATTCACAGTTAACGGACACACTTACAACACCGAATACTACCTACCCGACGAAATATACACAGACCAAAAAGCGTGCCCGAAAATTAAAACGTTACGGGTTACGAAAACGTGACAAACTGTAACGAGAGGGGAGGGTGGTTTTGATCAGACGTAACGTAACTCTTTTTTTTCACATTACAGTAAATATCAGCATTTATCAAATATTTGCATTCCTTAAAAAAAATTTCAAAATCAACTTTTTATTAAAATTTATTAGCTGTCCCGACAAACTTCGTACTGCCTGCTCACATCCTGTCTGGTATCAGCTTGTTTGCGTCATAGCATACTTGATCAATTTTTTTTAGACTGTGATGATTTTCTACACAATTCATAAAACTTAGTTCTTCCATAGTTTCCCTATTTTTCATTGAAATTAACTCTGAACAGAGAAGATGACTCTGAACCCTACTCCTATAAACTCCACCAAGAGTCTGACGTTGCCCGTATCCCCCGGACTCCACTGGAAGTGACTACTTCGGGAGGAGGCTGTGCTCATTCACTTCTCTTGTTGCCAGGCCTAGCTAGTCGCGCTAGTTCGCTGATCTCATCACCATAAAACTTCTGCTGCTGCTCACTACGGTTGTAGATGTACTACTCTTCTTGATGACCAGTTGGATGCCGAGGTCGGTCCAGCGATTCCGGTTGGAGGGTGACTATCGGTTCACTGGCGCCCCGATGACCCAGAACTAGCGGTTTGTCACAATCGGTGCTACTCGACATACTCCCCGACGGTGGAGATAGCATACTCCGGCGGAGGGTTCCACGACGAAAGAATATCTCTCGAAACCGTTAACGAACGCGATATGCTTGCTTCAATGTTGTCCAGTAGTGTCGAGGTCGGTCCAGCGATTCCGGTTCCCTGGTGCCTCGACGACTCATGCCGGTGACTCGCTACGGACTACTCAGAATAGTCCCCGACGGTGGATCCATCCTACTCCGACGAAGAGTTCCCCGGCGGTGGAAGTTCTTCTGAAACCGATGCAATCCGGGCGGATGTCTATGTCGGTCCTGTGGTTCTGATTGGAGGATGACTTCCAGTCCACAGACGCCCCGACGACCGATTGCCGGTGCTTCTTCACGATCTACTCAGACTAGTCCCCGGCAGTAGACCTAGCCTACTCCGACGGAAAATTTCCCGAAGACGAAAGTTCTCCCGAAACCGTTTTCTAGATGGCAGCATAATTAATCATCAATTAAAAGAGAGATTTGAGCAATAAAAAATGAAAAAAGTGCCACTAAATTATTAAGGCCTGTGCCAACAAATAATGTGTGATCAGCATTAAAAAATTAGGAATGAGCAATAAAAGATGAGAAAAGATCTTCGGATAATCTAATTGTGACCGGTAAATCTGTCAAATAAAGCAACAGCTATTAGTATATGTGCAATTAAATATGGCAATATTTCCGCCAAATTATGTAATTTGAGCACTAAACTATTCGCATATGTCTTTTAATTTTGTTGGATTTTCCCATAAAAACAGTAAAATGAGCAATGGATATTTATATGGTTATTTATTTATCCATTGCTCATTTTACTGTTTTTATGGGAAAATCCAATAAAATTGAAAGACATATGCGAATAGTTTAGTGCTCAAATTACATAATTTGGCGGAAATACTGCCATATTTAATTGCACATATACTAATAGCTGTTGCTTTATTTGATAGATTTACCGGTCACATTTAGATTATCCGAAGATCTTTTCTCATCTTTTATTGCTCATTCCTAATTTTTTAATGCTGATCACACATTATTTGTTGGTACAGGCCTTAATAATTTAGTGGCACTTTTTTCATTTTTTGGTGCTTTTTCTGAATTACTAAGTGCAGGTAAATATTTTAGTCTTTTCTAGATGCTGATACGTGGCGGTCGCTCTAGTCCCCGGCGGTGGATCTAACCTACTCCGGTCGTGCCCTATGGTGCACTTTTTCTACTCTCATACACATGCTGACAAGTATCCAGGTCGGTCATCGACTCAAAACATGTACTGCTACGTCACTTGTCGCTGCTCCTCTCGCCAACTACGTTGCAATGCAGACATAATCTCAACGACTGTTCTGTTCACCGCGTCCCATTTTTCTTCGACAGCACACATTTTTTTAACAATGTTGTCCACGTTTACATCGTCACCAACGATGGATCTCATGCTGTTTTGACGTTCTCGAACCGCGGACATTCTAAGACAACGTGCTAAGGCGTTTCCTCTGCATAACCACAC
Organism: Aedes japonicus; assembly: GCA_034211315.2. Lineage (NCBI taxonomy): Eukaryota > Metazoa > Arthropoda > Insecta > Diptera > Culicidae > Aedes > Aedes japonicus. Next base: position 16,350 of record JASCZW010005405.1, on the reverse strand, counting down.
GCGGTGCAGGACGGCGATCTCACGTGGCCGAACCTGTTCAGATACTTCTTGAAACAGCCATGACCGGACAGAAATTGCATCATGTGGAAATTTACATCACCGTGTGGTCTGTTCACTCACCTCGACATGCATGGAATTAGACGGTGCGTCCATCTGCCGTTATCAGCGTTGTCCCACTGCTGCTGCCACTTCCGTAAGGTTTTAGCTCGGGCAGTTCTTCGGACAAACAGCCAAACCAAATATAGAATCTGTGTGGTGATGCTTTCCAGAAAATTTCAGACCTATAATAAAACTGTTGAAATTCATAGACGATTCTTTGAATAGCAGTAATATAATTGAAATTATGCATACTCTATATCTATTGTATGAAAATAAGAAAAGGTGTCGAATTAAAATTTAATATGCTACTACTAGTGAGTTCAAATGTATTTCTGGTCCACATCACCCCTGGCAACACTGGTTTGCATCTTTCCCGCTTGGGTAAAGATCCAGATAAGCCCTGGAACCTGGTAGTTATTAAGCTACCACAAGGTTTTGCCAATACCCAGGGATGCGGATCCGTTAATCAGGTCTGGAGTTAAATCAAGACAAGAGAAATGCAAACTCATTTTTATGTATAGATTAATTAGTTAATTAATTAATCAATTAATTAATATGAAGCTTTCCCAACAGTTTTTTTTCAATCAGCAAGTACCATTCTGTTTTGCTTGGCCAACTACAATGTTCAGTTAGGCGATTGCGTGGTGATCATGAAGATGGCTTTGATTACAATTATTCTCATTCAAGTCATTTGTCTGTATATCTGTGGCTCAGTCTGTGGTATGAGAGGCATCGATTTACTTGACTTGTGCTCTCAACTTGTGTAGCTCGATAAATTGTAAGGTTCATTGGATGAGGCACAGCTGGCAGTGCTTTTTTTTAAACGCACATTTGAACAAAATTCCACGAGGTGTAAGTTTTCCAAAACAAAAAGAGCCGCACCTCAGCAACTGCCGCATTGCATTCTTTCATGAAGACGCGAAAAGGGCTTCAAAATGCGCGGTTGTTCGTTTGCTCAAAGCAGCGCTGCATGGAATGTCTGGCAAATGCGAGAATACAAAATAAAAGATTTAGAAAATCATCAAAGAAAATTGTCGATCGAATTTTATGATAAGACTTACGCAAAGCGCCCAGTACTGTGTTTCGTTTTTATTGTGAATGACAGATGCAGTCAGTATTCATTCGTTCAGTTGCAGCAAGTGCGTAATCAGTGAAAAGTGTTCGTCCATTCAAAATTTGAAAGTGTTTTTGAAAGGTGATTCATATACTGTAACCACCGGGATCATGGATCGACGATAACTGTTTTAGGCGCTGTATAATGCTTTCGTTAAGGCTTTTCCGGACAGGAAAAAACAGCAATGCCAGGCTGTTGCCGTTGTGTTTTGGAATGAATGGAAAGATAAGGAAAAACAGGTGCTTGAAGAAAAAGTGCAAAATACAGATAAAGAGTTGGAGGGACTACTATTGAAAAAGCAGGGAAACTGATGCAGCTCTGGGGCAAATCTTTGTGCGCGGTTAGAGAACCTGTTGTGCGATCAGAATCTGTACTAAACGAGCACCCCAAGTGCGAGAGCCGGATGTTTCCGTTCAAGCTTCAACGTCATCGACTGCGAAACGCCCTACACCAGCGCAAGAGAATCTGAAAGCTCAACTTAATGATGTTAACTCCCAAGTTCTGTTTTTATCTGAGCGAAAGTGTTCAGGTTTGTTGACTGAATAAGAATGTGTGAAGCTTCAAAATCTAAGGAATAAAAAATCAACCTGGAGAAAAGCATAAAACTCAAAGCGGACGAACAAGAAAGGCAACAGAAGCATCCGAATAAGGCAAAGCAAGCAAAATTGCAGCTCATCAAAGACATTCCGGAAGCAGGTATTTTTAATAATAAGACTCAATATATTTTTAACTAGAACATTTAAAAATATTTTTTTTTCCACACTTCGAATTGCAAAAAGTTTGTGTCCGTTTGTTTCTTTTAACATTTTTAACAAATTGACATAAGTATTTTGCAAACGCGACGTAAATTTGACAACCCGACCCAACCGAGCAGAGAGTTGCCATTTGAAGACAAATTAGCAAAACAAGTTGAAAAGTTAAAACTTTTAATTAAAAGTTCGTCTGGAAGACTTTCATTTCAATTTGAATGTTTCCGATTTGCTTTGCTAATTTCACGTTTATTGTGATATGTTGTGAAAATATGAGTGCATAAAAATCCCGTGGAAGGCATTGGACGCAACAAGACAACGAAGTGCTTTGCAGGGCTTGACTGGATGTTTCCCAAGACACAATCTTTGGGACAAACCAGAACGTCGAAAACCTGTACGGAAGAGTATTCAAACTATACACTGCACGAAATATTTAGCGAAACGAAACCGGTGCGAGAATAAATTTGAGTCTTATTGTGTTACCTTTATATGAACGTCCGGTGCGAAAGTGGGTGGCTAAATCAAAATAGGAACGCTCTCAGTCATCAGAACCCAGATACGAACCCACTGGTGGGAAAGGTCTAAAGGAACTACGAATGACTACATTCGAAGATATTGCTTTCTTTGTTGCAGGAGATGCAGGAACTTGAGCTCAAGCAGCAGTTAGAGCATGAGCAGAGAATGCTGGAACCTCAACTAAGCGCGGAATAGGAGTACCCCAAAAAACTAGAGGCGATCCTGATCCAGTTCAAGAAAAGAGTGAACGCTGTAACCAAACCAAGATGGCGTGGTTGGCGGAACGGGAGAAGAAAATCCGTAACGGAAAGTGGAGAAGTGGTTGGGCGATCTCAGCAAGAAATTGTTCGAGAAGTCGTTGACCACAGGATTCCGTGGAGCTTTCCCAAAATGTGCAGACCCGTTGGGAGCGAGAGCAGGTATATGCACTGTGGGCAGGATTGCCATTAGTTTTTGAAAAATATCTGGCATGTCACAAATAAAAAATCTGGCAAAATCTGACGATACATGGAAATCTAAAAACCTGGACTAACAATTGAAAAGCGTCAAAGAGGTTTAACAAATGTTGATAGGCCCTTCACAAATGTTGTCCCAAAATGAGTCATTTTTTACTCGTATACTCCAATATCAGACAAGCGTGGAATTACACTTTTTAACCAATGCCAAATATTTGACGGATTACCTATTCGCACAAAATAGCTACGAAACGTTTTCAGTGGACGTGAACTGCGGTCACGAAAATCACTTGAGGCTTAATGGAGTGGGATTGAACGACGCTTCTTTTTTTAATCTGTAATAATTTTAAAAAGTCTGGCTCTATGCAGTGTCTCTCTTTTTGTCTTTTTGTCGATAAAAAGTCTGGCAGTGTCAAATAAATCTGGTTGACTGTTAGAAACACGCCGAATCCTGGAAAGAAAGTGCCGGTGTTCGTCGAGAGCGATGTCGAACGGGAAGAAGAATACGAGAAGTATGCGACAAATATATGGAAAGCTGAAACTTTTTCTTAGCTACCGCTGGCTGCCAACTGACGAGAATATGCAACGATAAATTAGGTAAAATCAAGCTTAATTCTAATCAAACGGATAACAACTGCAGTAAATTCTATCTTTCTTTTCTGAAAATCTATTCTTCATTATCCATTGTCAGTGAGGTTGATATGCACACACAAATTGCAATGATGACAATAATTTTGAAATGTTTGTACATAGAACATTTTTCCATTGATCCCTTGCGCTGATCTGGCCGGGTTGACGTTCCACAAGGGCTCAGTAGGGATTCTCTAACAAGACCAGAAGCTAAGAGTCAGTTCCATTGTGGTAATATAACATTCATTTGTTTTTCTACTGTGGTAATCTACATATTTTTTCAGCATTTCAGTATGTCAACTTGTCAACAGGGAAGTGAGTGGCTGCGACTGAAGATCGTGTTCAAGCATGGTATATTTTCCATTCTCATTTGATTATTAATTTCAGCACGCTCTTTAACACATAACCCTAAACAATAAACTTAGCAGCAGAGCATGTTCAAGGATTCGGACTAAATTTGCTCGAAGTAGGAAGTACAGTATTAGCAAGGCAGCGGGGGTGGAAATTCTGCTGACACAAATAGCGTTCGGATCAGTGGTGGATAGCCCAGGCAGAGGCACGAAGCGTCAAGAAAGTCAAGTCAAGAAAAACCCAAAAGTAACTGTCCGTTAGATCCCGGAAAACCCTTCAGCTAGCAATTTCTGGTAGAACTGCTCGTCGCCGTCTTGTAGTACAGAGGCTGATTAACAAAGTTGCCAGGAAGCGCCCATTTATCAGCAAGGTAAACAAAGTCAAACGGTTCAGGTATGCTATGCTATCTCCATGGAGCAACCACACTCTTGCGCTTTCGTGATCTCATACGGTGCCATCCTAAATGTTTTTACAGTAGCATTTAGGCGTTTTAAAACAACGAAATTGCTCTTTTCAAAGACCATCCCCACCGCGGTGGGCTCCTCGGTTCTCGGGGGAGCAGTTAAGTGTGGGAAGCTAACTTTGATTTTAATCATGTTTACCTACCGTTGGGTTCAAATTACTTAGTTTTGGGTAAAATTTTACACAAGAGTAAATAACTTGTACCCATCGGAAGGTAAACATGTGTATACCCAAAATTGGCTTCCCACTGCTCGGCTGGGTACTTTTTTCTTAGCGTGTGGGTGATGTTTTGATGACAGAGAACGTTCCAATTTGGATTAAGCCACCCACTTTCGCACCGGTCGTTGAAAAAACGGTAACAAAAAGGGACTCAACTTTATTCTTGCACCGGTCTACTTTGTTTCGTATCGCTCAACATTTCGTGCAGTGTAAAGCTGTTTGACGTTTACGGAACCAGCCCCATTCTTTATATTTTTGTTTTGTTTATAATTCCTAAATATTTTTTAGTCACGAGCTTGAAAACAAATATTTGTGAAATGGAGAATTTCAAGAATTGTTTTTGGAATACTTGAGCTCAATTGACGATGAATTCGACGATCTTGTGTTCAAGCAGCAGTTAATATCCCGTGCACATACAGCGGCGACTGCACATTCAAGGGCTGGAGGATCTCATCCCGGGAAAGAAGCAATCATTAGAGATTTGCAGATTAGGGAGTTCAACGGTTGTCCAACGACTATTTACGGAAGAACCCGTTTACACGGACGAACAGTAGGAGGTTGTTCTTGCGAATTAACGAGGCAGTCAAACAAAACGAATATTTCGTTCAGAAGCCTGATGCCACAGGAAAGATGGGGTTGGCGACCTTGCAGAAATGCACGGCAATTAGCGTACGGTTCTCTGTCGGATGCTACTAACGAATACGTCCCCATGGGAGAGTTTACTGCGCGTCAATATGTTCGGGAGTTCTGCGAGACCGTTGATAACATCCTTCGAGAAGAATACCGTCGGTCTCCAAACCATGCGGATCTTCAAATATTGCTACGATTCGGAAGAAAGCGAGGTTTCCAAGGAATGTTGGGTTCTCTGGACTGTACCCATTGGAAGAACTATCAGACTGCATGGGCAGGTCAATACACAGGGAAAGAGAAGAAGCCGACCATTATCCTAAGGGTCGTGGCATCTCAAGACTTGTGGATAAAGCATGCATTCTTTTGAAATCCCTGGAGCAAATAATGCCTGCTCACGTCCTGTCTGGTATCAGCTTGTTTGCGTCATGGCATACTTGATCAATTTTCTTTAGACTGCGTTGATTTTCTACACAATTCATAAAATTTAGTTTTGCCATAGTTTCCCAATTTTTCATTGAAATTAACTGATACGTCATCGTATCCATCGTCCCTCGTGTGCCAGAGTGAGGGACTCTGAACCCTACTCCTCTAAACTCCACCAAGAGTCTGACGTTGCCTGTATCCCCCGGACTCCACTGGAAGTGACTACTTCGGGAGGAGGCTATGCTCATTCACTTCTCTTGTTGCCAGGCCTAGCTAGTCGCGCTAGTTCGCTGATCTCATCACCATAAAACTTCTGCTGCTGCGAACTCCGGTTGTAGATGTACTACTCTTCTTGTTGACCAGTTGGATGCCGAGGTCGGTCCAGCGATTCCGGTTGGCGGGTGACTACCGGTTCACTGGCGCCCCGATGACCCTGAACTGGCGGTTTGTCACAATCGGTGCTACTCGACATACTCATCGACGGTGGAAATAGCATACTCCAGCGGAGGGTTCCCCGACGAAAGAATATCTCCCGAAACCGTTAACGAACGCGATATGCTTGCTTCAATGTTGTCCAGTAGTGTCGAGGTCAGTCCAGCGATTCCGGTTGGAGGATTGCTTCCGGTTCCCTGGTGCCCCGACGACTCATGCCGGTGACTCGCTACGGACAGCACACATTTTTTGAACAATGTTGTCCACGTTTACGTCGTCACCGACGATGGATCTCATGCTGTTTCGCACGTTCTCGAACCGCTGACATTCTAAGACAACGTGCTAAGGCGTTTCCTCTGCATAACCACACGCGGTGCAGGGCGGCGATCTCACGTGGCCGAACCTATTCAGATAATTCTTGAAACAGCCATGACCGGACAGAAATTGCGTCATGTGGAAATTCACATCACCGTGTGGTCTTTTCACCCACCTCAACAGGCATGGAATTAGCCGGTGCGTCCATCTGCCGTTATCAACGTTGTCCCACTGCTGCTGCCACTTCCGTAAGGTTTTATCTCGGGCAGTTCTTCGGACACCTCTTGTGCCCCGGTCTCTAAAGGCTCTTTTTTGTTTCTTTTTTTGTTCTACAAGTATACAAAAATATTCGCTCCTCTGCCAAAAACAGCCAAACCAAATGTAGAAATCTGTGTGGTGATGCTTTCCAGAATATTGCAGACCTATAATAAAACTGTTGAAATTAATAGACAATTCTTTAAATAGCTGTAATATTATTGAAATTCTGCATATTCTATATCTATTGTATGAAAATAAAAATTTAATATGCTACTACTAGTGGGTTCAAATGGACTTCTGGTCCACATCACCCCTGGCAACACTAGTTTGCATCTTTCCCGTTTGGGTGAAGATCCAGATAAGCCCTGGAACTTGGTAGTTATTAAGCTACCACAAGGTTTTGCCAATGCCCAGGGATGCAAGACAAAAGAAATGCAAACTAATTTTTATGTATAGAATAATTAGTTAATTAATTAATAAGAAGCTTTCCCAACAATTTTTCCAATTAGTAAGTTCCGTTTTGTTTTGCTTGGCCAACTACAATGTTCAGTTAGGTGATTGCATGGTGATCATGAAGATTGCTTTCATTACAATTATTCTAGTTCAAGTCATTTGTCTGTATGTCTATGGCTCAGTCTAGCTGACAGTGCTTTTTTTCAAACGCACATTTGAACAAAATTCTGGTGTAAGCTTTCCAAAATAAAGAGCCGCACCTCAGCAACTGCCGCATTGCATTCTTTCATAAAGACGCGAAACGCGGTTGTTCGTTTTCTCAAAGCAGCGCTGCATGGAATGTCTAGCAAATGCGAGAATACAACATAGAAGATTTAGAAAACCATCAATGAAAAACGTCGATCGAATTTTACGATAAGACTTACGCAAAGCGTCCAGTACTGTGTTTCGTTTTTATTGTGAATGACAGATGCAGTCAGTATTCATTCGTTCAGTTGCAGCAAGTGCGTAATCAGTGAAAAGTGTTCGTCCATTCAAAATTCGAAAGTGTTTTTGAAAGTTGATTCTTATAGTGTAACCACCGGGATCATGGATCGACGAGAACTGTTTTAGTCGCTGTATAATGCTTTCGTTAAGGCTTTTCCGGACAGGAAAAAACAACAATGCCAGGCTGATACCGTTGTGTTTTGGAATGAATGGAATGATAAGGAAAAACAAGTGCTTGAATAATAAGTGAAAGATAAAGATTTGGAGGGACTACTATTGAAAAAGCAGGGAAACTGATGCAGTTCTGGGGCAAATCTTTGTGCGCGGTTAAAGAACCTGTTGTGCGATCAGCATCTGTACTAAACGAGCACTCCAAGTGCGAAACGCCCTGTACCAGCGCAAGAGAATCTGAAAGCTCAACCTAATGATGTTAACTCCCAAGTTCTGTTTTTGTCTGAGCGAAAGTGTTCAGGTTTGTTGACTGAAGAAGAATGTGTGAAGTTTCAAAATCTAAGGAATAAAAAATCAACCTGGAGAAAAGCATAAAACTCAAAACGGACGAACAAGAGAGGCAACAGAAGCATCGGGATAAGGCAAAGCAAGCAAAATTGCAGTTGATCAAAGACATTCCGGAAGCAGGTATTTTTAATAATAATACTCAATATATTTCGGTGCATTCTAACTAGAACGTTTAGAAACATATATTTTCGACACTTCGAATTGCAAAAAGTTTGTGTCCATTTGTTTCTTTTAACATTTTTAACAAATTGACACGAGTATTTTGCACTCTTGCAGTGGCGCGACGTAAATTTGACAACCCGACCCAACCGAGCAGAGAGTTGCCATTTGAAGACAAATTAGCAAAACAAATTGAAAAGTTAAAACAATATCTTCGTCTGGAAGACATTCATTTCAATTTGAGTGTTTCCGATTTTACGTTTATTGTGATATGTTGTGAAAATATGAGTGCATAAAAACCCCGTGGAAGGAATTGGACGCAACAAGACAACGAAGTGCTTTGCAGGGCTTGACTGGATGTTTCACAATCTTTGGCACAAACCAGAACGTCTAAAACCTGTAAGAAAGAGTATTCAAACTATACACTGCTCGAAATATTTAGCGAAACAAAACCGAGAGTAAATTTGAGTCTTATTGTGTTATCTTTTTATGAACGTCCGGTGCGAAAGTGGGTGGCTAAATCAAAATAGGAACGCTCTCAGTCATCAGAACCCAGATACGGTGGGGATGGTTTAAAGGAACTACGAATGACTACGTTCGAAGATATAACTTTCTTTGTTGCCGGACATGCAAGAACTTGAGCTCAAGCAGCACTTAGAGCACGAGCAGAGAATGCTGGAAGCTCAACTAAGCGCGTAACAGGAGCTCCCCAAAAAAAACTAGATGCGATCCTGATCCAGCTCAAGAAAAGCGTTAGCAGAGTGAACGCTGTAAACAAACCAAGATGGGGTGGTTGGCGAAATGGGAGCAGAAAATCCGAAGCGGGAAGTGGAGAAGTGTTTGGGCGATCACAGCAACAAACTCGTTGACCACAGGATTCCGTGGAGCTAACCCTAAATGTGCAGACCCGTTCGGAGCGAGAGCAGGTATATGCACTGTGGGCAGGATTGCCATTAGTTTTTGAAAAATATCTGGCATGTCACAAACAAAAAATCTGGCAAAATCTGACGATACATGGAAATGTAAAAACCTGGACTAACAATTGAAAAGCGTCAAAGAGGTTTAACAAATGTTGATAGGCCCTTCACAAATGTTGTCCCAAAATGAGTCATTTTTTGACTCGTATACTCGCATACTTCAATATCAGACAAGCGTGGAATTACACTATTTGACCAATGCCAAATATTTGACGCACAAAATAGCTACGAAAGGTTTTCAGTGGACGCAAATCACTTGAGGCTTAATGGAGTGGGATTGAACGACGCTTCTTTTTTTAATCTGTAATAATTTCAAAAAGTCTGGCTCTATGCAGGGTTTCTGTTTTTGTCTTATGGTCGTGTCTGGCAGTGTCAGATAAATCTGGCACAATGGCACGCTTGTCTGTGGCCGAATCCTGGGAAGAAAGAGCCGATGGCGAACGGGAAGAATAATGCGAGAAATATGCGACAAATGTATGGAAAGCTGAAACTTTTTCTTAGCCACCGTTGGCTGCCAACTTACGAGAATATACAATGATAAGTTAGGTTACATCAAGCTAAATTCTAATCAAACGGATAACAACTGCAGCAAATAAACCATAAGACGAACGATCATGGCTATCTTTGGTATGTACAATGTACATCAAGCTGACAGAACACAATGGAAGCACAACATTCAGAAAGTCGCCAGATTGGGATAGGAACAATTGGCAGACATGTCATAGGAATGCCGGCGAACACTACCGCAATAATGATGCTTGCTTCAAATGCAGTGGGAACAAGGCGCAAATATTCACGACGAGAAAAAAGGTTGGGGCAAATGAAGTAAGATCTCGATTCTGTGGATCACTCATGTTACGAAACGTCACATGAACATTCAAGAACGTAATGGGATTCTTTTAATTTATAGTAAATTCTGTCTTTCTTTTCTATTCTTTATTATCCATTGTCAGTGAGGTTGATATGTACACACAAATTGCAATGATGACAATAATTTTGAAATGTTTGTACATAGAACATTTTTCCATTGATCCCTTGCGCTGATCTGGCCGGGTTGACGTGCCGCAAGGGCTCAGTAGGGATTCTCTAACAAGACCAGAAGCTAAGAGTCAGTTCCATTGTGGTAATATAACATTCATTTGTTTTTCTACTGTGGTAATCTACATATTTTTTCAGCATTTCAGTATGTCAACTTGTCTACAGGGAAGTGAGTGGCTGCGACTGAAGATCGTGTTCAAGCATGGTATATTTTCCATTCTCATTTGATTATTAATTTCAGCACGCTCTTTAACACATAACCCTAAACAATAAACTTAGCAGCAGAGCATGTTCGAGGATTCGGACTAAATTTGCTCGAAGTAGGAAGTATAGTATTAGCAAGGCAGCGGGGGTGGAAATTCTGCTGACACAAATAGCGTTCGGATCAGTGGTGGATAGCCCAGGCAGAGGCACGAAGCGTCAAGAAAGTCAAGTCAAGAAAAACCCAAAAGTAACTGTCCGTTAGATCCCGGAAAACCCTTCAGCTAGCAATTTCTGGTAGAACTGCTCGTCGCCGTCTTGTAGTACAGAGGCTGATTAACAAAGTTGCCAGGAAGCGCCCATTTATCAGCAAGGTAAACAAAGTCAAACGGTTCAGGTATGCTATTGAGCATGCTGATAGGCCCGTAGAGTTATGGAAAACGGGTCTCTGGACGGACTAATCAAAATTCGATCTTTTTAATCGAAAGCGTCGGGTTCGTGTATGGTGCAGATCGGGTAAGGAGCCTCAGGAGCGCCACATCCAAGGCACGGTGAAGCATGGAGGTGGAAATTTGATGGTCTGGGGGAGTTCTTCGTGGAGTGGAGTCGACGGTATAATGACGGCAAATTCCTAAATCAAGGTCTTGCGAGAAAATCTGGAAATTTTGCTGATCCAGACGTGTCTTGAAGAGAGATTTCAGCAGGACAACTACCAGAAACATGCTGCCGAGAAGACCAAGTCTTTTCACTGGAATGGCTTCCACAAAGACCGGACCTCAACCCCATCGAGAATTTGTGGGCGATTCTAGATGCCAGGGTTGACAAAACTGGTGTTACCAGTTCATCTTTTTGAAGCCCTGAAGCGCACCTGGAAAGAGTTTGATCAACAACACCTAAGCAACCTGGTGGAGAGCATGCCGAAAGGCCTGCAGCTGGTCCTGAAGGCCAAAGAAGGACACATAAACTATTAAAATACTTTTCTTTTATTTAAAACCATCTTCCTTTTTTTCATTCCATATGTAAAACTTGAAAAGAATATGTAAAGTAAGATATAAAAAAAAACTACAGTGTGTTTACTTGAATTTGAACCGAATAAATGAGAGAAATTCCAAAAATGATGAGGAGGGCACTTTATTTTTCTATCAGTGTATCTAAATCAGCTTGGTTATTGCATTTTTTTTACGTTGTGTGGGTCTTCTGTTTCCGATTTTTTAAATTGATGATTTTTTTATGAGCCTGACTGGATTTTTTTAGTTATAATGACGTCACCTTCCCGTGTGTAGAACAACCTCCGGAATGATTTCTAATAATATTTTATAGAATTAACGTCCACTGCGTAGTTATCATTTTCTTCATTCTTCAGAACTGATTGTCAATCTACATTATTCAATTTATGTCTAATATTGTCATAGTTAGTCTTGTTATAGTCCAAGTTTTTCAAGTTATAGCATTCAACAAAACCAATTGTTCATTACGCAATCACAGAGTTATATCTACATTAGAAACAGTTGATTAAGATGTTAATCATCCTTTCTGTAAAATTCTCGGACTTTCTGTGGTACACCCGCCTTCAGGTTCCATACGGTGTCCTCAAATACGCCCGCCGTGACGATACTCCATCTTCTCTTGAAATCATCGGTACCTTTTGCTTTCTTCTTAGTTTCGAAGAGTTTCCGCTTAACTAGAGCCCAGTACTGATAATCTGGACAGTTTGGTGGATTGGCTGTTTTTAGCACGTATTTGACCTCTTGTAGCTTATACCATTCCAGGTGGCTTCTGATTAACGGTGGCAACATTCTTTCTCGTACACATCCTTATTGATAGTGCCGGTAGAGACGAAATTTTTAGATTGTCAACCACAACTACATCAAATACTTCTTCTTTGTCCAAAAATGCTCGGCAAAGGCATTCGTTTGCATTGCGGTATAAAAAGCCAGACCCGGAAGCTGTTTAAAGTCTTCGGGTACGTACAGGGTGCGGCAGAAAATAATGCGAAAATGTTCAAACTTGAGTATTGGGTTAATTCGTGCTAGCTGACTAATTTTTGTCGAAAGTGTACTTGTTTATGCTTATTATCAAGTGCTGCATCCAAACATTCTATTTGTTTTATTGCAAATTCGTCAAAATGTTCGCGAAAGAAGTGATCACCAGTTTGTTGCTCGCCCAGAAGAAGCCGAAAGAGATTGCCATGGTGGTAGGGTGCCATTTGGCAACAGTTTACCGCATAAAAAAGTCCCTGCAGGATGGTCCTAAGCAACGGAAGCCGGGAAGCGGACGTCCGCGCTTTGCAAATCGGTCCGTGCTAAAATTGCTCGCAACCCGGTGCGAACCATAAGAAAACTTGCAAATGAAGCCAATATTTTGGAGAAATCCATGCGGAGAATCATCAAAGAAGACTTGCATGCATCTTCCAGAGCCAGAGTGAAACGCCACTTGATTACGGACCGGGTCAAGGAACTACGAGTGACTCGTTCCAAGAAATTGCTTTCCTTGTTGAAGAAGGAAAAAATGATAATCCTGTTCTCCGATGAAATGATTTTCAGCATTGATGCTATGGCCAACAGCCGCACGGACCGGTTCAGCTCACCGCAGAAAATGGAGAACGGTCCGGAAAAAGTGGGATTCAAATTTCAAACCAAACATCCGGCTGGTGTCATGATGTTTGACTTGGGGGCGTCCAACGGTTTGAAAATGCCGCCTGTTTTCATTGATGCTGGAGTTAAAATCAATACCGAAGTGAAGGCCAACTTCTCCGAGGACCAAAACGTTGTCCTACAACAGGATGGAGCGCCTACTACCACTCCAGTCGAACCCAACAATGGTTGAAAGATAACATGAAGTTTTGGCCGAAGGATTTGTGGCCCCCTAGCAGTCCAGATCTTAATCCGTTGGATTATTCGATTTGGGCATATGTTGAAGCACGAGCCTGCATAACATCACACTCTTGTGTGAAAAACTGAAGTCAATCACAACACGCACATGGTAGTCAATGTCGGAGGACTACGTCCGAAAGGCATGCTCTGGCTTCCGGCGTCGGCTCGAGGATGTTATTAATAAAAATTGGTGTAAAGCTCCTTAGCACGAGTTTCTGCAGTGATATTTCCTTATTATTACGGTTGGGCATATTTTTCACCCTGTACGCCTTCAGCTCTTGCCTCTGATTTTCTGTTTGTACGTAAGATTTTGACCTCCCAACTTTGCGAACCACATTTCGCACAGTGAGGATGGGTTTTTCTCAATAATGCACAGATAAAAATAAACATGTAAAATTTTCCCAACAATAATACATATAAAAGGAACGCGGAAATTGGTTCAGAATTATGTGAGAAACTAACATTGCATGACTCACTGTCATGATGATTTGCATGATTTGCAAACACAAAACACTGTACTTTTCGGTAGTTTTAGTTTCTAGGCAATATCTCGTACCGATAAATTCGGATTTTCCTACCGTTCTTTCAAAATACGTTTGCGCACTTCCACTTGATTCGACGCCATTTTTCTGAATGTAACAAAATGTTAACATGTTGTGCCACGAAATAAATTGGAGAGTTTCAGCTGTCATATAAGTGAAACGTTTCAGCGATCCGTGAAATAATTCAAAATCTACACTGAAGGAAAGGTGTCCGAAATATAACGTGGACTGGCTTTACTAAAAATTTCTTTGCATTTAATGCTCTCATTCCAACTAGGTTCGGTACCCAAAATAACGGAAAATGAGGAACTTAATACATTTTTATGATTTTGATTAATTTTTAAGGGGCATTTCATTAAGCTCATACGATTAAAATTTTGGCAATATAACAGAATTTCAGTAGCACGTGATTCTGAAGAATTCAATGGTAGTTCGTCAGTCGTATTGACTATTGAGCCATTTTCAAGCACCTCTGTGTCAGTCAGAAGAATAATACTATTATTATTAATCCAACTAAGGGAAGGTCCATTAATTACGTCACGCAGTAGGGGGGGTTATAGAAAACGTGACGATCCATACAAAAAATTTGAAGGTCCATACAAAAACGTGACAAGGGGGGGGGTTATAAAAAGTCAATTTTTGCGTGACGTAATTAATGGACATTCCTAATTACCTTTCTTGATAACAAGAAGACGTCAAGTCCTGGGTTCATCGTCGAGTGCGTTAAAAATATGGCCCTCATCCAAGGGGTCCAATTCTCGAGAAAATACGATTGCATTCAGACACAAACCTCGTTTCATGTAGGGTGTGCATTAAAGTGTGGCATTTTTAGTTTTTCTAGTTAACTTCGTGTACAGTATTGAGGTTTAGACTAAAGGCTAAACGTAATGACCTCGGAAAAAAGGGTCAATAGGAGCTCTAATATATTCCTGAACATTCTGTGATCAATGATATGTCACTCGATAATTTTTTCTTGCAATGAAAACTTGAGCCCTTCCTTCCCGAATGTGAATGAATCCGAGGTCATACATCCCTGATACATACTAATCTCGAAAAAAGTTATAAAAAATCCAAAAGATTTATGTAAATATCTCAAAAGGAGTGTTCGGTAGAAGTCTGACGTATTTGGCAAACTTCATCAGTTTTTCAAGACAAACGACTTTGCTGAAAATATTCCATTCCTGAATTTCTGCTATTCCCGAATTGATCAACTTTTCTCAAGACTTCGTGTCCCTGTATCATATTTCCAAAAAATGGGGCCTGGGGCTATCCTGCCCCAGTGTATGGATGACCAAATTACAGAACAATACGATCCTATCTGTGGCTCTACCACCTGCTTTAACCTTTTTTATGCCCAGACTTTCAAATATACCGCATCACCTGTCACCAGAGGCTCCGTTCCAGCGTACACAGAAAAATATGGCAAACAGATTCGCTGACCCCGCCACCATCCAACCAACTCATCCTAGCCGTGGAATATGTGAAAACTTCAGGCTCGCGCCGGATCAGAAACCACAATGGCCCCAGTTTGTCGTAGCCGCACACCACTAGCGTCCTCCCACATCCTTTCCGGAACCAATATATTATCCCAACGGTGGGAGTTTTTACGGATGCTTGTACCGCAGAGTGATCAATTTTGCTATCTTCCGTCGGCACCTACGAGCTGCTCGTACCCGAAATCTGAGGATTATGGGGTTTAGAAATTATGGCGTCGACAGGCGCTGGCAGGCAATGAGCAAACCGAGAAATATGGACACACAAAAAATAGTCGCTATGATGCATTGTTGTACAACCCACGGACCGAACTATCATCAGTAGAGTACCAAGGGGAAATCGTTATTATTTATGCTACCGTGCACAAATCAAATCCGATTCCTGAAAATCCTCACGAAGCGGTCTCATTCTTCCATACTCACCTAGGTATTCATAGCAAAAACACAGTTTACCATTGTGAGCAAGTGCAGGAATTTATTGACTTTTAGTTCGTTACGTTCCGTTTTTTTTCTGTTCTGCTCTGGGTCTGTTTGTTTTTACTCTGAAAGTCGGTTCTGTGGTCTATTGTAATCAAAATTTCATTTGGATTCGATGGGATAATCTGACTGAAACGAACTGAGAACAAGCAACAACGGCACGAGAAGAATGATTCCCCATCGAGATTGGACGTGGTCCAATGGATTTGACTTTTTTATCTTGTTTATTCAATTGCAAACCAACAATGTCGACGTTCACAACATATGTGCCAAATTGCATACGTTAGGGAACGGAAAATGGGGTGTCTTCGACTTGTAGGGAATTAAGAGATTTCTAATGAATGTGTGGAGTATCACCAAATCAATTACACCACTGTACTAAGTGATAATTCAACACTAAACAAATCAGTGAGATTATTTATAACACACGACAGGTTGACGATGAATGTAACAGTATTCTTAATATTGGCTTTCCAGAT